>CAHIKZ030004302.1:1010000-1105000 GCA_903632075.3 Acanthosepion pharaonis
TTTTTAACCAATATCTGGTTCAAATAAAGGTATACTTAATCGTATAGCTAATATTTAATCCTGTTAAACTATGATTTTATGATGGAGTACCAACTGTCTAAAACATTAAGACATACTGATGGGTTATCTAGATTAATACCTAAATATGCGGAACCATTGGAAGACAATGTCGTCTCAGAAACTAAAAAGCGAAATGGAAATAATAAAAAAATGCGCAGCGTTTCAGGAGAACTACCAGTGACCCTAGATTAAATAAAAGAAATTATTATATCATTCAGAATGGTATATCTTCAGTTAAAAATCAATAATACTAAACATTAACCATTTCAGAATTAGTAAGACAAATCAATCACTGCCATATTTTGTACACCTTCATAACAAGAGTACCTCACAAAATTGTGTTATATAGAGAATCTTTAATATTTATGTTATCCCAATGAGAGTAACCTATTCTATGTGTTGTAACCTAGAGAAGGCTGCTGAATGAAATAGTCAAACAAGGTTGGCAATGAACGATAATACTTAGGACAAGAACAACATATATAAGATTCTCCAACAGCGCGTAGAAGTAGTCAACGAGTAGAAGTGAGTCAAATGAATTCCACAAGTTGGGTAGCTGTTTCTCGAGAGGAAACTATGCCCTTTGACATAGCCTCGTTTGGGGACCCTCTCTACCCGGAGGCAGGATGTTTGACGAGCACAGCTGGAGACGAATCTGCAGACCAATATACAGTATTTACTACTGTAATTATGTGAATGAGAACATACCCCTTATCGTTCGTAGGTATGCTACAACAATATGGTTGGAAACATGCAATTACTTACAGCCGAATCTAAAAAAAATCTTTATCGGCCGGAAAGATGTGTTCGCTATTGAATTAATTCGAACCCGAAAGTAAATTCCGTGAAATGGTGTTTGTTTTGAGAATTTGCAATATAGTTTGTGATTTTTTCACCAATGAATGATTGAACGTCGGTAGACGAGATTTATGAGTGACGAAAAGGCTTTACAGGCCATCGTGTAAGCTGACGACGCGTTTGATGCTTGGCAATCGATAATTGCAGTAATTACACGTACGTCGACAAGCGCAATGCGCGAGGTGGTTATGCGCTCCAGATGCAATTATATTTGCGATACAATATTTGACAATTTTATTGCATCCAGTTTCTATAGGAACGATTAAACCTGATATTTATATATTAAAATATCTCTAAAATATAGGATAACCTACATGCCGTAAACATGTATAGAAATCATTTAAATTCAATTTAAAGTTGTATTGAATAAAAACTGGTAAAATTCAAAACAAATTTGTTCTGTAGATAGTTAATAAAACTGTCAACTCCACGTTAAGTATTTAATCTTATTTCTACTGCGCCAATTTTCGAAAAGCCATAAAACTTTGACTTGCCAAAGACCACGTGAGTGGCGCATCGTGTCATATAAAACTTAACCCAGCAAGGCGAAGTGTTGAGAGTTGACGTGAGATCAATTCCCCAAGTGGCTAGAGGATCTCTGGGGAGGTGTTGAACCAGGTAACCCTCGTAACCCTCGATTGATTTCGACGTCTCTCTGACATTGTAGAATCAGCATCTTGCGTAGGAATTAACCTTACCAATACGTGCCAAAATTGCACGTTTAGACTCCGGCGAATATGTTGGCCATATATCACGTTGAACAATGTCAGAATGATGATCATCCCAATTCCAGCCAATATCGGCTCAATGACACTCTGAATATACCACTGCTAAAAATGTTGTTTCCTTAAAATTAGTGCAGCATTTAACGCGTTGTGAAATTAGGAACACGTGTGTAACTCCTGAAAGAATATTAAAAGGTCCACTACAAGAATATGGCGAACTCAAGTTAAGTCCGACCGAAGATGTAAAGGAAACAAACAAGACCTATATATATATATATATATATATATAATCGACTCTCCCGTCGAGATTCGACGTATGAGAGTCAAGCAGATCAGTTTCCAGGAAACCGACAGCCCGACACCGGCACATGAGATTTGATTATAGTGGTGAAGGCTTCGTGCAGGACCATCCACACTTTTTGAAGGGATGAATACAGAGACCTGGTGCATCGAATGACACAAAGTTCACAAACGACCCTCCGCAGGTTTTGAATTCAGAGTTGACCTTCTCCTAGACCAGTTGCCATCCAAGGCTATAGAACCCAGTCTGTCCTGCTATTTTATCCATAGCTGGAGGGAGAGGATTCATACCTTTCGCAAGTGTATTAGCACGTAAGTGAATGTAATGGATTCGACTGGAATTCGAACTCGGCTCTGCGATTCCTCAATCCAAGCCGCTATCCATTACTCCACCGTGCCTTCTATATATATATATACAAGTTTATGTATTAAACAACAAAAATTAAAATGGACAAAGACATCAGCATTTGTGTGTGAACATAAAGAGTTCGTAATTTGATTAATGTTCGTACGTACGTATATGTGTGTGTGCATGTTTGCTGGTGTTTTCGAACAAGTGGGCAAAACGCAGATCTCTTCGAGATATCACATCTTTTAAATGTGTCCACTGAAATGAAAGGTAAAACAAGAACGAGGCAAGAAATCGCCGAGTATTTATAGTTTAGGGAGAGCGTACCCTGGTGAAAAATTAGGACATTAAGGCGGAGTTAACTCCGACAAATGTTCCAGACTCTACAGTAAACGTGTCTGCCAGAGTTTCCTTGTAATTTCTATACGAGGTCCACTAAGGAGTTCCACTTAGATTAGTATGGGCTCAGATTCTTTCAAATGATATTCGGGACATTAATAAATAAAGAGAAATGAGAGCAAGGTTGTAGAAACATCAGTAGCTGCAGTAGAAAATGAAGCCTCAAGCAATAATTAAAGAGATGCAACAGTGCTAACAAATACTTGAATAATAGCGTTTCTTTCAAACTTACAGAAGCTAAGTGACCTACTTTATTCCAAATATTTGGAAGGCTGTAGTAAACAATACGTGATAATTCAATATTAATAAGATAATCGTAAATGTAAATTCACCTGGTGATTGCTATGAGAAAAATCAACCGAATAGTCAATTACTTGTTTGTTGTATCCGTCAGCAGCTGCAGAAAAAATATATTCCGAACAGCGAGGAATCTAACATACACAGGCATTATGAGTTGCCATATGAAAATCGTCTTGGAGAAAATTAATATTTATAAAAGTGACATGTGTACTGAAGACGACCAAAAATGTTGTCCGGTGAATAGTGTTTATTTTGTGACGGTAGCAATTGACTGGGCTGTTTTAATATAGATCTTGTCATAAGCATTCAAGTCTTACTGATTATGTCCGTGATACTTCACTAGATTTTCAAAGATATAAACAGAACTAATTCTAAAATTTCAGGTCTTTCAAGACATTCGGTCAATTTAATGTTTTAATTTTCTTAGTAGTTGAAACATGTGTGCAATAATTAATAAATATGCCAATGAGATTGATAATATAAAAATACCAATTACTAAGGTTGTTTGTTACGTTTGATATTATGATCTATCTATCTATCTATCTATCTATCTATCTATCTATCTATCGTAGTGTATTTGTAAAAAAAAAGTGGTGGTAGCTATCTGAATATATTGATGTCGAAGTTTATAGTCTGTTCTTATATATCTAATCTTTCTTTCTTTCTCACTTCGATCACCATATCTATCTATCTATCTATCTATCTATCTATCTATCTATCTATATGTATGTATGTATTTGAAATGCAGTATTGCTAACTTTCAAAAAACCTCATATCGAAGTTTTGAAACTTCTTATATATTTAAGATGTTTTTGACATTTCTTTCCTTCTATCTTTCTTTCGTCTATTCTTTTCCTCGCTATATCTGCCCACATCTATCTATCTATCTATCTATCTATCTATCTATCTATCTATCTATCTATCTATCTATCTCATATATGCTTCATCATATTGTTGTTATAAATCATAAACTACTGTTAACGACATTTTCATTTTGTTCTTTCAATAACTCAGCCGCTTTCTTTTATTTAATTATTCACTTCTTCTCTATCTTTACCACTCATTATCTATGTTTTTCGTCTGTATCTCTCTCTCTCTCTCTCTTTATATATATATATATATGTGTGTGTGTGTGTGAGTGCGTTATTGCAGAAATAATTCCCACTATAAACTATAAACTGTGTGGTGCTAGTGTCAATATTGTGCTTACAATCTAAAAATATTTTCAGAATTTAATTAACCAGAATTATGGTGATAAATCTTAGGAAAGTAATCAATCAAATAATATCTATCTGGATTTTACTCAATAATATATTCACCATGACTAGAATGAAAACTCACAAGCGCCAAATAGTCCCCAACAGCCATTTTGTTTAGGGTCTTTTACTGATAGAAATATCTCTGTATCATTATAATTTACAACGTATTTAAATTTATATACAAAGAGAATCACAGACGTAAACATTTTCATTAAATAATAATCGAAATGAATGGTCGGCATTCAATAAAGTATGAGTTTGTTAAAACAGATGAAGAGTGCAAACTTCAGAATGACAGCCAAACATTTGATAGGTTCATCTCCAAACAATAAAAAAATGAATCGAACTTTTAAAGTCTTTTTTTCAGTCGATATTCTCATATGTGTAAACATAAAGTGCACATATTCCTGCTGTTTTATCTGGGGATAATAGATAACTGTTAGATTTCCCCAAGCGATCATAAGTGTATACAAAACAAATGCTTATGTAATTTTCCCAGTTATTAAGCGAAAGTAATGTCGTTTTAGCGAAATATATTCTGTAAGAGAGCTCTTAGATGTGCTCATCTTAGTGTTTGTTTGTTTAAGGATGCAGGAGGAAAGGAAGTAGAAAAACAGAGAGTGGGAGAATGAGAGAGAAAAAAAAGTGTAACAGAGAGGAAGCGGGGAAACGTATTTCACACATTGTAAATATCGATATATTCTGCTGTTTATTTGTCCATTCAAACCAGTTCGCCTTTGTTTCTCGTCATAGATTTTATTTGAATTTCCTGTCTACAAACGGATTTTATTTTTTTTATAAAATTCATTTTGCTTTCAATTTGTGCTTTTTCTCCTAATAGAATTTTTTTTCTTTCTTTTCACAGTAAATTATATTCATTTGTATATTTATATCCATATATATATATATATATATATATATATATAGAGAGAGAGAGAGAGAGAGACAGAGAGAGACAGAGAGATATAGATTAATATAAATAGATAGATAGATCTCTCATTTATCTTTCTATCTCTTTCATGTTCTAAATCAATTTTCTACAAAGAAACATTAAACATGCGCTCATCCATAATGGTTTTCGAAATTATATCGCCGACGAACAAATAAAATTTTATTAAAGGATGATATGAATAACACTTAAAAAACTGCTGATCTACTATTTAAATTTATTTTCTCGTGATCAGCATTGAATATATAAATAATACGTAATAAATATAAAACTATAATCCAAGATATAGAGATAATAAGGAACAGTTACTGTTCATTATCCATTACAAAAACTGTAAAATTCATAACATATACATTAAGAAACCTCATCAAAATCAAATCCTGTTTATAAGAAAAATGTTCTTTAGAAATTCAGTTACCATATGGATTACATTTTTTTTAATAGCCGAAACTGTACTTTATATTTGTTATAAAACCACAATTCTCACTGGAAGAATCTCTTGTCCGACAAAATCCAATTACGGAAGTGCATGATACAAAAACTTACCAGTTAAAATAATATAAGTCAGTGAATAATAAAATATTAGTCAGCCAAACAAAATAAAAAAAAAGAAATTTGAAATGCTCTCCATATTAACTCAGAACAAACCAGAATTAATAAAATAGTTATTATGGCCATTCAAATGGCCTCCAGAAATGTATTCCAATTCTAAGCCTCCACAGAAGATGGTTACACGAAGACAATTGAAATGCGCAAATAACAACACGCTCACGTAACAACCTAAAAACCTAAAATTCAAAATAATACCAAAGATGGAAGCAACGATACAGATTTAATATTTCATCTAATTGCTTCGGTTTGTAGTAGATCGCCGATCATTAGAAACGGATTTAGAAAGCGCATGATAGAGGAAATTATCAGTCAGAATAATATAAGTTGGTGAATAAAAAAGTAATATCTAGCCAAACAAAATAGAACCTTATAAACGGACATTTATCTCAGACTATGCAACATTGCATTGATCAGCGACGCACTCCGTGGACTGAGTTGGTATAAGCACGTCGGATCTAACGAGAGATTCTACTGCCAAAAGCTGGTGGGGGCTGGCCCCGATTTGAAGTCTGCCGGAGAGTGCATATTTTCATTAGTAAACTTTCTCGAATATATTTTTTGGGTCGACTGTCCATATAGTAGGGTCAATTGGACATCGTCTGTGAGAATAAGAACACCATGGGGCAATTCACTTTGCCGGAAATTTGACATGACATGCTGTACTTCTTGCCATTCGCAACGGAAGCTTCAATACGAAGTTTTTATTTTTGAGGTGTCAATCTGAGGTTAATGCAGAAGTTTAAAGAAAAGCTGGATGAGTCTAATGATGAATACGAAGGTGTTTGGGGTGATCACTAGTTATGGCGAAGTTTTGCCCCCATTCATCGTCCCACAGGGCCTCAGACTCAACAAGGGGTCCTACATCAAGTGCCTTAAAGAGATAAAACTACCCTAGGTGAAGAAGGTGGCTGCTGGAAGAACCTATAACTGGCAAATGGATTCTGCACCATGTTATACAATCAGAAGAAAATAGACATGGTTGTCAGACAATTTCTATGACCACACACCCCTTACATCTGGCCACATAACCCCCACACGGCCAACCCCTTGCTTATTATCTGTGGTGCGCAGTTGAGCGGGAGAGCAGCAAAATGCTTTGTAACATCAAAGATGATCTGAAGGCAAGGATTATGGCAGCATTCACCAACAGAAACAACGTGATCGTCCTGAAGAATTGCAGGAGTTTCCGAATTCGTTAAGAGGCCGTGGTTGAAGTCAATAGCGATTTTATTGAATAAATACATTGTTTAGAATTTCAAGATGTATTTGTGTGATTTTGGTAAACATATCTGTTAAAATGAGATGTCAGTGTTATTTTCATTTTTGCGTAATTTAGATGACAATTTACCTGTAGACTCAAGTATGAATATGACCAATGTGTATCTGAAGTCTCAAGTATATTAATAACTTTGTTTACCTATATACATCATCATAAACTTTATCCATATCTAACTAGTAAGGCAAGTATGAACATGACTGATGCTAATCTAAAATTCAATTATAATTACAACCAATGCTTACTTATAATTCAGTGTTACGATTAATGACAATGTTGAATTTCCTTTCTTTTTCTTTCTTTTTTTGATGAGTGACGCGTTTCGAGGTTTAGAACTTCTTCCGACTAAATTGATGACAAAGGATTTACGAAAGTGACAATGAGTATTCGTTTACATTACGAAAGTGACAATGAGTATTCGTTGACATTACGAAAGTGACAACGAGTATTCGTTGACATTGCGAAAGTGACAACGCGTATTCGTTTACATTGCGAAAGTGACAACGAGTATTTGTTTACATTACGAACGTGACAACGAGTATTTGTTTACATTACAAAAATGACAACGAGTAATTGGTTACATTACAAAAATGACGAGTGTTCGTTTACATTACAAATGTGACAACGAGTATACGTTTACATTACGAAAGTGACAACGAATATACGTTTACATTACGAAAGTGACAATGAGTATTTGTTTACATTACGAAATTGACAACGAGTATTCGTTTACTTTACGAAAGCGACAACGTGTATTTGTTTACATTACGAAAGTGACAACGACTAATCTTTTACATTACGAAAGTAGAAACGATTGTTCGTGGACATCACAGAAAATGGTGACATAAGCCCTGACATAACACATTGAAAAAATGATGATGGTGTTTCTTATAAACTGTTATCTTTTTCGTTCTTGAAATCAATTGATCAAATTCCTTGAAATGTAATTGTATTTCTTCATCAACAACATACTTTGGGAAATTGTTGTAATTTCATATGCACACGATTATTACAATATGTATATTAGCATAAAATTTAGGCAGTTTTATTTAGTTTATCTTATTTATGTTTTCATCATTTTTCTTAGTAAGTATCATACTTTGGGATAATAGAAAGTCTACCAAATATGGTGAAACATTATAAAACCCATCAAGCAAATCTGTGAATGATCGAGCATTCAAAACAGATTTCATAAACTTTCGTCTGTATAAATTACATTCTCTTTATATTAAAGTTTCATTTTTTAATAGAATTTATGGTCAGACGCATTACGGTGAGCAACTGATTGAGTGCCTTGATTTGTAAAATATCCCCTTTCTGGTCATATAATATTAAATTCTTTGGGGCTGAAACTATATATACATTTGATGCACAACTGCTACAGCAGGTATAACTATTGAATATCATTAAATGATTCATGATTTTTAGTAGTAATATCATTTCTAAACAAGATATGAACTATTATATTTTCCTATAGATACTTATTCATTATTAACGTGAAAAATGATCATTACCATTATAGTGCAAAAGAAAGATATTGAAATGACAGGTGTCTGCCATGGCTTCCATTAGCTTCTTTCTCATTATCAACCTGAAAAATGATTATTATCATTATAGTTCAAAAGAAAGATATTGAAATGACAGGACCTATCATGATTACCTAGAGCTGCTTTCTCATTATTAACTAGAAAAAATAACCATTGCCATTATAGTTTAAAAGAGAGATATTGAAATGTCAGGATTTATCATGGTTTCCCATAGCTTCTTCCTTCTTATTAACTAGAAAAAATTATCCATTGCTATTATAGCTTAAAAGAAAGTTATTGAAATGACAGGATCTACCATGGTTTTGTATAGCTTCTTTCTCAGTTTTAACTAGAAAATATTATGCATTGCCATTATAGTTTAAGTGAAAGATATTGAAATGACAATATCTATCAAAGTTTTCTATAGCGTCTTTCGTCTTATTAACTAGAAAAAAACTATTCATTGTCTTTATACTTTAAAAGCAAGATATTTCGTGTTAATTTTTCCTTTCTTTTTTTATTCATAGTTGTTCATTCTCTGAAACATAGTAAGTGAAGAGAAATCATGTGTATCATAAGAGTATGGTTCAAATTATTCATAATTTATCAGTGAGAATCGTAACTTTGTTCGTCAGCTTCCTTTTTTGCATATTTTTCCTGTTGCTAAACGGGCAATGACGAAGATCTTTCCAAATTAAAATAGGAATCTTGTTTTTCCAGTACAACGAATGAGCGGAACAACTATCAAATCAATCATATATTTCCATTCATTGATCTGTGGTGTCATTTATATGCATAAAATCCTACAAAACAAATGAAATCATTGGATTTGCCTTCTTGCTTGCTTATTCAACAATGGACGTGAGTTTCGGCGTTCGTTTGTCTGTCTCTATTAACAATGTTGATATCTCAAACATTTATCTCAATCCGACCGTATCATGATATCATTCATTGTCTGTTCATGTCGATCTCAATTTACTCATATATTTATTTTGATTTTGTTCTATTCGCATAGACATTTTACTGTTTCTTACACACAGTTCATACATATATTTTAACAACTGTATTTACTTATCGATCATCTGTGTGATATTTTCCTTCATTTCGATGTATCTATTTTCTTGCATGTACCGTTTACCCGCGGGCCGTAGGAGAAAATGGCTCTCTACAATATTCTCTAATTTGTTGATTTAGTAAATTTTCTGTATCCTGCTCCATGTTCTCTAGTCCATTTACACAAGCTCTTTAGGTACGTTATGCTCTGCTTTTCTCTGTAGTTATCACTTTCAGTATGTCCTGTGAATATTAACTTTTCTAAGCTCTCTTTCTCCATTATTATCGCTAGAAATTTCAACTGTCTCTGTCCATGCTATTCTCCTTTTGCAGAACCATGTTTCTTTTACCACAAATATATATGATTTGATTATCCAGCATTTAATATCATATAAGATGTCCGATATTGCATATCAGTTAGGTATTCTTTTTTTTTTTTTCGTCCTGGGTATGACGGTAAACTATATCCGTGTCCAGCATTTACTGCCATATAAGATGACCGATATTGCATAGCAATTAGGCACTCTTTTTTTGTCTTCCTGCGTATGACGGTAAACTACATCCTCCTCTTGGGTAAGACGATAAACTACATCCAACAGCAACGACTCTGATCAGGAGGTTTTGAGGAGCGCGAAACCATCTTTTAATTGCTGATGTTCCCAGGTCCATCCTTACCCGGCGTGGTAGCACCTGTTAGGTCCCAGCTATGGGTAAATAGTTGACACCTAAAATGGGTTCAAAACACTATGAAAGTGTAAAAATAGGGTTTAATAATATCAGAAAAAATTTGTAAAAAAGTTTTAGCAGTAATACATTTTTAGAAAAAGATATTACCAACTATAGTTTATTTTGAAAAAAAATATTAACAGCAATAAAAAAAAATTGTCGGCATTAAATAAACCATTGAGTTTAATATGCCGTAAAACAAACCAAACCAGCCAATCTTTTTTTTTTTTTTTTGTTTCTGGAGAGATTTTTCTTTTCTTAATACTTTGCTTAGCATTTGGAAGGCATCTTTCGCTATTTCAGTGGGACTTCTCCATTCAGTGTCGCACTTCCGTATTCGGTTAAAACGTTTCCTATATTGTTAAAATGTTACCCCTTTTTCTTAACTAGACTCTATAGGAGTTCCCGTATTTTCATTTATGTGTCTGCTATCAACACTATGATATCTGAATATCTGATAGTTAAATTTCTATCGCTATCTATATATCTATTTATCTATTTGCTATATAGGAATACAATGTCGCTGCCGAAACTGGAGTTTTAATACAGATCATCAGAGAGCAAACATAGTCAATCCAATTTTGAATAAGTAGATCACGTGATGGCAAACGAAACGCATGAACCGGAATTAGCGTGACGTCTAAACTATCAAACTGTCAACCCCAAGAGTCGGCAACCTACGGCCAGCGGGCCGGATCCGGCCCGCAAAGACATTTTGACCGGCCCGCGAGCCTGATTACCAATGACTCTATTTTTAAGATGAGTTCTGTCAACACTTCTCAATTTAACTATATCGTCGACCTTCAAATGAATATCTACACATCTCAGTGCACTAAAAATACTAGACTATCTGCCAGTTATCTTTCATGAGACTTATTTTACCAAGTTACGTTGCCTACGTTTAATGTCAAATAATGGATACATATTTGTTATGACCCTTGACTACATTAAAAGATAACAGAAGCGAAAGGAACGATAAAGTGAAAGAGGCCAGGGAGGGTCTGACATGCGAGGTAGCATAAATCTAAAGATAGTTAAACTTACGCGCATTATACATACATGCCTCATGAATGTGTGGATGATACCGCATGTGTACGTACGTAGGTATATATGTTTGCAACTATTTGTACTCGTATGTATGGGTATATGTGCTTCGTTTTTGTTTGATGTGTGTGTGTGTGTGTGTGGTTCGTTTGTGGGACAATTTTCAATAACCGTTTCAAACCTATTTAAATATTCAGGTGGACAAGGGTCTGGATATGTAATTTTCCTTAATTTTTCATTAATGGCCTTCGTCCGGCCCGCGACCCGTCATTATAACACGATCCGGCACGCGGGGTCGAATGAGTTGCCGACCCCTGGTCTACACTATTCTCTATCTCTATACTATTCTCTATCTCTATACTGATCCCTATACTATTCTCTATACGGACCACTATTCGGTGGTTATTATTCGAGCGAGTATTATCGAGCAAATGTTATTAGTGCGAGTAATATTCGAAGGCGTCTGACACAAGTATTGTTCAACGGCGTTACTATAGTTGTATCTGCGATTACAAAGTCTCTACTACAATGAGCATTACGAAAGTGACAACGTGTATTCGTTGACAAAAAGTGTCAACGAGTGTTCGATGGCATCACAAAACAATCTAACGGATGCTACTCACGTGAAACTATATTTGTACCCAATGCACCTTTCAGTTCGATTTTGTTGTCTCAGACATATGTTTTGTTTCTCTGCCTCCACCTTCTGTAGACCCGATTGCGAGATCGACTGTCTGTTAACAAAAACAGAGCGGTCATATTTTTTTTCAGTGCTATTTATTTCTATAAAACTTTCTGTTTCTGTTTGTTCTCTACAAAAGACGAAACAAATCATCAGTGATAATGGGCAGAGACATTATTCGATCCCAACAAAGGACACGGGCCAATGGTAACAGTTGCCGCCGAGGGATAGATAGTATGAGCTGGAAATATAGTCAAAATTTCATTGTTGGCGTGGATTGGTACCGGGAATGATTTATCAGTTTGGGAATGGGACGCTAAGTGAACAGCAATTATCAATTGACAGACTTACGAAGCTAAAAGCAATCAGAGTTTAATAAAAAGAGAGAGAGAGAGAGAGAGAGAGAGAGAGAGAGAGAGAGAGAGAGAGTGAGGAAAATGTAGAGCTCGGTAAGAGAGGAAAGAAAACAGAGAAAGGGATATTATCAACAATATGAATGGTAATGGCGAAACTTAATTGATTTGGAAGTCGTCCAGTAAGATTCTGGCTTCCAGTCAAAACACAAGAAGATGGGAGGTAGAAAAGAGACGGATCATACCAGCTTACCTAGACACTTTTGCGGAGGTGATAACGTAGAAGTGTTGACAAGAAGGATGACGATTTTCTTTCAATAAGATTGGCGGTTTACCTAGCCTGTCGGGATCTGCATAATCAAGAGAGAGATGTGATTTTCTTATGTTCGTAAATGGATGAAATCTGGAAAAAAAATAATACCTAGACGCTCAAACGTATAAGACGTTGCAGACAGACTTTTATTTTTTCCGTTTTTACGAAAAAAAATGAGAGCTTATGCTTTGAGTTGACATTTATTTGCAGTATTTATTTTGTTACAAATCAGAAAACCTAAAATTGTTTTCACCATAACATTGCTATAAAAACAATAATTACAAAAAAATGACATTGAAAACATGAACATTGCACTCCATTTCTGCCTCTCCGCCAGTTTCTCTTTATTTTTCTCTCTCCATATATATATATATATATATATATATATATATATATGTGTGTGTGTGTGTGTGTGTGTGTGTGTGTGTGTGTGTGGCCTGACGTTTGCGTCTGGCATGAAACAACCTGTCGTCTCTAATCGTTGACTTCAATGTTCACTATATATATATATATATATATATATATATATATATATATATATATATATATATATATTACAAAATAGTAAGCGTTTTTAGGTGACTAAATTGGTGGGACTGTTTTCGTAGTTTACTAGTGAAAAGTTATTTTACGGAAGCAGTTTTTTGCCATAAAGAGCTCGATATTAAATATTAAAATGAAGGGCTAGAGGATTTAATTGAACTCGTGTGGAGAAATGGAGAAACTTGTCCCTTAACAGAGTTGTGTTATATTAATCATGCTGAATTCGAAGTTTCTTGAGCGCATTATTGTAAACCTTCACTCTTCTGTGCAGTTGTTTTTTTTTCTTTACTCCAATGTGCTCACGAAACTTCGAAGTCAAAATGACTGAAATAACACCACACACACGCACATTTACATATGTCCATTTAAATGTTTGTTTTTTTTTTGTGGAGAAAGTATATTTTCTTTTATTTTCACCTACCAGCAAAATTGTTCGAGAAATCTTATTAAATAAAAATTTTGTGCTCTTTGGCAGGAATCGAACCTGCGTTAATCAAGGCTGAAGTAGCAACCGTCTTGACCTGCTTAAGTCCGTCAAGCGAAGCGAAGTTCATCCTTTCAAGAGAAATTTATCATATATATATATATATATATATATATATATATATATATATATATATATATATATATATATATATATATATATATATATATATATATATATATATATATATATATATATATATGTGTGTGTGTGTGTGTGAAACGGAAAATGAATTTCAAATTTACACTTTTGACGGGCAGTATTATGCTTATATAATTTGACATAGAGGGTGCTGAGGAGTGGTGTGAGAGACATAGTCGAGTTTAGAGCGAAGGAGAGTTTTAAATTTATTTTTATATTTCTTTTTATTAAAATACTTAATATTGAGGAAGGAGGGGTAAGGATCAGACACTGACATATTTAATCGGTCAACTCAACAGAAAAGTATATATATATATATATATATATATATATATATATATATATATAGAGAGAGAGAGAGAGAGAGATACAGAAAGACAGATAAAGAGAGAGGGGGGAAGTAAGGTTGACTCAAAATGGGAAGTATATATGAGATATAGTTCATAAATTTTAACTTTTCTTTTTTACTGTTCTTATATTTACCGAAACGAAACTTAACATCAAAACGAAACAATCGAAACTTTTAGACCACACAATGAAGAAAGAAAACATATTGATGGCAATATGAACAGAGAAAGACAGGGAACGACTTAGCTAAGGAGCTCGTGTAAATCGTTTTCCGAACAAGGATTATGAAGTAAGAAAACTGCAGCATTTACTAAGATCTGCAAAGGATATAAAATGTTGAGGTTACATAGGAATAAACTGTCGCTGCTGGAACTGGGGTTTGAACACAGATCACCAGAGAGCAAACACCGGCGACCCCATTTTGAAAAAAGTAGATCAAATAATGGTAAAGGAAATGTATATATCGGAATCAGCGTGACGTCTACGTAATCTCTATACAGATTACTATTCCGGTCACTATTCGCTGGTTACTATTCTAGCGAGTATTATCGGGCAAGTACTATTAGTGCGAGTGTTATTCGAAGACATCTGACACCAGTATTGTCCAACGGCATTACTATATTTGTATCTTCGATTACAAAGGATCTACTACAAATGTTTTACGAAAGTGACAAGGATTATTCGTTGACATTACGAAAGTGGCAATGAGTGTTCGTTGAAGTCACAAAAGATGGTGAATCTTGATCGCCCAAGGCTTGACATAACACATGGAAAAAATGATGATCGTGTTTATTATAAATGTTATCTTTTTCGTTCTTGAAATATCAACATCAAGGGATCAAATTCCTTGAAATATAATTGTATTTCATCATCAACAACCTTGTTTGGGAAATTATTGTGTTAAATCTTTGTTTTATGTTGATTAATTCTCTATAAAACTATCAAGAAATCATTTAGAATTTTTGGTCTTTATATACAGCTGATTATTGCCTTTTCGTCTTACTTATAATTAGGTTGTATCTTATTGCAATAAAACAATTTAATTGAGCGATTTTTTTTATAACAAGTTGGTTGCTTATGTTATTTGTCTATAGCTAATTTAATTTCTTCATCAGCAACATGTTTTGGGAAATTACTGTTGATAAGTGATTTTATTATATTACTTAACTGTCTATAAAACAATGTGTCTGAATAGGTAATCATTTATATCGGTATGGACATTGGTTTTTGTTATTATGAATATCGAAGAGAGAGAATATTTTTTGTATATCTACAAAAAATACTCTCTCTCTCCGATATTTTTATTTACAAATGCGAATTTAACTGTCAATTTATTGTCTGAAGAGATCTTCGCATCGCATTACTATCTAATTATGTATATATATTTATACATTGTCTGAGGATCGACTGAGATGTGAGAGTAACAGCACTAATATAGTATTAATGCCTACGTCCTCCGACATTAGATTATAAGATTATCCGTTCTGTTTTTGTCGTAGTTGAACAAACAACGAAATTTTATTCCGCGCAAACATGTAGAGCCTGGAAGCCATTGTGACTCTCCATCGACTTCGATGTACCGGACACCTTGCCCGAATGCTAGACATAGGTTTAACTAAACAAATCCTCATCTCATAGCTTTCCTCTGGCAAGACGCCACGTGAACTCCGTCATTGTCGATTCAAGTATCAGCTCAAAAACACTATGCCGACGACAGAAATCGATCCGATCAATTTAGAGACAGAACCTGGAGAAAGAATCATTGGAGAAGCTCAACCCTCAAAAGCAAAATAGCATCCTTCGAAAAACCCCAGAAGTGAAACAGAAGAGATAAAGAAAGCCCAAAGAAAAGCCAGAACTTTTCATCCCTGGAACATCCTACCCTACCATGAGGTGCCTGTGGACGTCTCTTCAGATCCAACATAGGACACATTTTACATAGAAGGAAATGTCGATGAGTACTCCAACAATCGGCAACTATTCCCACCAATGACGACGTGATGTCCTGTTTTAAATCTTTACTCAAATATCTCCCTGCCGTGTCTTCTTTTTATTATTATTATTTTCCTCTAGTCACGATGTCAAGCTATTTAAGGTATTTTTGTTATAGTTCAGGAATCACCCGATTTTATCAATTTCTGCTTTTTATCAAAGTATATAATCATTTTACTGAGGTAATTATTTGCCATTTTCCGTGACCTTTTTTAATGAAATTTGATTCTCATGTCCCAAGATGCAATTGTCACGATTTTTTAAAAATTCTCTTGACATTTGGAATTGTTCTTTCCCAAACATTTCCCATTTTGCTTAACTAACCTTAATAACCATAACAACTGCACAACGGCCCGATATTTCAAATATTTCTCTTGATTTTCGCAAATACTTTTCGGTAATTTAGAAATGTTTACTGTTTCTGAAATGCAAAGAGGGTTCATTGAAATGGTCTCAGTTGATACTTTTCCCATATGTGTAGATAAACGAAAAATATGTTTTCTTTCTGAGATATTAAAAAAACCTGAGAAGCTGTATGATGAACGTGGTGAAATGTGGGGTGTATTTATTCTTGATTGGCTCGCGAAATTTAGAGAATTTCTCGCGTATATATATATATATATATAGTTTACTAAATCAGTAAATTAAGTAACTATTTTTGCCGTCATTGTCATAAATTTTACTTTAAAAAAATGTAGCCTAATATACATACTTATACTTGTAAAAATAATCCTACATAATATAAGGGATTCTAATACATTTAACTGTTCACAAAAAAATATAGTATAATAAAAATTAAAAATGAGAATATTTCAAACCGTAGTTAAATAAAAACTAAAAATTATTCTACACTGATTACCCCCGAAAATCTTTAAATTAACAAATAGGAAAAAACGCCGTAAGAATTTTTTTGCCGTTAACAATAAATTTAAAAAAAAAATCCAGACGACATGCATTCAACGGATGTCAGTTCTCATTGAAAAATACATACCTACCCCTTGCCAAAATGTAGCTAATAACCGATGCAATGATACAGACATAAGGAAAACACAGATAACCCTTGTCCAATTGAAGTAGATTTATCTGTAACCATGGAAACGTGATCTTAGCTGTGTCTTTAAAACCCAGTAATTTTAAAAGTTACTCCAAAAGCGGAAAAAAACATATTTTAAATCAAATTAAATATATATATATATATATATATATATATATATATATATATATATATATATATATATGAGTAAATATGTACGTGCGTATATTTTATAACATCGTGTTACTAATTATAGCAATACACATGTCATGAGTAGCGTCCATTACAATATATCTCGCAATGATAGAATTGCTTTCAAAGCAACAAAAGTTAATATGAATCAAAATCTAAGAGGAATTGCCAGTTTTTACGCTTGGTCAATCATTATAGTGTTTGCTGATCGCCTATTGATTGATCAAATCCATTTCTACATTTTATGTCCATATTTTCTCTGAGAATATCTTTAGTCATCGGAATATTTCTTTTAGCTTTCGACTAATGTATGCTAATTTTGAGATAATTTGTGTATTCCATCGAAAATGAACGACTGTTATTTTGATTATATCAATTCTTTCAAACATTTGACTATGTCTTTAAATTGCTTCATCTTCTGATCCGAAAACCCGTGTTATGTGTAACGAGTTTAGTGTACTCAATCGCTTTGAAGTATATCCCGCATATGGAAGAGCATCTTGTTTAGCAAGATATTTGCCTAGAAACCTGTTTCCTGTGTTCCCTTATTTCAAACGAAGAATTAAAACGACCTTATGACGCAAAATCTTTTAATTTTTAGTTGTCTATGTAATTTTATTTTTTTTAAAATAAAGATTCGCATTTGAATCTTAGCAAACACTATAACTAACTTCCTTTTATGCTGAGTTTTTGAAGTCTGTCCAGGCACAGTTTTAACTTATTTTGAATTTAAATAATAATTAATAAAACGACATTCCAGTGATTATTTCACAATGACAAAAATGAATTCATGTCTACAAGCGATGAAATGCAAAATATTCTCATGTACTATTAAGTCTAAGTTATATACACGAAAACCTGGAAAAATGAAAATTGAAACCGGAGCAGAATGCAGAAAGCACTGGACGGCCGTTTCGTCCTATATTTAGGGCTAACCAGCAGTACGCATCCACTACCGAGAATTAAAACCCGGACAATTTCGTTATCATGCAAACGTCAGGCAAACCATTGAAACAGACTCGAATCAGACTCGATATAGCGACGCTTGATCACATATTCCGTGGTGGAACTCATCCGATTTTCTCTTTAACCATAGGACTGGGCCTCCGAGAGCTATGATTACTATCCCCAAGCCGCTCAGTACAGAGCATTAGAAGCTTGTTCAAGCAAGGATATAGATAGAAATAATTAAGATGATTTGTAATAATCATAATTAAGTAATTCATCGAGTCTAGAAGAAACCTTAACAGAATGCAGAAAGCACTGGACGGCCTTTTCGTCCTATATTTGGGACTCATTATTTCTATCCTATTTGTCTGATAACGAAATTGTCCGGGTTTCTGTTCTCGGTAGTGGATGCCCACTGCTGATGAGCCCCAAATATAGGAAGAAACAGATGTCCAGTGCTTTCTGCATTCTGCTGAGAATTCTTCTAGACTCGATGAATTACTTACATATGGTATGTGTGTGTGTGTGTGTGTGTGTGTGTGTGTGTGTGTGTGTGTGTGTGTGTGTGTGTGTGTGTGTGTGCTAGTTCCAGTTCTGTTTGGGTTCGTTATATCCACTTAAACGGAAACAAATACCACAGGGAAAGGTATCAATCGCCAGGCTTTGGCTTGTTAGGACTTTTAACAGTAAATCATTGTCAGATCCATAAAATTCTTACATTCTTAGATAAAATATGATTTCAAATAAAGAAAGAATATTTGATGAAGTGAATATATAAATAATCGCTTTGGCAAAAGCCATTTGCTTGTAAATTTTATAAATTTCGCGATCGCAAGCGTAATACTTTTCAGCATGCATTATCTTTCTGGTCAGAACGAAATATTGCTGTATTGCTACCGATGTTGTAATCATTGGTGGAAATGTTAGTCGTGTCTTTTCGACTCGACAAAAAGTAATGATTTTACTCATTTTACAATAGAAGATTTCACTTATTTTAGCTGTTTAGTAAACGATGGCATTAGGAAATTTAAATATATACATTAGATATTGGTTTCGTTATTTCTGGGGTCAGAAGGAAATCATACGTTATTTTTCAAAGATAAACTGAAATGTTGGCGAAACATTCAGCGTGTCTTTTCAACAGAAGTGAAAAATACGGAAGTACCTAACGGAATCGCCCATAGACCTTTACGCCCGGCTTAGATAATTTGCACAGACTTGTCACTTATTACCTTCTATTTTTCTTTTCTGTTGTCTTCATTTTTCGACTAAGAACAAGGAACTAGAAGGTTTTTAATTTTATTCGAAACGCAGACTTCTAGCCTTTCACTGAAAGCTAAGATATATTTTTATTTCCAATCATAGTTGATTGATTTGTGTTTTTCACGGCCTATCAATCTACTTAGGTTATTTAAAGTCGAAACATATTTCAGATTTGTTTTGTTAGGCAGTAATGATTTACTGATACAAGTCTAACCTATTTCTAGCAGAAGAAAAGGTGGATTCTTACCTTTCCAAAGGATAATTGCACGATGGAATATAACGAACCCGACAGGAATTCGAACTCAGCTTTCCGAATTACAATTCCGAGACTTTATCAATTATACGACCCGCACATCCATGCATACAACAGTTGTTATTACCATGAGTTAACCCGTTTAGTTAATGACCAGGTACAACGTTTGCTAACTGGTAATCAAACCAGAAACGGGTGTTTCAACTTGATATAGCTGTATGTCCTTACCAATCAAGAACGTTTATCCGGTGATCGGCGACCAAACCGGCTCCCCCGCTCAGCATCTTCAGGTACAAGGACGATTAGTTAGCAATCCTGTATAACGAAAAATGGAACCTATCAAATAGCGAAAGAACTATAGATGAGTTAAAGGCATGCTAACTAGATTTGGGGTCAGAGTAAAAACACTGTGGCGGGGGTACATTCCACTATCTACCCACAAGATCAATAATGACTATAAGAATGTATTAGAGGGAAAAAAAGCGGAGATACATTCGAAGTATGCCAGCGACCGTTCTTTAGCAGGCCGTCCTTTAGCGGACCGTTCTTCAGCGAACCGTTCTTCAGCGGACAGCCCTTCAGTAGACCCTTCTTTAGCGACCGTCATTTAGCGGACCCTCTATCAGTAGACGGTTCTTTAGCGGGCGGTCCTTTAGCGGACCGTCCTTCAGCGGACCGTCCTTCATCATATTGTACTTTAGCGACCGTCCTTTAGGGGACCCTTCTTCAGTGAACTGTTCTTCAGTGAACAGTCCTTTAGAGCACCGTTCTTCAGTGAACCGTCCTTCAGCGGACTGTCCTTCAGCAGACCGTTCTTTTGCGGACCGTCGTTTAGCGGGAAGTTCTTCAGTGAACCTTCCTTCAGGGGGCCATCTTCAAAGAAACATTCTTTAGCGGACCGTCCTTTAGCGACTTTTCCATGATTTTTAGCCAATTTTAATCTCCAAAAGTTTAAATGTCAATGGCTATCCAGTGTCCCCGTGATTACTCTTTTGTCTTCCTGATCATTAATAATCTTTCCGTTCCTAAATCTTCCACACCCTGTAATCCCTTGTGCCTCAGTGGCTTTACTGCCTTTCTTGGGGTGAAATCGATTGAAACCAAAAAGAAATGCTCATCAACAACATACATAAATTCATAGGCGCTAACACTGAAAGCGAAGAAAAGAATTACACCAATAATAGAGCGAATACGTCAGAGATATTTTACTCTAAGAGCGAGAAAACTCATTTCAAAAAAATACAGAAGGACCGTAAAGGTTAAAGTCTGAATTACGACTGGACAATATAAAGGTGATGAAATCAGCAAGAACAGATGGGATTGTAATAGAAATATTTTCGATTTATTCACAGACATGATTTATTGATTGCTATGTTTAATAACATATCATCTACTTATGTGTCATTTAATGTCGAAATTTAATTTCTTTGGGAGATCTGAAGTAATAAAAATGCGGTTTGTTATTATGATTTTAAAATATGATACATGGTAAATGATACTCAGCCCAACATTGAGGTCCTGCTTCGAGCAGGTTTGCCCAGCATGTTCACACTTCTCAGAAAGCGTAGACACCGTTGGTTGGGCCACGTCCATCGCATGCCAGACGGCCCAAAGACCTCCTGTATGGAGAGATGACCGCTGGAAGGAGACCTGTCAGGCGGACACAGCAGTGGTACCGCAATGTCGGGAGACGCGACATGAAAGCTGTGGGTATCAAAACAGAGTCCTGAGAGAGACCGGCAGCCATACGATCGGAATGAAGAGGAAGCCTGACCAAACACTTCATGTCAGGAGAGAAGAAGCTGACCCAGGTCGCCACGGAAAGGCGGGCCCGCTTAAAGCATAGTGACAGCTCTAACAGACCAGAGACAGGACACTCATGCGACCACTGCAACAGAGATTGTCACTCTCGCATCGGCCTTTATAGTCACAGACATAGACGCTTCCGCTAAGCAGACAACTAGGATGCTACCCATTGTCAACCCTGACCGAGGGTGGCCTACGAGAACACAATTACAAGAGGTAGTGTCATGCGTGTTTCATGTCATTGTTTTTTTAAAGATATGTTTTGGAATAAATCTTGATTGAAAAATTATATGGATTAATGTCATGAAAGTTCTTCCATGTTGGTTGTTTGGTTGGCTGATTTTCTTTAGCGGTATATAGTTATCTAAGGGTTATTTAATGCCGAAATCTAAATCTTTTGAACTCAATCGCATGCTTGCAACCACAAATAATAAGTATCGTTGGTAATTTTACTATAAATTGTTATTGGTGTAATTTGTTTATAAAAATATCTTGCTGGTAGTTTTTTATAAAAAATATATTTTTATATTTTCATAGTATTTTGTTTTTGTTTGGGTTTTCACTATTTGTCCATAGGTGGGAGCTTAATAGGAGCTACCGTTTGGGCTTAGTGTGCACTTGGGAACAACAGCAATTAAGAAGTAACTCCAAGCTCAAAACTCACAGTCTCCCGAGTAGAGGCCTCGCTGCCGGATGTAGTTTATCGTCATGCTCAGGAGTATCGATATGATCAGAGAAGGTATAAATTAAATTTACGAAATAATGGAAGGCCTTATCAAATCCTTCTTCGCAAATCTTCGTAAGATATTAGGAGCAAATTAATTTCAACTCTCTGGTACATTCAGCTAAATGAGTCGAATAACAAAGCTAATATAATTGAAATTCTGATGGGCAGAATGCAAAACAGAATTGGACCGGAAATAGAACAAGAAAAATGCGGTAAGAACACTGCAACAAAAAATTGAATATTTAGTAGTCGTATATCGGTTGGAGCACTACAAATGCCAGCAAATGGATCTAATAAGGTCTGACACAAATATTTATTTGAACTTTTAGGAAAACTCGATCTACTTGCGTACTGGAAAAGTGCGTGTATGCGGACAGGAAATGAATTGAGTAGAGCGTAAGGCAAGAATGTGCTTTCTAATTTGTTCAAACTCTACAGTGATTCTATCCTAAGGGAGATGGGAACACTTCCAGGATTTATCCTCGGTGCGCGTAATATTCGCAATATTTTACACGCAGATGACACTAAGTTGATAGCTGTCACAGAACGAAAAACGAAGAACATGGCGCATATAATAAGATCGTTCAATTTTGTGATCTCATCTCCACGAACACATGAACGCCAAATTAATTACACGAATTATTTCGTCATGCTGGTGTAGATCACGCCACACATTTAGAAAGGACTTTAAACTATGGCCCATAAAGCCTTAAACCAGATATCGTCAAGTCTGAGATCAGCGTTTTCCTTCCCTTAGGCTGGTTGCAAACGAAATCAATGGACCCCACTTTTTCAGCGATTGAACCCGTAGATGAAGGTCTATGGATTCAGGCTATTTTAATGTGAACGAAACAATTGAGTGAAATCGTTTTAGCGATTTGGCCTTCCATTACGATAAACTTTACACTATTTGTGATGTTTCGAATTCAAGGTGCGACGATGCGTCCATCAAAGGTTTCAAGAAATTAACCTTTTCCAAGCCTATCTGAATAAAACAACAAACATAATGTCTACTAGATACACACACTTACGAATATAGATTATCATCTGAAACACACATAGAAAAACAAGAATTATTATACACTTACGAGGGTCGTTCAAAAAGAAAGAAGAGCCATATCTGAATATTTGTGTATTGGCAAAACTATACGACTTCTTCACTATTTACATTATTCGGACTATTGTCCTCATCTTTGTCGTCATGTTTATTACAAAGTTTCGGCCTTTGTACTCTCCAGCCTTCTTCAGGTGGAATGTCGAACTGAACTCTTTACTCCATTCGCTGAGGTAGACTGTTCTAGTTCCACGTGCCATGTCTAAAGGATGTCAGTTATCTACTGTTAATTTCTCTCTCCAATTCCCCACCGTCTTAACGAGGTATTGAACTCACATTCTTTGTGTCTTGTCAATGGATTTAACTTTATCCACTGTGCCTTGAAGACGTCTGTGTACGAATTTATGGGTATTATAAAACTAATGTCATAAGCAATCATTTTTACCGGTTCTCATATTGCAAGTTTTTCTTTTACCATAGCTCATCTTGCAATTTTTTTGTTATTATTGCTTTTCTCTGGCACTCCTTATTACCGGTTCCCATATTGTATTCATTTCCATGCTTGGTCGACTCAGGAGATTTATACAACTTCTTATAAAAGAAGAAAAACTAATTCCGATTTCTGTCTTAATTTCTGTGCAGGCGAGGCCCATACAAATGTGAGAGGTGTGAGACAAATATAAGAAAGAAAAGAATGTGGCCCGAACAGTCATAAATAATCTGCAAAAGAAAGGTACGACTACTAAGGAAATCGATGAGGCCATGATACAGACACTTGCTGTGGACCCCACTTTCTATGCAACTGTGACGAAGTGGGCTGCGGAATTCAAGCGGGCCGTAGACAGCACAGAAATTGTCCCTCGGTCAAATGGTTCAAAATCCTAAATCACAGAGGCCATTCACGGGATGGCTTTGGATTATAGACGTCAGATATCTATGTCCATAGGCATTAGTTCTGGTTCGATTCATATTGTTTTAACTGATATCCTTGGGATGAGCAAGCTGTCTGCAAAATGGGTCCCAATGTTGCTGATCTCAGAGCGGAGGCTGAAACAGGTTGACATTTCCAAGACAACTTTGACTCACTTCCAGGCTGACCCTCAGGCAGATTAGTAATTCAAAACGAAAGCTGAAATCAGCTCTTCGAATCTGAAACAATGATTCGACGAAAACAGTTAAAACACTATAGTTCTCCACGCACGAAAAAAAAAGCCAAGAAAGCAGCGTCTGTTGGCAGAGTGATATTTCTGTTTTTTCTTAATTCTGATAATAATGATAGCAATTCATAATTCTGATAGGCTACTGGAAACTGGGAAAAACATTAATGGACATTACTGTGCATCAGAAGTAAGAGAACTTAACAAAGCAATCAATTTGAAACGTAGAGGGATGCTCATGGCAGAGGTGCTTTAACACTGCTCAGGTTGCAGTAACAGAAATATGTGTCTTTGAATTCCTACCTCATTGTCTTACTAAACCTAGCTCCACCTGAATACCTCGTGTTTCTAAACTCAAATCCCGCCTGTCTTGTCGCCATTTAGGAAACAATGAGGTAATATGTGCTGTAGAGAAGTTTTTTGAGGACCAGGGCGCCACCTTCTTCCGTAATGGCATTGCAATGTTTAAGCATCGTTGGAACAAGTGCGTAGATGTCAATATTGGAAAATTATGAAAGACTGTCTTGTTTCTGTAACTGCTTCTTGGTGGGGCTTAGATGTTTTCGAACGAACTTCATGAAGAAATCTTTACAGTTTTTCAGGTAAACTTGGAATCATTTATTTCTTTGAAAAATTGGGTTTTTACGAGACGTCTACACATGAATTCGGAGCGACACAAATTCTACTAAAGTTGTTTTAAAAAGTCGAATGAACGTGCAACATGATTGACCAAGGAAAATCAAACAACACATAAGAAAATAGTAGAATTTCTCTCTTCTTTTTTTTTCATATCTTATTCTCTGTTAAATTGATAAACATTTCGTATTGTTTCTTTATATTATCATTCTGTCGAATTTTGATGAATATCTGATCTATATTCAATCCGAACCTTTCTTTATAACGTGTTTCGTTGAATAAGACAGACAAGGAACATTTAATGGATGTCTTATTTTTTATAACATTCATACAGTCTTCAGCTTGGTGGCAGTAAGGGAATGCAAGAATGCTTGAAAATATCTTAAGAAGTTGTCGAAAGTGTATGGGAAAATGGACAATACGGATAATTTTTGCACTTCCTCCCTCCTACAAATAGTTGGAATGTAAGAATGCTAGAAAAAATAAAATCATTCATCAAATCTTTCTTGCCTGTCCCTTGCAGCGAAACACACACACACGCGCACACACACATAAATATATGTGCGTGTATGTGTGTTTGTGCGTAAAATAAAAGAACATTCTAGTCTCGGTGGGCAGATTTAAAATCCAACAGCGCTAATATATATTTATATAATGTCATCCACAGGCAGACCGTTTCGCAGCTCTTCAGTGTGGCCAGACGTCCGTTGCCTCTAGCTAGGATCGAAACACAAATGAATTGGCTTCAGTCGAATATTCTACCACTAAGCCGTATATATGCCTATTCAGACGCCTTACGTTACATCTATCTGACCATAGCTCTGTTAGAACACATTTAAACACATACACAAACTTATCAGACACTATCCGAAATATATTAGTAGAAAATAAAAACATAATAACCTCATCCACCTTAAAAATTAAGAATAACAATAATGGAAGTCCTAATAATGAAAACGAAAAAGGCAATACATATCAATATTAAGTACAAACACTGCAAAAATATAAAATAAAACAACTCCATAGCACTAAAAACATACACACAACGTACACACTCAATTAAACATAAAATCAAATCATCCTTGATAATGGGTAAAGATATAGCCGAAAGCGTTTGAAATTATAGAGCATTTGGACAGTTTCTACACATTCTGTGTCCCAAAAAGAATGTTCGAAGAAAAGAAAAATTAAATAAAAAAGTTAAACGTAGTACGTTGTCTGTCGTTTTTAATAAGGATCGCTGCCTACATACACAATATATATATATATATATATGAAAGAAACAAACAGTTTCTACAAAATTCCCCTCGCTTATGATAGGGCATTATTATTTGCTGCCCCTCTTAGCCACAAACCATACCACGCATTTTGCTTACACACAATTGTGTCTTTCAATCCGATGTGAAGAAACTGAGGCGTGCATACATCGGTGAAGCAATTCGTTTATAAACTATTCAACTTGGTCTTCATTTCCACATTATAAAAAACCATACCAGCAATTGAGAATTTATTTTTTAATTCTACATAGGTAACTTAAGAATTCGCAGTAAGCAAGATTCAAACTGTTCTTTTAATCCTCTCAAAAGTGTTACCCTTATAAGTGTCTCCAATGGTCACATGGATAACGAGTCTGGATGAAAAATCAGTTATAATTTCTTCCAATTCCTTTATTTTCATTCACGTGCACATACCTTGCTCAAACATGGATTTACATCCGTAAAAATCATTGCATTTACATTAAATTGTCTATCTTTCTAATCTAGCTATCTGCGTGTAAACGGGCGACGTTTTACACTGAACACTTAGCCACTGTCTACACCGTTAGGCACTATTTTTTGCAATCTACTAAGCAATATTAAAAGAACAACATTTACTCTTAAATAAGAGTTGAGAATTTCACAATTCAGATTTTCAGCAAAAAATGTTTGGGTATTTATTAATTAACCATTTCTGTCTACTTGATTAGGAATCTTAACAGAAAGGAAGTTTGACATTTTGTCAATAAATCTTCTCCAAAAGTTTGATATTTTCTCATTTTATCGAGACGCTGACCTATGAGTAACACGACTAAAAAAAAAAAAAAAAAAAAAAAAAAAAAAAAAAAAAAAAACTATATACATATACATCTACTCGCATTTGACCTTTAAGCAACTATCTCTGTAGTCTTCCGAGTCTCTGCTTTCAAAGACAGCATATCGGGTGTCTTCTGCCCATTCATTATACTGAAAAGCGTCTCTCTGGCTCGGTGTCAGAATTAAACAAATGGAATATATATTAACAATTAAGCTGTCAAATCTAGACGAGGAACTCAGTATGACATGCAAGCTGTTGGCACGTATGAAGCAGTAAATGTAGAAAAGTAAAACAGGAAAAAAAGGGTCCCAGGCAAAGCCCTATATAATGATATACTCCGTTTTATTTATTTAATTTTCATTTTTTCTTTTTCGTTTAGTTATTGACGTCGACACGCAGTAAGACGGAAACCGAGGACAGACGGGCCTCCCGCGGTCCGGTGAAGGCAAGCCGCTGTAATGGAAAGCGGTTCGGAGTGAGAAATTGAAGAGCCGAGTTCGAATTCTAGCCGTGTTTGTTGCATTCACTTTTGTATAAACACCAGTGGAAAAGTTATAAATCCAGGTTTTATCCCATCAACTAAGTCCTAGAGCCTTGTGTGACAATTGTTGTAGTTGAAGAAAAATCCTGAATTTTTTTATCTTTAACTATGGGCTGAAGTGATGATTCAGGCTCTACTCTTAAGAACGTAGCCAGTCAGTGTGGTGCTCCTCCGACGAGTGAGAAGTACTTGGGTTTAGATTTGAAAGCTTACATCCATGGTATCGTTTGTATTTTTATTTTACTCTTCTTATTTTTTGCCAAAGATACCCATGAGACCACCCGGTTGAACTTTTCCAAGCAGTACTATATAAAACACAGAACATATTTTCCTTATGAATTCAAAATGAGAAAACTAATTTTTAAATCTAAAAGATACAGAATGATGTTTCCATCGGTCTTGTCAATTTAACCTCAAATCTAATGATATACACTCTGCTAATGTTATATTCATGACTGCCACAGGTGTGGTAGGAATGGCTATTTAACTAAACGAATTGATGTCTTGGTGAGAATTTGATACATTGTCACAAAAAAAAAATATTCGAATTACGATATTCTTCTTTATTAGCTCTGTTCTGTGACAGAAATGTGAATACTTTTTTAAACTGTCTATGCAATAATGAGTGTATTATATAGCATAAAAATTATTATACGACGTCTGACCAGATAGTTTCTTTCTTTTTAGCGAGGCTATGTTGAGATAACTAATTCTACCTGGATTAATTATTGGTGAACACTATGTTAACAAGGTAAGACATACAAATGACACATCCATGAACTACCAGAGAATATAATAAAGAGAAGGGATATTATGTAGGATACTTAATGCGATAGTTAGGGTTGGAGAACTTTTTCTTCACAAGACATATTGAATGTAGATAAGAAAACAGCCAATAATCTACTTAAGTTCTTGTGTAAATGGATTGAAAAACAGAAAATAGTAATTATAGTAAAGAAAAAAAAACATTGCATTGTGGAGGCGTAAATTGCTTAGAACTACAAAGAAAAAAATGACAGATAGATTTTTTTACGGTTTATCAACCCTTTGCAGGTTATTTAAAGGCAGAAAGTACTTTTAGAGTGTGGGAATTTTTTGGAAAATAAAAATTTAGTGATAGAAATCTTACAAATTAACCCACAGCTGCGGGTGAAGAGGGGGGATTCAAAAAGTTTAGGAAGATATCTACGCATATGTGAATATAAAGAAGTCAACGAGAATTGGAACTCGGCTGTCCATTTTACCATTCATATAGCTAAGCTTACAGAACTTGGTATTCCCAAACTTTCTAGGTACAGAACAGGCTCAACGTTGCTAAATTTCGCTGATCATACAGGAACTGGTGTGTCAACATGTTGTGCCCGTAAGCAAAAAAAGAAATAAATAAAAAAAAAATTATGAAAAAAAAAAAAGATATTAAATATTTTTAACATCTCCAAAAACCATACAAAATATGCCGCAACATGATTCGAATATTTGATAAAAATTATTTCTTTTACAAATCCACTAAGAAAAAAAAATATTTACATTCAGATTGAGGTTCAGAACAAAGTGATGCTTCGTTGATCCTGTTCGCTGATAAAATGTCAGGTTTTCTCACAGGAGTCCAAATATATGTGGCTCTAGGGATAGCTGTCGGGAAGACCATGAATGAAACATGGGAGCAATGGGAAAGTTTTAAGAAGGGAAACGAAAAAGACACTTGTATATTAAACAAGAAAGAGACAATCGAAATTAAGGGGACATTGAAGAGAAAGGTTTTGGAGAATCTACTATTCAGAGGATGAATTGAAGACAAGAGAAAAAGAGAGTGAGAATTTAACATGGTGGAACCTAGATAACGTGCTTGTCTAAACGGATTCCAGAAGAAGAACTGAGAAGGTTAGGAACAGTACAATTATTGCTAAATGTTACAAAGTTTAGGAGCTGTGATAACCTACGTCCTAAAACTATATGACATATGAAAGGAGAGTATTCCGATTTATTATCTAATATACACACTGATATTTAGAAATGATATTCTACTATATGACGTCAGTGTATACTGAATATATCAAAGGGAACTTACTGTGTCTGAATGACCAAGCGTTTTCCTGCAATGCTATTTATTCCTTTGTAAATATTTATAGTGCATTTACAAATTATAATATCCACAATGTTTTTTCAGGCCGTATGCAGTTCTAAATGATAAAACATCTATAAAGCGCAATGTTGATGTCATGTAACATCTTTCTTGTAGAACTCTTTTGAAAAGTGTAATGGAATAATTTCGAATAGAATATGCCTGCGTATGTAACGATAGAACATGTGCAGGTGGTATAATGGGTAATGGTTGGCACTGAGAGAGTTCGAATTTCACTCGAGTTTGTTACAACCACTTACACACAAATACATATGGGAAATGCGTGAATCCATGTCTTAGTCCCAGCTATGGTTTAAATAGTATGCATTTTATCTGGTAAGATCATTGCCATTCTCAAAAACGTTGTTAACTCAATAATCACACGTAAAAAATTAATCTCACAATCAATCATTTAGTTTAAAAAAAAACGATTTCACATGATTTGACAATTCATATATTAGCCGACATCTTGTACGTTTTAATATCTCACTGCCAACAAGACTATACAACATGTTTTATGAATTTTCTTTTGATACGACGTAATGATCGATGGGTCAAAATTTTCAAATTGAATTTATCAGACAGATATTGAAGTGAAAATAATGAAAATGTTTTTTTATCCTAAAAAGAACACATCTGTAATAACACTGATTTCGAATGTTGTTGAAAAAGATTTGTATTTTTGCATATTTTGCGCACTGTAATAATATTTTAAAAAAATCACTATTATGTTTCCTGCTGATTATATAACATAAGTAAGCATGTGATAAAAGGAAAATATCGTGAACCTAGCAAACATATATCATTGAAACATATGCCGCGACATGTAGATGGATGGATTTCTTTTCTGCAGCTTATTCACCTTTTGCTGTTTATTTAATATCTGAAAATAATTTTAGAATTGTTTGGAGAAACAATGATTGACTGATGCAAAGCATACTAATTAACCCATAGATGGAGGAAGAAGAGGTGGATTTATAATTTTCTATGCGTATTTACGCGTAGGTGAATATAACCAATGCGACTCGAATTAAAACTGGGCTTTCAAATCTCCAATTTCGAGTCGTTATCAATTTCCCGACCCGCATATACCAGCTTACAGCACTTGGTATGCACGAGCGGTCAGCCATCTTTGATAATGACCACACTCGATGTTGCTTAGCTTCGGTAATCGTACGAGAAAAGTTATTTCAATGAGATTTTAATGTAAGCCTGTAGCATGTAGCGTAACAAAGGAATTATGCATATTGTATGAAAATCTTTCACAATATTAATGCAAATCTTTACATTCATTGTTTTATTCGTTCTATAAAATCCCGAAATATGAGAAGCGGCTTACTATTTGAGACTCTGTTTTCTCTAATTCTATCACTTTCTAGCTGTCTGTCTCAACATATATATATATATATATATATATATATATATATATATATATATATATATATATATATAGTTAGTTAGTTAGTTAGTTAGTTTATGCAAAACTAGGTAATCCGTATGGGTAGACCCAAGGAGGATGATATCAGAGAGCTCAATGTAAATTCAGAGCAAATAAATTTGAATAAAAACAGACCACTTTAAGGTTCCATGTAATAAATTATTTCACCACAGCCCTTTTAAAGGACTCTGGATCATCAGACTTTACTTCCAAAGGTTGAAATGAAAATGAAAAGAAATTTACACATTTTTGACGGGCCGTATTAAGCATATGTAAAGTGAGGAAGTGAGCGGGGAGAGAAGACATGAGTGAGTTAGATGTACCATTTCAATTCTTTATCCTTAAGCTCACTTGGTGTGGGCTAGACATCGCTTAACTTAACGTATGTTATCTCTAGATATAGATGGGTAAAGGGTGAAGAAGAAACCCACATAAAAGGAAAAAGATACAATAAAATAAATCATGGGAGGTTTCACTCAATTTCTTAGACGATGCTATTTCGCATTACTTTAAAGGGTATATTTAGGGGTTAAAGTTTGATATAAATCTAAATGTCTAAACACTCTACGAAGAATTTAATTTGATGTTTGTTGGAGTTTTGGGTATTTTCTATGAAATAGTCGATTGGAAAAAACTCATGTCTGATTGGAAATATTTGAACAAAGTATGCAAAATGTGAAATTCAGCGGGATGTTATAATTATTTATTCGTTTAACAAACTTTTCATTAATTAACAACAAAATCTGGAAAGATGAACATATTTAAGGAATAATTCTGAAACCTTTGGCCTTCCAGGGGATTTGCTTGTTTATTATTCAAAAGTTCATACTTTTTTCCTGATTTATAAATACTGCGAGGCAAAACAGATTATTTGGCAAATAGAATATGCTGATATAAAATAATAATAATAAAAACCTTCCAAGCCATCAGTTATTTACGCTAGACTACACGTGTGATACACAGGTTTTTATTATGTGAATCAATATATTTCAGCACGTATTAATGTAATGCCAAATAAGCTGAGTGAACTTGCAGTAGTTAAGAATCTGAAAACATGCAAGCGTCCTCTGGTCATATATGATGCATAAAATATTAGATTAGGCCTTTCCTCAGATATCCGGCTCAATAGGAGACTCTTTTTTAAGCCTTTTTCGTTTTACCATTTTTTTAAATCATGGCTCGTGTACATAATTTTGACATTTAAGATAAAAATAAACAGTTGTAACTAAAATGTGTATGAATAAATCAATGAGATTTATACACTTGAAAATCTTAAAATAATGAAAATATAATGGATTGAAATAGGAAATGGAATGACTTATATATAAATAAATTGCGTATATTTAAAGAAAACACGGAATATATGTCATTCAAATAATATATATATATATTAGATTGTTTACGTGTTAGGCAAACTATTGAATTAAATCAAATATATACAGAACGTCTGATACAAAGACAAAAAACGCAGAAAAAGATAAAAGATCGCTTAAAATCTACTGAAATTAAGCGAGACTTTCCTTTTACTCAATGAGCAGAAAAATCTGCTTAACAGTCATGTATTGTCTTTCTATGTAAAGATGTTTGGACAGTTTATGTTATCCAGCGTAGTACGGTCACTTTAATCGCTTACGGATGGATCTCATCCTGAAGTGCCCACAAGTAAGCTATGATGCAATGACGTCAATGCACGTCTCGCGAGACTGACAAATCTTAACGAGAATGTCAAAGAGTGTAGCAGTAAAGTGATTTGCGATTTGCTTCAATTTTTCTCTCGAGATTCTCCTCATCTCTTTTCTCAAGAGGACACGTAAATGCGTGGCCATACATAAATATATATATATATATATATATATATATATATATATATATATATGTGTGTGTGTGTGTGTGTGTGTGTGTGTGTGTGTGTGTGTGTGTGTGTGTGCACACATAGCTGAGGTAAAAGTTATGGTAATATGAACTAGGTTTTCTCTCTGTTCTTCTGTCAACAAACTGCGTTTTCCGAGTTTTGTTCAAAATCTAGAGCAATTCTGAAATCGAGTACTCCAGGAAATTAAGTCATTTTCTGACATGTTTCTTTCTTGGAGAAATCAATTTCATGGCTTTAATTTTCAAGATTTATCGTTAACATCGTACTTGCAAACACATTTTTTTTATCAACTAACTTAACTATATCAATAACTATACAAAAAAAAAACGTTTACAAAGGTAGAAACATCCTAAGATCAATAACAGTTTTATTAAATTTAGGGATAAAACTAATTAATATATTTCATAACTTGTGAAAAGTATCGACATTAAAAACTGAGTTTATTGACAGGATATTTAAGATATATATATATTTGAAGTCACTGTATTTGAGAAGAAATAATGTTGACATATCTCTAAAATATGTTACAGATATACATAAGTATTTCCATGGGCACATCGACGTGCTGTAATGGTTAGATATCCAGAACAATTACGAGCGATTTCGATCCTCAATGAGTGACCCATTTTTCGGTCGTGTGGCATTTCTAAGCTGTACTTAAAAATAACCATAGTCAATTCGGAATGGTGTGAAGGTTAAGAAGCTTGTCTCTCTAAATCAATTACTACTGAATACCGAGTTCTATCCTTACTGGGTGCCACAGATTTTCTACCTAGTAGTATATCTAATCTACGCTTACAAAATAAAAATATATAAAGATTTCTTTCGTATTTATACTAAATTTTCGATTAACCATCCCTTCTTATCTAAACACTGATTTTACGAAGTGGCTTTGAACGAGAACTTTTCACAGTTCATCATTAGTATAGACATACAGGGTGTATCAAAATACTTTCACTTGAGGGGGGGATTCCTCACATAAAAATAAGAATAAAAGTCCCTATAAATATAAATTAAATTAAATAATTATTATCTAAAAAAAAAAAAATTATTACAGTATCTGTGAAGGACACATGCCACAGTGGATAAAGGCGTTGGTTAGATCCACTGACAGGACCCTAAGAGTGTAAGTTCAATACTCATTTAAGGCAGTGGAGAGCTTGGAGAGGAGAATAAACTCTAGATAACTAATGACTGACATCCATTAAACATGGCACGTGGAACTAGAACAGTCTACCCCCGTGAGCAAAATAAAAGGTTCAGTTCGACATTCCAACCACCTGAAGAAGGCCGGAGCGTACAACGGCCAAAAATGTTGTAATAAATATGGCAGCAAAGATGAAGAAAATAGTCCGAATAATCTAGATAGTGCAAAATTACAATATAGAAATGTTTTCTGACAGTAAAATACCTGCAGATGCTTGATAGGCCGAAAGAAACGATAAATCAAAATCCTCAAAAACAATAAATCAAGCATCGGCGTAACCGCATCTTTGGACAAGAGAAACCAATTCCCCAAAGTACCTCTCAGTGAAACATTAGAAATCAAAATAAAAAAGACGATAAACATAAATCACGTACACCTACAAAAAGAAACACAAGAATTGTCATATAGTAATATTAGCCTGTGCAACAAAATTTCATTTTCTGATTATTTCAGTCAGTTATCTGCCATGCGCGATACACGCTTGGGCGATCATGTATCTTTCACTACATGACTGAATAGGCAGATTTTTGCCGCAATAGGTTGCCATTTCTTTCTGCGGTAGACTAGTTCCCAATCAAGGCTATAGAACTCAGTCTGTCCTGCTATTTACCCATAGCTGCAGAGAGAGAAGAAGAGGATTCATACCTTCCCCAAAGAAAATAGTACGTAAGTGAATGTAATTATTTTGACTGGAATTCGATCTCGGCTCTCCGATACCTCAATCCGAACAGCTATTTATTACATCACAGTGGCTCTTATTATTTAGGTAATCTATACACAATTAATGACAGCGTTTCCATTGGTAAGAAAACTACATTAATTTATTTTGTCAATCGAAAGAAAAGTCCTAAACCAAAAATCGGAATAAACATTCAAAAATGTATGCTAAATTTCACATATCGATTCAGCATAAATAACTGAATTCTATTTATAGATGTATAAAAATATTCGAATAATGATAATGTTAAATCCACTAAAAATCAACTTAACACCATGCCTAGTTATCTACAAAATTACCCATTATAAATAATTTAATGAATAGAGAACATTGAATATTCTGTACACAAAATATTTTAAAGAACTCAATAACAGACTTCAAAATAGAAATTTGCGGTGAAATATGACACAGACTATTAGAATTTGGTGTCGTTATCAGTATACACACTTCATATGTTTACACACAATATATTTTGGATATTTAGCACATTTGCCCAATAAATATATCATGAGTTAAAAATATGTTTTCATATATATTGTGGTAGCCTTTCCCGTAACTCGTTGCCAGGTATTGGGTTGCTCATCGATATTTATCTTTGGGTGAAATGTGTCCTATGCTGGATCCGAAGAGACTTCAGCATCCACCGCAAGGAAGAGTATGAAGGTGCAAAGGATATAGAGCTCTGGTTTTTCATTGGCTTCTCCTCGTCTTTTCAATTTGCCTTCTGGTGTTTCGAAGAATGATGCTTTATTTTTTTTTGGGGGGGGACTGATATTCTCTAATTGTTTCTTTCCACAGTTTCATCACCATAGTGTTTTTGAGCCAATCCTTGAACACTAAAATATTTCCCCAATTATGTAACTAAAATATTTTCTTTCTATGTCTGTAAACCTGTATTTTCCAACCGGAATTCACACCGGTTCGAATACGTAAACCAAGAAGATTAAGTTAGTGATTCCTTTATCATTCCATACATGTAGGCTATAAATCATGATTATCATTTCGACATGTCAAGTCCTGGATGTTTGAGATCAAAGAAGATTCTTTCTCTTATGTATGATGTTTTGAACACTTAAGAATAATCTTTGGAAATATTGACATCTAATATCTAGATAGGCTTGATCAGTGACAACAGGCCGGATAGAGAAATTCCCGATTATTGCTACATCTACGTTGACAGAAGACAATACTCATCTGAAAGTTGTATTGATAGCTCATGTGAATATCTGTCACCAGAGGTCTCCAATAACATTCTTGTATCAATGGTATTATTTCAGCGCCATCATATTTTTAATATAGAAGAATAAAATTATATATTTAATTTTCAGATTTTCAATCTCTATCATTCTATCTATCTATGTATCTATCTTTCTATCTAACTATATATATATATATATATATATGTGTGTGTGTGTGTGTATATATATATATGTGTGTGTGTGTGTGTGTGTGCGCATGGACGCTTGTGGACTGGCTGAAAAGCTCATAGAGTGATCCGGATGCAAATGCAAGCAAACACACCATTTGGGATACTGCACGACATGGATTCTTACCAGAATACAACAGCTTGTCGGACATCTGTTGTTTGCATTTTGTTGCACTTGCATGTCTTTTAGTCTACTAACATTTATCAGAACATAAATTTACATGCTGATCGCCCTATGAACTAGCTAGTATATATATATATATATATATATATATATATATATATATATATATATATATATACATACATACATACACACACACACACACACACACATATATATATATATATATATATATATATATATATATATATATATATATATATAAAGTTTGTATCCGTTAACAATAACACATTTCAAAATAATAATAATAATAATAATAATAAAAAAATCATATTACGATTCGCATTCAATTTTTTCATCTCGGATGGTACCTGTATTTTACCAAAAACAAATTAATTTCCATGCCTGAAGATGACTGAATATACAATTGAAAGTAGTTGCGTATTAAAGAAAGAGCTTATACAACTTACAATTTTTAAAAACAAGGAACATAACATTCATCGAGTGATTTGTAGGTTAATGCATCTTTAAAATTTTGTTTGCGAAGGGATTTCGTCATTTTATATCATTAACTTTACTAATGTACCTTTTGTATTAATGATTCATTGTAATATAAATTGAACTGCAACACATATTTGATATATATATATATATATATGTGTGTGTGTGTGTGTGTGTGTGTGTGTGCATGTGTGTGCATGTGTTTTTGTGTGTATGTGTATGTGGCCGTGTGTTTTTCCAGTATGTGTATATATATTCTCCATACATATATATTTTATTACATATATATATATATATATATATATATATATATATATATATATATATATATGCTACATCTATAGATGCAGATGCTCTCTCGGAAACTCGTTTAGCTGTTATGGTCAACTTCAAGAAGTTGGAGTTGGTTACACGTTCTTCTGGAAGGGAAAATACGTTGAGGAGGATAGTGTAGCTGGTGTGGGTTTTGCTGCACGTAGCACACCTGTGCGAAGGCTTGTTGAAATTTCCTAAAGGAATCAGTGAATATTTAATAAATCTTCGCCCAGATCTCAATGGATCACGATACGCTACAATCATTAGTAACAATGTACTGTACCGACATATTAAAGACTCAGTTCCATAAATCCTTGAGAAGTATACTCTACATGATTCCAAAAGATGAAAAGATTGTCCTCCTCGGTGATTTCAACATCTGAGTTGGTGCGGATTCGGAGACCTGTACTTTGAAGAAATATGACATATGGAAAATGAACAACAATTGTTTAATCCTTCTCGAATTTTTCATTTGTCACGAAAGGGGAGTTGTTGGGGAATTCATGGCGAAATACTTGTTTCATCAAGGCGGATGACAGAATTCCAAAACAATTGACGTCATGAGTTCCAGCGCCTTACGAGGCTTGCATCCCGCTCTCACCCCTTCACTCCTAAATGTAGCCGTCTCTTCTACTCCAATAGCTTCATGTCTCGCACCTCTCGCCCGTGGAACTCCCTTCTCTTTTCCTGTTTCCCTGTGAGCTATAATCTCCAGCTATTCAAGTGTAATGTCAATCGACATCTCCAGTTGCTTTGATCTATCCACTACCCTCATCTTTTCTTCTATCACTCCTATCTGATCTTGCTCTAAATTTTCTGTAACCCCTTGCGTCCTAGTTGCTTCCCGCCTTGCTTGGGGTGATATGCTTAAAAAAAAACTGGACATGGGACAAAGACCGCAGCTCAAGCTGAAACATAGTTACAAAGATTGGTCAGGATAACAGGGATATTCCAACTGAAGACCGGGTTTCTTGGAAAGCTGGTATTACTGAGAGCGTCAGGATATTTTATGAGGCATCACAAAAATATGTAGAACTGAAGAGAGGGTTTCGGAAGGGATGTTTAATTGAAATGAGGTGCCAACCTAGCTAAGTATCCAATGCAATCGGATAGGTTTTTTCATGGCAAGTCAATTCATTCTCCAGAAAGCACACCGACAACAACAGTGTATTGTAGATGAGGATTTAGTAATGGCAAGCTTCCAAAGACCGACGTGCACTACGGTGTGTAAGCCCAGTTGAGGCTTGACAAGATCTATGAAAAGGCGAATTGGAAGTGATGATGATCGAAGTCAACTTCCACCACACAGAGATGAAAGATGTCAAGAAATGCTGGTTTCATGTGTCACTGTTGTTCACACAACCGATAAAAGCAGTGTCGTGGGGGTTAGTATAACTGAAGAGCTGGCCATGTCAGTGATGGTCATACACGCTTTGTGAGTCGACAGCTATATATATATATATATATATATATATATATATATATATATATATATATATATATATAGAGATAGAGAGAGAGAGTGTAGAGGGAGCGTGTGGTCTGTCTGGGTTGTTTTATGGATATGTGTTTATGTATTCATTTTCCTTAGATATATTAGATAATATATATGATTACAATGAGACCTATATTATAAATTATATAGTAAAAAATACATTTTGTATGGTGTGTCTGTGTGTGTGCGTGTGGGCATGTGTGTGTGTATATTTTGTCATTATGTGTACAGGGCGTATGATTTGTATAGTATTGATTTAAATTTGTCTATGAAGGATTTTTATAGTATTTGGAGATAAGAATATTCATCTGTCTTATATACTGGTATAATATGTGCGTGCATATGTATGTGTGCATGTGTGTGAGCGTGTGTCTTTGTGTGTGTGTGTGCGTGTTCAGGGAAAGTTAAAACATTTTTTCTGGCTACACGCATCACTATGTTTATAGCGGGCGTCATCGGAACGGGGTGAAAGTAAAATTTGTGCGGGAGAAATCTTAGAAAATATTAAATTATATACGAATAATACAAATAAAAATTCTCAGCTGACTCAGGTAATATTCAGGATATCTATCCCGGAGTTTCGTAGATATAATAGTTCGGTAAATCGTCAGGAGATTATATATATATATATATATATATATATATATATATATATATATATATATATATATATATATATTTTTATTATTATTATTATTATTATTATTATTATTATGTATATTGTGAAGATTATATATATATATATATATATATATATATATATATAAATATATACATTATTAAATATATTTTATTATATATATACTATTATATACATTAAATATACATTTATAGCGATATATATATATATATATATATATATATCGATATATATATATAATGTGTGTGTGTGTGTGTGTATGTTACAATAAAGAGAAAGTACAGTGAGATATATAATCCGTTGTTCTTATTAATATTTTAATATTTTTAAAAAGTGCTCAATATACAATAGTTGTCATTAAAAAAAATACCCTACCACCCACCTGTTAAAATGATTGATTTCCCCATATCCATAGAAAATAATATTATGAATGTATGTGCGTATAAGACTCAGTAAATTTCAAAATAAGTTTTTTCAAATTTCGCTTGAAATTGGAATAGAACAAGGGACTTTAATTTAATTCTCGAATTGAATTTGAAGTTTTTAGATTCTGATATTGAAACATGGTAATTCCCTTGTTGCGATGGAACCATATTTTTAAATAAGTAAATTTATAATATATATATATACATATAATTTTGTAGTAGACAATGTATATAAAATATCTTGTCTCGTAGATATCTGATGTTATTGTCGTGTGATTCCTATTCGCGCTTTTTAACAATCATCCTCACATCGCAATATCATATAAGCTAAATTTGTATCCTAGCCATTGTCACTTAATTAATATTCCAGAATTAGTTCTTCTGCGGAATTTTCCTTCACTTGTAATTAAATACAGTTTAATCCAACGTCTTAAGCGTAGATATCGTTATGTGAGATAGATTTGATTTTCAAATATTACTTATATGTAAAGCAACAAAATATTTTGAAATATAAGCCAACAGTGAACTTCAAATTTCAGTGTCTGTCTCGATCATAACGTAGATTTTAAATTCACTTCTATTTCATTATTTATTTAAGTTAAACCATTTTAACACGTTAATGTATGTCAAAACAAGTGGAATGACAGCTTGAATCTTCGGTCAGGAGTTGGAATGAAGAATTGATACATTCTTATCATCTCAAATATCACTGTCTATCGATCAAGAGCATCATTTGTAAAACAAGAGATCAAAAAACGTAAACGGTATTGCTTAAAAGTAACATTTATCCAACGGCGTATAATGTTAGCAAACCAAATTTATTATCCTGAAAATAAGCGTTTTCTTGGATTGGTAATATTTTTACCCTTGGATGGTGTTGAATGGCAGGAAATCTCTTCATAGATGAAGACAAAACTTGAGACAGCAGATATGAGAGCAACGTCGAAGATTTTAGAGAAATGAAAAGATTTAAGTGAATATGGAAATTTCTAAATCACTTAATCATGACGGACGGCTTGGAAAATTTAACAATGGCAGGGCATTTTGAAAACTAAGATGAAAACCGAAAATAGTGAATAACGTAAATAAATCGCTTGTGTAAATGGTTGGCAGAAGATCAATGAAGGAGAAGGCGTTGTGAAAAACGATGACCGCCTACGTCCTGAAGATTGACGGTACACAGAGAAAAAATGAATGTTCATAAATAGGCTGGTCAAACCAAGACTCTCATATAACTTTGATGCATAGCTTCCTACCCGTTCAGAAATGTCTAGACTATCATCTGTATTCAACCATTTTCTCAGATCAGTGATTAAAAAATATTTAAATGGAATACATAGTTTACTCTTAGACATGTCGAATCGTAAGCAAGGCCAATAGACTGGCGTTACACAATCACAAAGTATTTTACCAAATAACAAATAACTTATTCAACTGCTGCAGCAACAAAAACAAAAAGTTTTAGCTCATTTAAAGAGGAAATGTTACATTTACGTGGAAACTTTTGAAACTGTTAACATTGGAAGAAAACAGGCATCAATACTAAAAAGAGTGATAACAGTGAAGTTTAAGTTCCTGACAAACGTTTTTTAAGAAAAATATTTTTGATATTTAATAAATTCTTTTTACTTATCATTATCTATACGAGATCTGATCAAAAAGTATCTGAACTGCTGTTATGGTAAAAGAGCTAATGTATGTAAATTGAAGCAACTTGGCTGAGATTGACCTTGAACTCTCCACAAACACTAAAAATTCTAACGTTGTCACGCACATCTTTTGTTTATAGCTGTGCATGGAATGAAAATGTACAGGGTATAGCCATCTTAACACACCACACGGATTCCATCAGCGACAATGGATTGTGAAGTATTTTTTCTCCAAGCAGAATATTCTCCAAGTCCGACATCCAGAGTATTCCCCAGATATCACTCCTAGCGAATGTTTAGTATGAAAATTAAATTCCACTTGAAAGGGACAAAACCTAGAGGAAATTCAAGACAATTCGGCGAAACAACTGCTCGTTCTCCCCATAAAGGAGTTCCACAAAGACACTAACTCATGGAAAGAACGCTAGATAAAGTTTGTTGCTTGCTAATTGGACTACTTCCAGGGAGATAAAATGCCGTATTAATATGTGTTATAGGTATTTTTTTATATCACCTGCCCCGATATTTTTTTTTATCAGACCACGTACATTTTTTAAAAAACAAACAGCGTCTCAGATATATTTTTACGTCTTTATTTATCTTAGGTAAAGGCAGGGCACGTGATAACTAATTTAATAACTTACTAAGAGAAATCAAGCACAGTTATGATGGTGACAGCTGATACATAGCATTTCAATAAGGGCTAGCCGTTCGTATTCGAGTATGCCAGTTTGTTTTGTCATTAGACAATCTCTTTCGAAGACACCTGTTCAAGAACTTTATCCATTTGTTCAACTTCTACAGACCAACATCTGGTTTATTTTACAAAGACGCTGACCGGACCTTAGTTACAGTTTCAGGGAGAGAGGGCATCATCTAGCGATATCAGAAATTTGACCAATGTTAATAGGCTCAAAGACTAGGTCTGGAAGTCTTGTGACTTCATGTTTGCACAACCATCAACGAACAATTCTGTCTATTCAGTTTCACTTATAAGGAAGTGAAAGGAGTATTTAAAGTTGCCTATCGTCCAGGTCAGACACATCCTCGGTCTTTTGAATAGTAGAGCTGTTCCTTTGTTTGCTGTTTAGGATTGGGTTTCCGATCTTCCTAAAGTATTTTCATTCTTTTTCATTCACAGAAGCCCCTTGTATCTTAGTGGCATTATCGCCTTACAGGTGCTTAATTGATTAAAAGTAGGCTTTTTTATCAGCTTGTGGTATTGTTTTCAGGCGCCTTACAAGCATTCTACACGCTGGAATTCTCTCTCCAGGCTTGTAATATCAAGATATCAGCTTCTTGACTAATCGACCCTGGTGAGATTCGAACCCGGTTATCATGATCAGAAAGCAAACGTTCTAAAGTTATCATGGCCACGCGCCCATTGAAATATTTTCAATAATCATTCTGAATAAACAGTCATGGAGAAATATATATTAAAGTGAAATTAAGTAAGCATGGTTCTTTTCCTTTGGCGCCTTGTGTAATATCGACATGTCGCCAATGTGGAATTAACCAAGATAGTATCCAGCCGCATATCTCTTAACAGATCTTAACTTTCATGATCTCTTGTGTGTGAGCTGCAGTTAAAGATAACATGGTAGCAATTATTAGAAGGTTCTCCATTTAGAAGCGCTTACCAATATAACATGACGTCATAAATTTTCTTCGAGAGCGAACATTTAATGCACGCGTGCATAAAACCTGATTCCGCTAAATGTATTCTTAATTCTTTCTGGGATCTCAACAAATAATAAAAACAATCTATTTTTCAATTCAGGTGCATTGGAGAAATGCATTACGTGCTACTCAAATTCTTAAACTCTGTGAGGTTATGAATATGGGCATTGCAACCGGAATATTTTATGTCACGTTATGTCGGTAAACTATCCATTCGCTCGCTTCTTTCATTGAAGTTGCGAATTTTCTTGCATCACTTGCAGAGTATGAAGATATGAAAATGAAATTACGGTTACATATCTCTTCATCTGCTCTCAGTCAAAGGGAATTCTTGGATGTTATCTCTTTAGCCTCTTCCAAATGTCTTCATGGGTATGACGATAAACTACATCCGTGTCTTGGGTATGACGATAATCTACATCCGTGTCTTGGGTACGACGATAAACTACATCCGTGTCTTGGGTATGACGATAAACTACATCCACGTCCTGCAGTTATACATATTTTAAAATAGTATTACCAGTTATACATGTTTTAAAAAGTATTACCACCTATAGATATTTTAAAATAGTATTACCAGCTATACTTGTTTTAATAGTATTACCAGTTATACATGTTTTAAAATAGTATTACCAGCTATACATATTTTAAAATAATATTACCAGATATACATGTTTTAAAATAGTATTACAAGCTATCCATGTTTTAAAATAGCATTACCAGCTATAAAATTATGAAGAAAAAATATTACCAGAAATAAACTTTTGACAAAACAAAATATTACCGGAAAAGAAAGAAAAAAGTTGTCGGCATTAAATAACCCACTGAGGTGGATATGCCATAAAACACAACAAATCAAACCACCTTCCAAATGACTGAGTGAATGAAAAGCATAGAGAAAGCGACTTTGTCGTACCCCGAATTTCAATTTTCTTTTAAATATTGAGCTAAAACTAAAATCTAAGTTTTTGTATTGACCATCCAATCACATTCGTGGTAAAAAAATCCAATTCAGTCCGTTCATTTCCAACATATTTTAGTCATTACTCAACTGCTGGTAAATGATGCCAATAGTTAGGTTGGCGGGATCAACAAAATCCTCCTCCTGAAACAGTTCCTCGTCATCATCATCATCATCGCTGTCATCAGTTCCATGACCGTTTGTGGTGTGTGGTCGCTGATGAGGGTCTGGCCAGCACCCCTATCTGTCTTGATCGAGTGTCAGTGTCTCAATTAATGCCCTGTCATCAATACTATGGACTTTGTGTTATGAGCGTTGTTTCACGTATATGAAGACTTCCAATGTCACTTATTTCCTGTTTCCTGATGTTGTTTTCGGATCGTGTATGTTTGGGAATGAATATGTCACCATTATGTATCAAGTCTTTTGATATTATATATTTAAGCGGTCCTGTAACATTTATCGCATAAACAATATTGGCGGACAATGACAATGCATGCTATTAAGAAAATGAATTACATGTGTACACAAATGTAATGAAAAGGAAAATTCAAAACTAGCTATAAGAAGAATGTGCTGGTTTGTGTATGCGTGTCAGACACGTGTGTATATATGCGTCTTTGAGAGTGTCCAAGGGTCAACAGAGGACCAATGAAGCGAACGCTCCTAGTCAGCAGCGTTCTTATCAAGCTGCTCCATCTGAAAGCCAGAGCTAAGGAGGACTAAAAGATAAAGAGAGAGAATATGGTTGCGTATTCATAGGCTTCAAGAGCGTCACCTACAGCTAATTGAGTAAAACCAGGTGGGAAAATACTGCCTTATTCTGAGCCCTGTAGAGAGGGCATTTTATGAACACAAGTTTTGAGGGTAGACTTGCAATTCATTAATCAAGGAGAACACGCCCAACTTCCTAGTGTTCAGATCATAGCTGAACACAAAAACACAACCATACCTGCCAGTATATTCAGTAAAAAAATGAAGTAGCTACATCACATAATGATCGTGTTTCGACTGTCTTACTCCTACTTTTTGGCCAGCATATTACTTTGAATCCCGCGAGTGTAAAATTCTTATTAGCAATCACGATTGTGTGTTTTGCTCTTATCTCTTATCCAACTTTTCGTCGATATCTTTCACAAACAGGTACACCTTCGCAATGAAAACTATAGATAAAAAATGACTATTATTGAAAGATAAAGCCAGCGAAAAAAAACAAAACAAAAACGTTTTGTCTTTATTCATTTCTATCAGAATATTCTTTTTATTTATTTCAGCTGCAAATTGAATTATTCAATCTTTTTTATGCGTTTCTTAATGGATAAAATGTGTCCAGTTGTTTTAGAAATGTCTGGATTAACTTGTCGTATACAATTATTCAGTTATTCTTCTATATGTCGTATCCCTTCAGGGAGCCGGAGATCGTGGCTCTCCACAATTTTCTTTGCTGTGTAGATAACATTCAGTTTTTTTTGTTATCTCTACAAATCACTGCCATGCATTTACTCTAGCTGAAGGTTATATTCTGATTTCCACTGCCCCGCTTGTATTCAGACTATTCTGTGAGTATAAACATTTTCTAAGATTTCTTTCGTTCTTTGTTCTGGTATAAATTTTCTCTGTCTCATTCTGATATTAAATATGAATGTCCTGTTTGCTTCCATTTTCGCTAAATCATCACCCTTTCTCATATTTTCGGGGCATGGAATACTCAGCGATCTTGTGTAGAAAGTTATTTCTGTTGATACAAGTCTCTTCTTCATCTGTGAGGTGATTGTTCAGCATTCACTGCCGTATAGGAAGACTTATATTATTCTTTTCTCTGTTTCTAACGAAATTTTTCTGTTTCTTAATAATTTGTTTAGCTATTGAAAGACATATTTTGCTATCTCAAAGCCCCTTTCCGATTTCTCTGTCCCACTGTCCGTCACCTTCTAAAACATTTCCCAAATATTTAAATTATTGCACTTGCTTGATTCTGGTATCTCCATAATTGTAACTTGATTGTTAGGTTTTTCCATTTGCCAATAGGCATGTATTCAGACTTCTTGCAATTGATGTCTAGTCCTCAGAACGAGCTGAATATAAATAACCTCTGCTACTGCCATTTTATGAGAATACATTTATCCTTTATTTCCCACTACTCCGTTAAGAAATGAATGATTAAAATATGTCGGAGCATATCGCCATTTATGTAATCAGTGAAACAATCCCCCCCTGTAATCCGTATTTAAGGAATGCATATTTTGACCTGTAGGTGAGCTACAATTCTCTTTCGTGTCGGTGTGTTTCAAAAATTCGAAAAGGTGTGTTGCAAGGAAACGAAACTTGAAAATAAACCTTGCGGAAAGAAAGATCTCCATATCAGTTACAGTATTCTATCTTTCTATCTATCTATCGTTTTTTCTTTCCCAGACAATTCATACCTATCTCATTCTGTGCTTATCTATCTATCTATCTATCTATCTATCTATCTATCTATCCATACACTGAAAATATGTTCGATCCTTTTCTTTCTTTGTTTCTTTCATTCATTCATTCATTATTTATTTATATCTATCTTTATCATTCTTGTTGTATATTTCAATTGTAATTCATGCTACTGCATTTTATCTACCTATCTATCTGCCTATCTATATTCATATTCTTCACTCTATAAATATTTTCAGTCTATTTTTTCTGTCTCATCATGAGCTGTTCTATCTATCTATCTATCTATCTATCTATCTATCTATCTATCTATCTATCTATTCTACACACATATTTAAATCCTTCAGTTCATTTCTTTCGGTTTACGGTTCTATAACATTGAATCACCCGAAGGTCGATCATGTTCAGTAGTATTTTGGATTATGACTTGGGAATACCAAGTGGTTTAAGGGTCTTGTGAACATCTAAGCTGGGCTTAGAAATTGATTATACCGAGTGGTTTAAGCTTGAAGGTGCGGGTGGTGTAATGAAGAACGGCTCGGAATTGGAAATTGGAGAGCCGAGTTCCAGATCCAGTGGAGTTGATCATTTTCACTTACATGCAAATACTCTTCGGAAAGGTATTGATCCACCTCTTCCCCTTTGCAGTAATGGATTAATTAGTAGGATTTATTTCAGTAAAAATCATTACAATCTAAAAATATTTTCTGGTTTGAAATAACCAGAAAAAGGCTTATAGTCCGTAAAATCAAAACATTTTTTTCTTTCTTTCTTTTCCCTCTGATATATCTCGTTGCCGATCTATGTTACTGGATGCTATCTATCTATCCATTTTCTTAGCAAACTTCAGGTTTTCAAGAATTAACATGTGGCAAGATATTAGAAGAATTCAGAGGATCCATTTTCATAGTTCTGCCCAAGAATCGAACTAGGTTCAAATGAATGACAGCTATATATTTTTTCCAAAGTCTGAAAACTCGTTAAACTCTTATTATGAAGAGACTAGTATTTTGTTCAACTGTTGTTTCACTTGATCATAAATTATTTCCATCAAATATTAACTGGTAAAAAATGCCAAGATGAAAATGTTAGAATGGAAAGAAAGATAATATTAAAATGAGTCTATCTGTTAACGGTGAAGACGGTTGTTTAAATGCAATGTTTCTTACTCAATTATCTTGCTATTATCGATGCTATTTGAACAGTACAAAGAATAAAGAAATAAATTACCGAAAGAGTCCTCGATAGCGACACACGATCTCAGTGGTGATACGTTACGCATTATCCAATGACATGCTCAATGTGTGAGTTAATTTAAACAGTTATGGGGGTGCTGTATTATCCAATCAAGACACAGCACGTGTACTCGCTTATACTTATTAACTGCTTGTTTGCTTAAACTCTATAAAATATATATCGGTTGTGACACCCCACAGTAAGTCTATTAATTATCTTAATTTCTGTACTTGATGATCTGCCTTGTTGTGCGAGAGAAAGAAATGTGGGGAGAGTGATATTTCGCTGGAAATTCGCGGGATCTCTTTACGTGAATAGGGACAAGAGAATAGGTGTGATGAAAGATTTCCTTGCAACTGATCCTAATTACACCTCTCATGAATGACTTCAATTAGGGAATATATTTTCTTTTGCATTAACCGATGAAAACCTTAGATATATGTGTACGTTATTTTCCCCAAGCACGCATATGTAAATACACAACGAGCCGCACACCTTGTTTCCACCAATACGACACATTAAACCATACGTTACATTTATATTCTTATTCGTGTTGCAGCATCAAAAACTGGCAAATGTTCGTTGTAAGCTGGCAAGGTGTTATGGTCCAAGTTCCTTGTACCACTGTGATGGTCCAAGGTTAGAACCAATGAAAGAATAATACAAACTCAGGTATGGAATACAAAGATATATTACAACAGAAATATAATACAAAGAAGTAGAAGTATTAGTAATGACTATCAGATTTGGTTAGAGTGTACTATGTTGTCTCGACAAGTATCACTATTCCAATGTCCTTACAATATGCTCTCAATTATCTCTCTTCGTTTTACAATATCCTGATACCTCTTGAGAGGCGCAGTATTTATAATGTCAGGAATAGTCCATTATTATTACGGCTAAGTTCCCATAACACAAGGAAAAGAAAAGTCAAATGTATCCCTCTACAAGAAATAAGTAGTTCGAACCTATTTCCAATATACTTACTCGGAATTCGATAATTGGTACTTTGTACAGATTATCCAATTTTTGACATCTTAGATTAAGAAGCCATCTGATACCTGCGATATGGTCTTCTCCTACCTGATCTCCGCTCTTCTTTATATCACAATGTGCGGCTGGCAGCTCCAACGAGAAGCATCAGAACTACATCGAGTAATGGAATGCAAACCGTTAAGTGCAGGCCTGGAACTACTTCAGGACAATTTGCCGCTTCTAAGAGGAGATCATAACCGCCATTAATTCCTGGCGTGATTGCTATTACAGATTTGCGACCAGAAACGCTCAATATCCGGTTTGTTGTCAACTGACGTCTGTATTTATTATTTTTCACTTTGGTCAAGTGGGTGAAGAAAACACCATTCCACACATCCTATCGCTGATTAATACGACGAACCTATAGACACAGACACAATTACACAGAATCGTAAACAATCCCCGTATATTTCGGCTCAAACTATAGAATGGCACATATTGTCAAATTTATTTATTTTTTTATTTCTTGCCATCTTTTTCTTTTTAATATGTAACTAACTTTTGGAAAGTATATCTCTTAAAACAATTGTCGCAGAGACAAATAATCAAAGTATGTAAATGGGTTTTGATGCTTTAATTTATTATGTATGTTCAGTTTATTAGTGATACTCTTTAGCAGAAGCACTTCGGTAATCTCTCCATTGAGGAAATACAAGACATTAATTCTATCTGGAAACAGTGTAATGAAGACATATATGCTGAATGTCCCCTTTATATGCAATTTGTTTATCATTAATACAGAATGATTTTGACAACATCAGACATTTAACTTTTAAACACACCAGAGACAACTTAGAAGAGTATTACATCTGAATCGCGTTATAAAGTCACATTATCTGGTACTTTTTCGATTGGGTTCAATGTGAAGTCCATGAAATAATAATTAAGAAAGAACTAACAATGATACCGGAAGTCCATATCCTGCAAACAACAACAGCCATGGTGGCTATGACTGTCTATTGTTTTAACTCATCTCTTCTAACATATAAACGTTTTAGAGAATTGCGTCAATAATTTGTCTAAGTTATATTTAGTATAGGAGATTATATTCTAATAATTGTGGTAAAAAAAGCTTATATTAAAATATTGTACAGCGGGTAATTTAATGCCATATTGCACAAAATAAAAGCAACGTGCTGGAAGAAATTTCTTCAGATTAATCAGGTTTTATGTATACAACCATTCTTATATGAAGAGATTTTGATATTTTATATTGAAATGAATAAATGTACATGTACAATAACTTTTACTTAGGAATTTATACGTTAATATTTATGGCATTCTGTGTATTTAGACACAATTAGCGGCCCTGTTTCTGCTACTTTTGTTTCTATTTTTAGCGTTTTTTTTCATGGATAAATTCTTTATTTATCTGAAGAGATTCCTTGTTAGGGTTAAAACGCGTTACTCATTACTTTTCTAATTTGCTATTCGATTACTTATTAGTCTGGTATATAAGATTATATTTCATATCTCACAAAGTAACTTCTGTATAATTTTCACTTCTATTATTTCCTAGATAATTGAAAACAGTAATTGAAATTTCACAGAGTATAAGAGAAATGCAAGGGCTCACTGAAACTGAATTGTTTGATATGGGCTAGCATGTAATTTCTATTGGTAAATCATTTAATTTTTAATAGTTTCTTTTATTGATTTAGATATGTAGAGTTACAGACATGCGCTAAGAATTTTTCTTTAATTGACTGATGATAACCTTTCGCAAAGTTACGTATTTATTTGTTTTCAGGAGATACAATATCTAAGCTTTTTTTAATTTAATCGAAAAAATAACGATTTGTTGATTTTTTTTCTTATGCCTTGTTCGTGTTCAATTTTATACTCCGTCTTATTTTTTTATTTTATTTTTGTCATCATTTACCTGGAGCCTTTCCTTTATATTTGTCTAATATTAGTGTATTTTCTTTTTTCATAATACTTTGAAATCTATACAACCTTGTTATTTTAATTATTAAATTTTGAATATTACTCGAGGTATATTGAACTCTGATAAGAGATCTTATTTAATCTGCTACGTGTCTATCAATAAAGATGGAGACAGTAGAAACACAGACAGAGCTAATTAGATGTACACATTCTTCACATGACAAACAATACAAGACGAAAATGTCACCCTATTATAAACAAAGAATACATATTGACGGCCTTGCAAACACGCCAAAAGTGAAGTAATGAAAAACAGAGGCATATATAATGAGCTGCCATTCGGTAAGTCATTTCTCTCCTTAGATATTTATTTAGCTCAGGGTCTTTTTTCATAAATCTTCCTATATATATATATATATATATATATATATATATATATATAAATGAAATAATAATAATAAAAACGAAACCCTGCGTGTAAAAACGAATTTTATTTTTTTAAAATATTTTTATTTTTTAAAATATATATATTATATATATATATATATATATATATATATATATATATATATATATATACAAGCACACACATATAAGTGTTTGTATATATGTGTCTCTGTTTATATGTGTCTTCTGTATTTACTACAATTTTTCTATCTATCTATCAATCTATCTATCTATATCTCTATCTATCTATCTATCTATCTTTGTTCATATGTCGCACTTTTTGAATCTTTCAATCCAATTCTTTCTTTCTCATTCATGCCGTATATCTATCTATGATCATATTGTATATTATTTAAATCTTTCAATCAATTCCTTTCTTTGTTTCGTACATTCTTTCTTTTCTTATTTTTTTTTTTTTACATTCGTTCATTAATTCATCCTTTCTTTCCTCTTTCTTTCTTTTTCTTTCGGTGTATTTTAATATCGGTGCATGTTGTTTTCTCTCTCTCTCTCTCTCTCTCTCTCTCTCTCTCTCTCTCTATCTATCTATCTATCTATCTATCTATGATCATCTACTCTATTTAAATATGTCCATGCATTTATTTGTTTCTTTATTTTTTTCTATTCTTGTCATATATCTCATACCAAATTATATAACTGAATTCTATGAAATCTATCTATCTATCATAGCAAGCTACCACTTTCATGGCAAATGATCAGAAGACAACAGAAAGTTCTTCTTTATAGCCTTAGCAAATTAACAAGGCTCAAATTACATCGAACAATCAGCATGAAAATAATATTTCACATGCTTAGCAGAATTAAAGAAAATTAGTGAAGAACAAAATGGATATATTCATTACAGAAGGAGAGGAAATGCTACAATTATTATCAGAATTCTATTGTAGCGATCATCATCGCCATCACACACACATATACATATATACATATCATACGGCAAGCATTCATTGTCTCATCTCTATAAAACTAGCTTGCTGATTAGTCAATCCCGACCAATGAAATCGCCTGCACGCGTGGAATAATTTTCCCGCGCTCAAGGCTGGAGCCTGTCTCGTGAGACACAACCTTATATAAACAAAGCGTGAATAAGCCTCTCTCGTGTTCTCTTCATTCAACTTTTTCCTAGCTGCCAAGATGTAATCTTCAAGAGCTTCCCTCTTAACCGTGCGGTCAGATGTTAAAGAACATTGCCAACAATTCTTACCGACTTTCTCGCAACCCGTCAGTAGAGTCCATCTATTTTCGCCTGTCCACACAAATCTACGACTTTACTCACAACATTTCAAACACACACAGAGACAGATTTTTTAAAACATTATACATATCTCTCTCTGTGACTGAGCCAAGTTGATGAACCAGCACTCTATTAATTTCTCAAAACAGCACATTTTTTAATTAACTTTATTCTATTCTAACAGCAAACTCTATTCAACATAGAATCCTGAATATTCTTATTCAAGGGAAACTCTTTCGAACATTCAATCATATGAAGGGGACAGCTTTTTTTCCTTAATCATTACACTTCCTTACATGATTGTTTTGTATGTTACATTTCAATATATATATATATATATATATATATATATATATATATATATATATATATATATATGGAGTTTCGCTATTTTTCTTCAATCGTTAAATGTACAATAGATATATGCACTGAGAACACGGATCACACTATCATTATTAAGTAGTTAAATACGGAATGGCCTGGACGTATATTTCATAGATTATAAAAGGCTTATTTGATAAAGTAGAGCACGAGAAAGAATAGAAAGAAATGCAAGTAATCATTACCCACTAGTCTAATCCACTGAACCAAATAAAAGGAATTTGACGATGATACATCGTGTACTAAAAGAGACACAAATATATATATTCGCGAAAATAATCTTTACAATATTAAATTCGCGAAAAAAAAAAACCTGGAATAAATAGTTAACAACATTGTAGAAGTGAGAAAGAGGGAAAAACTAAACATGAAGACAAAAAGCGCGGTTTTCAACAAGGAGACTTCACAAGATATGGGCTATTTATTAGAGACTACAAATCAAGTAGTTACATAAATTTAACTATTTTATTAATGTAGTAAGATTGAACGAAACATGTGACACATAAATCCGCATTGTGGATAGGTAGAGCTTAAGATGGCTTTCTGGAACTAAGCATAGTGTTAAGAGATATTAAATTATCCTTATAAGCACATATTATACAATGCTATATAATTATATAAGTTTACTATATATATGGGAGAACTCCTCCTTGGCGTTGAATACAATAATCTCCTTATCAATAATGAAAAGAGAGGAATTAACCGATGTGATTCTAATAAGGAATGAACAGTAAATGACGTTTTGAAGAAAAATAGGAACTAGAAAGGAACTGATATTCATAGTTAAAAAGTGAATGTTCAGATTTCTTGGATGACAAATAAGGAAACATATTTTGGACAATATAACACTAACAGTTCATACTGAAGTAAATTGACAGAGTGAGGCATCTGACTGACGAGTTGGCGGGAATGGATGAAAAAACAAGGACGAAGATGAATTTGAAATTGCTAAATATTTGCTTGGACTTGCTTGCAAAAGAGAGTAAATTGTGGAGAGTCATGCTCGCCGATCCCCTAATGGGATCTTCCATATGAAAGAAGAAACAAAATCGCTCTGTGTATTTACTAATGGAACAAAGTATATTTCCCTTGCTATAAAAACCGGTACTCGTCAAAAGCTTACGCCTGATTCATTGACCAGTATCAGAATAAAGCTAATAGTCGTGCAATGTCTTCTTAAGTCTAATTTTGAGGAATTAGTACACACCCATAAATTCCTAAAAAAAACGGTAGCAATATAAAATATGTGATTATATTACAAACGCAATGCAATTTATTACTGAATATTGATTAAGATTTCAAAAGAGTCAAGTCCTTCACAACAATGTTCCAAGTAAAGAATACTTATTTGGAACCTTCAATAATGACTGTGTTCCTTAATCCGCAGCTCAAGCTAAGCTTATTTTAACTAATATCTTCTTCAGCTGTCTTATGGAGATGGGAGGATCAAGGAAATAAAAGTTTAATTAAACAAGTTTCATCATCATTGTGTCCTATACTTGGAAGCTTAAACGGAGCCAATTATCTCAGGCACCTGTTATAGAGCGATAGTTCAAGTAAACAGTGTTTACTAGGAAACTTCAATCATCATTAGGTCGTTTATTTCGAACCTCAAACTAAGCCGATTTAATCGATATCTTCTTCAGTCGCATTTTGTAGAGTGATGGGGTAAGGAAACAGATTATAATGAAGGACCTTCAACAATCTCTGGGTTCTTTATAGTGAAGCTGAGACTAAGCTGATTTTTAAAAAGGTATTTTCTTTGGGTTCATGTTGTAGAGCAATAATTCATGCAGGCATATTTAAATGAAACAAATTTAATCATCTTTGAGTTATTTAATTCGAAGTTCAAACACAGCTAAACTTTTATTTAAAAATAGTTCACCTAAGTATGACAACGCCTCTAAAACTGAACCGATAGACACCAACCAGCAAAGGTCGATAAAAAACTGTCTCAGATGAATCAATAAAATATGCCGATACATTTAGATACCTAAGAAACGAGATAAATTCTCTTGAAACGGGTTTGAAAATTCTTATATCTAAAGTTCGGTGACCTTGAATAAAAGAAATGTAATCTGGAAACCTGATTTACCAGATAACCCCAAGCGGTGATTACTTCGATCAACTGTAGGGGTGGCTTTGGACATGAACTAAAACCCAAGATTCTAAGCTTGCTGTAATCTACACTCGGATGCAGAGAACTATATTTAACATTTCTTGTAGACAATATCCAAATAATCACAACTCTATGTAGACATATCCCTGATATGTCTACAATCTTGCGCGATCGCAGAATGCTCTTTGCAGGATACTACTAACGAGCAAAACAAGAACTCGCGAGTGATCTAATGCTCTGGACACCTAACAATAGGATAAGATGTATTGGTCACCCAGCGACAAATTACATTGACCAATTAGGTGATGATATACAATGCAATCATAATGACTTTCTGACCTTGATGCAGGACCATGTGGGAAGCGTTTAGTGAATGTGAAAGTATTGAATGTGAAAATTTGTTAACGAGAGACAAAAATAAAAGAACGGGAAGTATAAAGACAAACGTTAACGATTGATATTGAATTTAAATTTTGAACAGTAAACTTGGAGAAAAAGAAGCCGGAAGAAGGTTCTACAAGTGAAAAGTGTGAGAGAGGAGATATTTAGCATAGAACTTACGGTTACTTCCGCACAATTCATTAGAACAATTACCATTAAAATATTTATAGAAAACTATATTACTATATATCTACATTACGGTGTTAAAAGAGTGCCTGACACCGATATGCTATGTTATGACCGAAAACATTACGTATTCTTCTTTGGATTTTATCATGAATTCAAAGTACACAGAAGAAGACACAGATTACATTCGACAGCAGTATACAATGCATGGGCGAATGCTAGAGTTACAAATGTGGAAGATAAATCTTCGGAGTGGGGGGATAAATTCTAGCACAATACGGAGAGCCAACATTCCTTGCAGCGTAACTAGCAGTTTATTCAATATAATCTTTGCAAATGTCAACGAAAAAGATTAAGAACGAGAAGGCACAATAAGTCACTTTCTAGACGGTTATCATCAGATATCCTGGTGGAAGACAAAAATGACAGTTTGCAGAGAGGAATTATTTTCGTTTTGGTGGAATTAGAATTAACATCCCATTGTTGCTTGTAGTTTTAAGTAAATTTTACGGAACTATGTTCAATCCTTTCTATTCATTTCATTTCTTGCTTCGTGCATTACAGCATTGTGTAAAGTATTTAAAAAAAAGAATTCCATTATTATTTAGTTTTTTAGTATTCTCCAAAGAAACAAAATCCAGTGCACATATTGGTAGTTCGTAAGACTATTCCACGAATTCGTTCCTTGCTGATTGACCACAAATTCTCAATTGGATTTAAATCAGGAGAGTTTCCGAGCCAGTATACAGTACGTTGATTTGCTCACTAGTAAGGGTTGTCAGTGTGTTCGTGCAGCGTTCCAATTTTCATAAACTTTCTTGGAGTAACGTCCATCACAAACAATGACCGTAGGACAACTAATCGACAGTCGAGATAATAGTGTATGTGCGTGATATTAATCTGATGCAATCACGGATGACACAATATTTTTCAAGTCCAAACAAATTTCATCATACAGCCCGAAAACAGTTTCATATTACTGCACATCACTGCAAATGACCCTAATCTGACGAAAAAATCGAAATCGATTACACCCTGTCAATCCAGTGGGTCTAGAATTGACCATATGTTGAAAGAAAGGAAACTAAAATTGCTGTTTTAATTAATTTGCATAAGGATGTACATTGGTAAATGTACATATAATGAGCATGCTATAGAAATACGTAAAACATTATAATTAAATTGGGTACTGAGTTCGATCCTAACCCACTACATAACTTATTTCGCCTTCAACCAGAATAGGTTAAACTGAGTGTACTATCTACACACATTAATGCTTTGATATATTCTTCTACGTATGAACTATGTTGCGTTTTTCCTTAAAGATGATGCGAGTACGAAGACTAATTTTGCCTTAAACTATATGACCTGGATATAATAAAGAGAGGAATCAGTCAGCTTCCCGCCATTTCTTTGCTGTTGTCTGCTTCGCATTGTCCTTTCTGTCTCCTTATATAATTAAATTAATATCCGCTTTTATTTGCCAGTGCATTATTCTCATTATTTTTATGACAAAGAAGTATCTCGTGTGCTGGAAATCAATATTTCCTGAGGACAGTCTGCCAAAACCAGATTGCAGATATTCCGCCGACGACAGACATTGACAGCAACAATCTGGGGTCGACTGTGTGCTCGTTTGGTAATACTGATTTCTCGATAACTGCATTAGTTCTTGAATAAATTTATGTGCAAGACTCACTACTTTATGATCAGCTTTAAAGTAACAGCAGCTGCTACTGGCAATTTTTTGTCGTCGATTATAGCAGATGTCAACCCGTATAATCATAATGTGTAAACCCTTTGCTGGGCTTTAGCAAATATATGCGAGGCCTCAACAGTGTCTGCCACAGGAACAGTAATTCATCCAAAGATCAAAAATAAAAAAAAGTCAGAAGTATGTGAAGGAAAACGTTTTACTTCATACAAAGAAAAAAAAGATTAAGTAATATGTTGCTTACCTTCTCTCAATGAAAAGCAAAGCTATCTAATGGTATAAATATATTCATTTACACATAATCGTAGTATAACATATTGTAAAAGTCGATGCAGCTTCGTTTCTTTAGGACTAGTACGTCAAAACTCATTCCTGTATTGACTGGTCTATCACTCAGTAGCTGTTATGGAACACATGAGAGTCGTGTTGCGGTGCATGGTAATTACTGAAAATGAAGAAAATTTAACCCAACACTTCAGATACTTTTTGTTATATTTTCTGTATCTAATAGCCAATGTTGTCTGGTGTAAAATCTAGACAATAGACGTACCGGTTCAAATGAATGATCAGCTACCTTTCTATATTTCTGAGATGAGGTAATATGTAAGACACATGGCACAGTGAATTAAGGCTTTGGTTAGATCCAGTGACAGGACCCAAAGTTGCGAGTTCAATACCCAGTTAAGGCTGTGGAGAACATGGAGAGTGAAATTAACAGGAGATAACTGATTACTGACACCCATTAAACATGGCACATGGAACTAGAACAGTCTACCCCAGTGAGCGAAATGAAGGGTTCAGTTCGACATTTCAACCAACTGAAGAAGGTCGGAGCGTACAACGGCCGAAACGTTGTAATAAATATGGCGACAAAGATGAAGAAAATAGCCTGAATAATGTAAATAGTGAATGGTCGGCTGTATATTTTGTTTATTTTTGTTTTGTTTTGTCTTTTTTTTCTGCAATAAACTAGATCAAAATAATCAGGCTACGGAGAAAATTTTTTTAAAAATAACAAGCGTGCCGAACTAACGCAGATAGCTTGGTTCGGGTTGATATTGAAGGACATAATTTAATTGTCCTTAATCACGGATACTATCACTTGATACGGCTGTAATCAAACGGGGAAGTAAAGAGGAGACATCTCCATTATTTTTAACGTAGAAATATAATATTTGTGTGTGTGTTTAGCTTTCGAAGTGACAATAAATCACGACGCGAACCTATCAGGTCAAAACTCGACCATCGTCTAACTGTTTGCTATATCATATTCGATTTATACATCCGGTCTACTTTCAATGTTTTATATATATATATATATATATATATATATATATATATATGTATGTACATATACATACATACATACATATATATATATATATATATATATATATATATATATGTATGTATATATATATATATATATATATATATATATATATATATATATATATTAAAGAGAAACCACAAACTTTTTGGTTTTAATATTACGCTTTATTTTCCATAATTTTGCAAAATTAGCGAAAATAAAGCATAATATTTTTTTAAAAAATCAACATTACAACCAAAAACGTTTTCGGTTTTCTCTTTTTTCAATATACACACTTTTCTCTCGTTGGAACTACTATGGCCTCTTCAATTTATACATATATATATATATATATATATATATATATATATATATATATATATATATATATATATGTGTGTGTGTGTGTGTGTGTGTGCGCGTGTATGTGTGTGGAAATATAGTTTTAAGTTTTGCACTATTTATGCATAATATTGCTCAATATCGGAGATCCTGCGCGTGAAAATATGTAAGTGGACGCTTAAGTCAACACTGTGGCGTCATTCTCTTTCATCCATGAAGTCAATCTTCAGGCTTGAAAATTTTTCCCTCTCAACATACCACTCTCTTTATATATCTATTGTCATTACACACATACAAAAAAGACACACGTCCTGTCATTACACACATGTCAAAGGAAATTATCACGTGATTATTTTCTTTGACAGGTGGAAAACTACTCCCAAAAGAGAAAATGCCTTTGTCATGTACATAAAGACATGGGCTTTAAAATTTTCCCACCATTTTCCTCTCTAGCTAACAATATGCCTGGTGAAAATAAGCAAAATTCTCCAAATCACATGGGATAATTGTCTATCCCACAAAATGTTTAATAAGTAAAAAATACTAAACTAATTGAGTCTCTCTTCTCTAGGTTTTCAATAAATTTTTTATCCGACTTTACACCATTTGTTCTAAGAATCACTGAAAAGCCCTTTGAATTATTCAGCTGGAAAGAAACAGGATAAAATCGTTTTGCATTCAGTCCAACTATGTCTTCCCAAGTGAGTCTTCAGTACTGTTACCAACCTTCATACTCTGGCTTCCATCTTAAAAGTCCATTCAAGAACTATAAGAGAACAGTGAATACGTTTAAAAAAAGTAGAGAGGAAAACTGCATCAGGAGGTCACAAGAGGAAGAGGCATCATCATTTCATATAGATATGCATTTCTTTAGTATGTATTTATTGGCATTTCTGTCGGAATATCAGCCGAATAAATAATTGTATACTAAGATGCAAACATCTGTTCTCCACTGCTCGACCATTACAGGTATCTGCTGCATTTTTTCTTACTAATAACAATTAAATAATTAGTAATAATGGTCCTTTTTTTCCATCATGAAATTCCCCCACCCAAGAGTTAACAGTGCAAGTCTAGCTCTTGTCTATTTTCATTTCCGTCGTAAATGTTCTGAGAAGCTTCATTTTTTAGTGCTACCATTTCAAATCTTTTACAGGCAAAAACCGCCTTGCCTCGTCCCTAATTTCCCACTTCCTGAAATTATAAGAATCATATTCCCTACAGAAAGACGATCCCCAAGAATCAGACATCCGTGTGGATATTTCTTAGAACGCTATATTCAACTCTTCATATTTAAGAGCAATCTTTATCTATCTTACATATCGTACATAAACTCTCTGCCTTTCTTTAGATTTTTTCAAATCATTTCAACCCAAGCATGGCGGCAATGCTACTAGTACGTAGGGAGTTATAGGGAGTGAAAGTGAAAGAAATGCCTGTGTATAGGTAGGATTGTTGAAAGGACAAAACATGAACGGGTTTCAAAAAAGATAGAAGATGGTGATTGATGTTGCATTTACATTTTTCGAGATTGTAATTATGAGGGAAGCTTATAAAAGGTTTTCCACAGGCAAGAAGTACGAGAAATTACCCTGTTTAAGCACTCAGTTATTTAAAAAGTAAACGAGAGGGACATAAATACCAATCTCTTAGCACGATTAATTTCATGTATTTGGAGCACCAGTGAAAAAAGCTCGTCCGAGCAATTACCATGAAAATACCTGTAGAAAAGACAGATTGAAGCAACACCTCGTCAGTGAGGAGAGGAGCGAATTCGAGATGCCAAGTCAGGTTTGATTACATTACTGAATCTTCTTTTGATTTTTTCATGAACCTCGAGATGAATGCCTGGTGGACCAGATCTGATAAAGCAACAGTATCTAATGCACGGATGGATGGTAGATTTGTAAATGTGCAAGAAGAACTCTGACGTGAAAAATCCTCTGGCACCACACAATAATAAAAAATTTCCTTGCAATAGATGCAGCTATTGATTTGATGTAGTTACTCAACTTTTGAAAATGTTAGTCCAAAGAGTCGCTATGAGTTACTCTCCAGGAGTCTGGAGTTAGCCAAGCAAACTACTCTTATGCTCACATCGCACACTTCATTGAAAAATCTAACTAGAGTGACTCAAAGCCGTTAAATATGTGAACATAAGAACAAAATTACACCAGTTTCCATTCAGTGCCCCGTACAGATGTTACAGTGTTTTCATGAAGAGGTGGGTAATTGATTCAGAGTTATTCCTGCAGACCCCCATTAATATTTTATTAGGATCCATCTCTTACGTGTTGTTCATGATGATGGTCGTCTTCAAGTATACTATCCAGAGGTTAGCAGTGAATATTTTGAAGACAGTAGGAAAGCGTTGTTCAGGTTAGCAGTGGATATTTTGGTAAAAGTAGCAGAGCGTAGTTCATCCTTCTGTTTCTCTTCGCCTGACAAGCTGGAACTAGACATTCGGGTAGAGTAAACAAAATGGCCGCCTTTATACACGACGGATTGAATATTCTACGTCTTCTGATTGGTTAACCTTCTATTGGTGGACTATAGAGTGAATCAAGTTATTTGGGCTAGCTCACTAGTCACATAGTATACACAAAAAACTGCAACAGTACGTGCTTCATATTCGATTCTTTCTGTTAGTCTTAATTTACTGGGTAACTATAATGTCTTATTTATTTTTATATAGAATTAATTTAAACCTTTTGGCTAAAGAGAGGGTAATTTAATAAAACTATAAATAAATGTTGTCATTTTCATATTTAACAAAACTGATTAATACGATATCATTTTGTAAGAATATTTAATCTTGATTTGACTTTTCATAACATCATAAAGTCCGATATTTCTATTCTTAGTCATATTTTCTGCAATTTGCCATATATTAAAGATTTCGCAAGAACAAACAAATTATATTTCTAAGATGAGGAATAAAATCTTTGTATCTGCACGACCGGAACGAGCTATTTCTTCATAGGGTATTCATAACATGTCTTCTTGCATTTTCGCTGAATTTTGGGTTCAAAAATCGCCGCTATCACTAATGTGCTCAAAGAGATTTCCATGTTATTAAAAACACAATTTTTGATACAAAAGTCTTCCATTATGAGCCTAGAACAGTGATTAGTGGTCTCAATGGTCAATATTTCCTTTACATCCCGGTTGTGCACATACAAAGTAAATAGTATTTGCATCCCTACTCACTTTTTACGTCGACGTGAGTAGTGATGCAAATACTGTTTATTTAATGACACTCGATCCTGAAAAAATCCTCATTTGAATGAGCTTACACTGGTATAATAATAATAATAATAATAATAATAATAATAATAATAATAATAATTACGGAGATAGGACCTGTTACAATTCTATGGGACTACACAATACACACTGACAGTACAATCAAAGCCAACCGTCCAGATATTGTATTAAAGACCACAAACAAAAACGGTGCCTCATTATTGATATGGCAGTCCCTGCTGACTGCAATGTATCTTTGAAGATATTCAAAAAACTGTCAAAATACAAGGACCTTGAAATAGAAATCTCGAAAATGTGGCATATGGGAACAACAACAATCCTGTTTTAGTTAGAGCCCTAGGACTGGTTGGAAAAGATCGCAGTAGACTAATTGAAGGGATTCCTGGAAGTACATGCCTGAAGGAGATACAAAAAATTGTTCTGACAAGTACAGCCCACACTTTGCGAAGGGCTTTACCTCTGTAATATATATATATATATATATATATATATATATATATATATATATATATATATATATATATATATTGTCAGTGGAAAGTGTCATAATGCCATTTCTAACCTTAGATCCCTCGGCGGAACCCGGAAAGAAATGTGTAAACGCCAGAAATCAAAGAAAATAAAAATAATATTAATAATAATAATTCCTTTTACGGGAAGCTACCTCTAAGAAGCACCATCCTGGCCTGGTTAGGAGATAGGCCCTGTAACATTTTTATGGGTCTTAAGAATACACTCGGAGAGAACAATCAAGGCTAATTACTCAGACTAGAGTACAACAATGTGGATATATTGGAGCAAGAAAAAATGCGATAATTAAGGTCAATCTTTGAGACCCGTCTCCTTTTCATACAAGAATAGAGGAAAATGAATGGGAAGTAAATAAGCCCATTTAAGTTTGGACACAAAGATCTGGATGTCAAAGTTTGTTACAATCATAACAATTTGCATTGGAGAACTTGGTATAGTGACTTAGAGATGAGAAACACCGATGAAGAAAACTGGCATTGCTTGTCCGCTGGTACTTTTATAGAAAGGGGTCATCGTAAGATAGCAAAAATATTCTGGAACGTGATGAACACTGAAGAACGAAAAAAAAATCCTAGAGGCTGCCTGTAGCATTTAAGTGAGATGACCGCATCTGTTTGTCGTAATTAAAGGAAAGTGACTGTGATTGTGACAGCAGATCAAAGGAAGGTCTAAAGTAAGCAGACATGAACGAAAACGGAAATTAAAATGTCTACATCGCGTACCAATGAGGTTTAACACTCTGGGATCAACATCAAAAACATTAGAATTGTGATTTGATGAATTGGAAGATTCACTTTAATCTCAAGTCTACTGAGATTATTTTAAGAAAGCGGCTGAATATTGTACAAAACTTCCAATTCAGTTTTTAGCGATAATAACCAAACAACCAGTATGACCATGAATATGCATGAAGCAGCGACAGCAGATGCAGTAACATCCATAATAATAATAATAATAATAATATTTGTAGTAGTAGTATTAATAGTAGTAGTATTAGGTAAGGAAACTGTTGTGAAACCGAAAGATTAATCATGCTTGCTAACTAGACATTTCCAAGCGCACAAACTGGATAATTGTCTCGAACACAAATGCAAAATCTGTGATGAATATCCAAAAACAATTTAACATCTTGTATCAGGTTAGCACCCACTGAATATAAAACTCAGAAGGATAGATTGGGTCAATATCTGCAATGGAAGTTTTTTTTTTTCTGGGAGGAAACTGCAAGAAACTGGTGTGAACATCCAAATCCGGTTACAGAGATTAGGGTCTGTAACATTTTTAAGGGACCTTACAATACGAACAGAGTGATCAAATCGAAACTTCCAGACACTTTGATCAAAGACCACAAAAATAGAATGTGCATTTTTATGGAATTGGTAGTTTTTTGACGACCTTAAGAAGTATTGCAGTCTGCAGGGACTATCAACATACGTGTATCTTGAAGGAAAATTCACAAAATTGTGGCACATAACGACATCTATAATTCCAGTTGTAGTTCTAGCCATCTGATTGATTGGAAAATGTTCCGATAGACTCACTGAAAGAATTCATGGTGGCACATGCCTTAAAGATATAAAAAAGATGTACTCACAAGTACAGCTCACATAATGCGGAGAAATTTATGTAAAATATGTGATTTTTTTTTGTTTTTGTTACAAAAATGAGCAGTAGAAAATGCCATGAAGCCATTTCTGACCTTAGATCTCTGGTCGAAACCCGGAAGGAAATGTGAATAGTAAAGAAATCCAAGGAAATAATAATAATAATAATAATAATAATAATAATAATAATAATAATAATAATAATAATAATAATGAGTACCCTGATACTACACCAGCGTTATAGCGTCAGTTCTTAAGTAATTGGGAATGTTTACAGTTACGTTTTTTTTTAATGAAGACGAACTTGACTAAATATCCCATTCAGTACGCCAGATTTGTTTGACATTTGCCTGACCTTAAACAGTTGGGTATGTCCCCTCAGGGCCAATGCCCGATGCATTTCTTTTCTTGGGCGAGCATGGTTGAAGTGCTTTAAGTCCGGATGCACAGAAGGATATGCCTGTAGACTGAACATAGTAACATTCACAATCAGAGACCATCAGAACGAACTTGGTCAGATGAAAACACATTTGACTGGGCCCCAACTGCAAAGTCTGTTATCAGTTCGCGCGAATTTGTCTGCTATGTGTGTGCATATCAAAAACATATTATCAGAGACCTTGCTGTTGGACGTAGCTTATCGTCTTACTCAGGACACGGATGTAGTTTATCGTTATACCTAGGACGCAGATGTAGTTTATCGTCATACCCAGGATGCCCGTTAGTTTGGAGAATAGACACCAAAGAGGATTCTTCCAAATCACACCAATCTTAGGCTCTTCAAAGCTCAGGCTTACCATTATCCTGTATATATTTTATGTTGTGTTTTAATAAATTAAATATTTTGTTTGTGATTTAGTTCTGTGTTGTGATAAATCATTTATTTTTCCTTTGTTACAACTATCAACACGTAACAGTAGAGAAAAATGACTTAATGCCCAGCCACTGATTGAACAGTGAGTAAACACTTGTAACTATTTTTATATCTACTGCAAAACATAACACACCAATTATTTGCAAATTTTGAGTTAGAAGCTCAGCAGAAGGATTAAATTGTCGTTAAAGGGTCTTTGGACCTTGTGGGTGATGAATTGTTATCCATTCTACAACCCCTTTGCCACAGATGCAACTTCCAAACTGTTCTAGAGATTGGTGCCCGTATAAGTCGTCGATCGTCTAGTCTTGGCTCTTCAAGTTTTGTGATTCTTACTGACGAAGAAAATTGTATTTTTTTTAGTCAATAAGCCGTGGCAAACTTGTTGTTGACGACTGGGGCTGGCTGGAAAAAAGTCAAGTTCTAAGCAAATAAATAATACTGCCAGTTTTAGTTAAATGTAGACAATTTAATGAATAAATAATTTACAATCGAATATATTTGGAATCTACTAACACAAAAAAGATTAGAAGGCGGCAACTTGGAATAGCGATCTATGTGTTCAGCATGGTTCAGTCAGAAATTCAAGTGAATAAGGGATCCTTTCCTCATGCGGGTGTGTTTCTGCGTGTGTGTCTGACGACACGTCTATATCTGGCTTGCCAGCCCTTCTCTGTTTGTATCCTCAAAATCGAGCTGAATTTATACGTAACTCTCCGCCTACAAATAAAATTGTTCACTCGCCAAAATAATTCAGTTTTCCAATGTTTAAAGTCGGGGTTAAAAAGCCAAATGATATTTTTTGATTTTATACCATTTCATTCGGAGCAATTACTCCAAAACCCAAATCATATCCGTCAGAAACGAAATTCAAAACATGCTCTGCTTTGCCCAATTCGAGGTCACACCTGGTCTTTAGACAAAATTCTTGCCTGGGAAAATTCTAAATCGTCGCATTGAAATTTAAAAATTGCAATATTTTCTAATAACGTGTTACATTATTATATGAACGCCCCTAGAGGGATACAGAAAGAGAAAAGGACATATAGAATAGAACAGAGAGGGGGTAAAAACGGGGACATACAAGAAGATTGCGTAACAGATAATGTGATTTCGATTGGGGTTAACTAACATAACGGTAGTGTTTTGTAGTGCTCGGGTAAATCCTGTTTCGTGTCGGTAACTATCCGTTGATGCCGTTTTAGTAATTTTAAGAGGCATCATACCGCACTTTTTTATAATCTTGGAATGAACATTAGTCGAAAAGTACAGAGTGCAACATTAAAAAAATTAGTCAATACGTGAAATTTATCCAGGCGCAACTAGTAATCTTCTCTTGTCTTTTAACGGCATTCACCCGGGATGTGTTGAGCCGGCTCCAATATTGGAGTTTCATGGGAATTTGGAATTCACAAGCGGTCCCCAAACCCGCATGCATAGGCTTCAGATCAGTTCCCAGGAAACAGACAGCCCGACAACTGTACATGAGATTTGATTATAGTGGTGAAGGTTTCGTGCAAGACCACCACACTTTTTGAAGGGCCGATTACAGAGACCTGGTGCACTACGGGCCACAAGGTCTCCAAACGACCCTCCGCAGGTTTTGAATTCAGAGTTTTCCGTTTTCCCTCTCCTAGACCAGTTGCCATCCAAGGCTATAGAAGTCAGTCTCTCCTGCTATTTTCCCATAGCTGGAGGGAGAAGAAGAGGATTCACACCTTTCCCAAGGTTAGCACGTAAGTGAATGTAATGGATTCGACTGGTGCAACTAGTAATGATAATAATGCAATACAAACACATAATATTAAAAGCGACAAGAAGAAAACTTTAACTCCAAGTGTTTTCATTAGGAAAAGAATTGATCAGAAAAAAATAAAATGAGATAACTGCTTATTGCTCTTCATTCGTCAGAACTCGATAAATTTAAAATATTTTTCACAGAGACTAAGAAATGGAGACATGAAGAAGGAAATACATAAGTACCATTAATATATTGACACAGGTGTAGCTATACACAGATCAAACTATATTTTTGTTTGCATAAATAAGGTTATCTTTATTTAATATAAATTCTCTTCAGACTAATGTTCTCAAAATTGTCTTCTTCCATTTAATCGTGTTTGTTTTTATTGCATTAAGCCAACAAGTTCAAAATGGCATTCAAATGGGTGAAGAAATAAAAGTAAAGCACAATACGCCAACTGAACCTGCATATACTTAAAAAAAAGAAAGCAAAGGCAAATGCAACGGATCAGATACAGAAACGATGGCAATATAAAACACTTATCTGTCAATACTCTGCCCGTACAAAACAAGCTGATGTAGACAAATCCCATACATATCAGCGGCTACGTAGTGCAGGGTTAAAATCTGAAACCGAAGCATTTATTCTTGCTTCACAGGACCAGTTCTTGCTAACTAAGATATCGTGTTAGCTCTAAATGCATATTGCGTGATAAATATCTAGAAACAACTTTCATCAGGTTGCGTGGTATTCGTATTCACTTAATATAAAACATTGGGCCTGTATTTGCACGGGAACATATGCAACTTTTACGCAAAAGCAAGTGCAAATAATTGATATGGACACCACCCAAACCCGGTTATAGACATAGAACCTATAAGAATTTTATGGGACTTTACAATACATGTTCACATAATAATCAAAACTAATGGCGCAGGAATCGTAACTGGAAACCTCAAAGATAGAAAGGAGACACTTTGTATCTTTGAAGAATTAAAAAAATAATACCAAAATATATGGGCTTTGAAATCGAAATGTCAAAAATATGGCACAAGAGATCATCAAAAATCCCAGTTGTATTTGGATTCCTTAGATTGATTGGAAAAGATACCAATAAACTCATTGAAGGGATTCCTCTTAGTATATGCCTTAAAGAAATACAAAAAAAATGTACTCAAGAGCGGAGCCCACACCTCAAGAAGGGCTTTATCTATGTACAAGTTGTTTTTTTTTCCAAAATTGTTTAGTGGAAAATGTCCTGATGCCATTTCTGACTTTAAGTCTCTCTTCGGGACCCGGAAATAAATGAGTACACACCAGAAATCAAAAGAAATAATAATAATAATAATAACAACAATAATAATAATAATGTGCTAATACTAAAAAGAAGAAAATATTAACAAAGAATTTTCATCTGTACTTAAAATTATTTATCAAAAGTATCAATAACGTTTCTCTCATTGAAATTACCGCGCTTTTACCACCGAGCTAAAATTCAAATTATCGATTAGACTGTAAATTCTCAGTACGATGTACACGCACATAAAATAAAAGTGCAGGCTTCTCTCTATCCTCCGGTAAAATAGAAGACTTGCCGAGTCTTTGACATGAAAAAAGAAAGTAAATAAATAAACAAGACTACTTAAGTACATACCGGTGTTTACAAATTCAATGTAATGCGTTGCAAACCCATGGGAGGGAAATTTGCCGAATGTATTTTCTAAAAAAAGTTTAAAAAGAGAGAAAGAAAATTAAATATTATTACAACTGATGAATTGGGTTTAAGTTAAACTGATCGGATTAAGATGCATCATCCTAAAGTGAATGAATTGCTGTTAAGTTTCTTACGCAAAGGATGAACCTGACTAACTTGACTTGAAAAACAGTGAAGAAAAATAAAATTCTTATTGAATTAAAGTTTTGCTGGGAAGCTGACTTATCAGCCAAATACCATGGACCAGATACTTGAGTGTCCCTGTTCGAGATGCTTTGTAAACGGTATAGGATTAATGGAAAACAAGACCAAACTAAAATCTTGAGTAGAATACAATGCGTTAAAAAGGCAGGATAGAACGAATATCCTTAAAAAACACATTTTAAAAGTGAAAAGAAGCAAAATCTTTACATTTTGTACTATTATCACCACATAACTAGCTTCATATACTATGACTTTCTCACATCCCAGGCAAGATCCTGTTAGTTTTCTGCTATATACCGTACCTATGAACACTATTGGGTATACCCCAATCCTAATCAATAAGACGCGCACTATTTTTACTGGGGGTAATATTCTAAGTAGTTAACCACTAGCAGTGGTTTACCTACTTCCAGCCGCTGGCGATTATTGTATGTAGTTGATGTTATAAAGATTACCATTATATTTCCAACCTCCATTTCGGTTATTTCTCATTCAGTAACCTTTTTTTAGGTAACATCATGTTCTAACATCGGATATTCCTTGACCTTTAGCCTGACAGGCGTTACTACATAGAACAGACCGCGTGTAGCTTTTTTATAATTCTTTTTACCCCAAAAAAGGCAATGAAAGTCTTACAAGAGGTTATTAAGTGTGAAAGAAACAGAATGCAAAATTAGGGAACACGCTTCAGAGAGACAGAAGATAATGATTGATGTTTTATTTACATCTTTATAGAGTTCAGTTGACAAGAAATCAATTATATCTGTTCTGTGAGTATCAAATTCACCAAGTCGTCTTTCCTCATTATGCTCCTGGAAGCTTAAACCGCCTCCTCATGATGTTAAGTGTGTGTTCTTTTTGTTTATATTTTTCTAATACTTCGTCATTAATCGCATGTTCACCTGTTTTTGTTCAACATTCACTGCCATGTAGTATGATTTAGTTTATTTTGTTTTACTGCATGTCAAGCTCAACGTGTCATTTAATGCAGACAAGATTTTTAGGATAGGTTCGGATGAATAAAATATGTATCCTCTGTAAGAAAACATTTTGTAAATCATTTATATTTTTAAAATGGAGTTTTGTTGTGAGTCAAATCTATTGCTGGTGGTATATTGTTTCCAAAGATGTATTGCTATTATTTCTTTTTCAAAAATGTATTGCCGGTAAAATTTTATTTGTTTCCAAAGACGTATTTCTAGTATTCCTTTTTCAAAAATATATTGCTGGTAATATTTTATTTGTTTCCAAAGTTGTATTGGTTGTATTTCTTTTTTCAAAAATATATTACTGGTAATATTTTTTTCTTTTGTTTCCAAGGATGTATTGCTAGTATTTCTTTTTCAAAAATGTATTGCTGGTAATATTGTATTTGCTTCCAAAGATGTATTGCTAGTATTTCTTTTTCAAAAATGTATTGCTGGTAATATTGTATTTGCTTCCAAAGATGTATTGCTAGTGTTTTCAAAAATCTAATTATGGTAATATTTTTATAAACATATATTGCCAGCATTTTTATTATAAAATTGTATTTTTACACATTCATAGCGAATTGACTCTAGTTTGGGAGTTAAATATTCTCCCATACTTGAACCTAACTGGTGCTACCACCCCGGATCAGAGTGGACCTGGGAACAACAGCCATTTAGAGGTGGTTGCACGCTTCTCAAAACACCCGATCAGGTGCCTTGCTGCCGGATGTAGTTTATCGTCATACCCAGAACGGGTCATGCAGGAAGACTGATGTTACATAGTAGTTAAGCCTATATGTACTGCGCTTAAATACGTTGAGTATCCAACAAATGTATAACATCGGACCAATTACCGTAAAAATATTTATAGAAAAGACAGAGGGAATCTACGTATTGGTATTTGTTAATTTCTGAAACTATTTGGAGTAATCACGCTAGTGGGAATTGGAGACTTTTGCTAGAGATCAATTCTCCACACTTCTCAAAGTTTTTTATATAAGGAAGTAAAGAGACAACATCCAAAAAAGTTACACTGTTGTACAATATACAGAACCTCTTCTAAGGGTGACAGGAGTATAACAGGTACATCCATCTCAGCCAAATGTTTGATATTTAGCGATAGAATCATCGAATAAAATGTCAGTTGGGTCACAGAAATAATTACATACCAGGTTGCCATGGTGCCACATCTAAGCTACGCTTGGAAAATCTCTACCAGGTTGCCATGTTCGCTCGGACGGTCTCCGATTGTCACAACAATTTAGCTATAATTCGCAAGTCACCTTAACTTTCTCACCTTTCAAACTAAGAAACATATTTTCTTAATCGAACCCTGTTATCACTTATTACTTCCACTCATGAACAGAAACGCACATATATGTAGGTTTCTTTCACAAATTTGAAAATACATCTGACAACTAGATATTTATAAAACAAAATATTTACCTTAAATCATGAGTCATGCTCTTAAAGATCCTGGCTTTCGTATAGATGTCATGGATGTCGCCTAACCCGTTCAGTTGCATCTAAAATGAAATCAGTATACCACTGTTTAAGAATATCAGTGGTTTAAAATGGCTTCAGATGAGTGAAGTGTGTAGCTTATAGAGAAGACTGTCTTCAAATATTGCAAACGAACGGTACAGAATCACAAACAATAAACTGCATTTAGTTTTAAATATCGTCATAAATGTAGAGAAATAACTAATTTACGCAACGTTTTGCTGACAAATTGATTTCAACATTTTTTTTTATTTTATTTCAAGAATAATATTTGTATTAAATGCATTAAATAGGAACAATATTCAAACCAGGATTTTAATTATGAATCTCCCCAAGCAAAATATGATATGTTTTATTGTATTCAATAAGTGAAAACTGTGTAAAAGTTGCAAAAGATCACAAATAAGGCTAATTAATGAATAAGATCATACACCATTTGTTAGTTCATAATTAATAGAAACAAAAAATAGATAAAAGTGTACATAACACCATAATACACACAATTTATGAAATAAAATGTTTCAAATTTCCATTGTTTATTGAACATTGCGCTAAAACTACTGCACTTTACAACCTATTGCATCATAATATATCTAAATTGTTCTGTATAGTTTCTCTTTGAAGTAAATCTACGTCTTATTTGATGGTACAATGATTTAGTAATAATGAGCCTGGCTTCTTTTCCATATACTATTTGTGAAGCTTATGCAGTTAATTTGAGTGCTCTTTACGCACATTGCGAATGTACAAGTAAATTCTGCAATTCCAACGTCGTTTCATCCATTAGAACTTCTGTCAGTTCATTATTTGAAAACCTTCTGCAAGCACGGGTTCACAAATTCCATTTTGTGACAGTTTAATCAGTGCTTTATTTGTAATTACTTCTTTTATCTCTTCTTTTGTGTCTCGTTCCTTCTGAAACAGAAAAAAAAACACTTTTATTGGAATATCTACACATGCTTGCTTATATTTGTTTATGAACTTTGAATGAAATTTTAAAATAACTCTTGTAAATTCATATAACTAATTAATAATGAATCAATGTTTACTTATTTATCGAACAATTGTTCTAGCCTCTTTCATTTCCAATTCAGGTAACTTCGACATTGAGAAAAGAATATTTTCTGAAAACATTCTGTTGTAAGTATTTTATTACAATATTTTGAATTTCAGTCTACGGTTGTATATTCTTTGAAAAAGGTTGAAGATATACATTTGTTTCTCATGGAATTTATTATCACTTTTAATTTCAAACCAACCAACTCAGTATATTTTAATTATAAACTGGATGGGGGTGGGGTAATTTGGATCAGTGAGGTAATTTGGGTCACTGTTGATTCTGGTTAATTTCACCTAAGTCGCATGGTTTCAAAGCAAGCTGCCACAATTATGGATTGCATCAGCCTGTAACCTTGTGATACAACTGCAACAATTGCATCATCCTTTTTGTTTTTTGGATATCAGAGACGAAGGACCTATTTTGAATCAGGTACATTTATTTTTACTTGTAAATTAAACTTTCTCTTAAAAACTCAGAATTGGCAGAAATTAGGTTCAGATACCAATTTTGGAACGAGGAAATTATAAAATATCCAAAATTATACAAACCATTTTAGTGTATTGGGTGAAATGTGAAAACTATAAATTTGGTCAGGGGGGTAATTTGGGTGTAGGGGGTAATTTGGGTCACTTTGATATCTAAGAAATCGTGTGAACTAGTGGATGTATCTCTGTGTATCTAGAAATAATATCAGTTGAATGAAATTTAGTGATTTGAGATTCATTTTGGATGGTTAAACCAGAAAATGCTGCCCAGTTTTTAGAATGCCTCGGACATACAAACGCAAAACTGGATCGTATAGCCTAGATGTACTGTATGCAGCAATCAGCAAGATCCACAATGATGGTGCAAGTGTATATAGTGCTGCAAAGAATTTTGATATTAGCAGAGACACACTGAGACGCAGGTCACCAAGAAACCAGATAAAGATGGAAGGGCTAAAATGTGGGTGTTGACCGGCCAAGAAGAGGTGGTCGTTTTCGTTGGTCTGGAAAAGTGATTTGCTCTAGCCTGACCTTGCGGAACTGAAGAAATAAAGCTGATGATAATGACTTATCTAGGCAGTGTTGAAAAGAAAATGGTGTTCCATGATAATTTCCCCAGCAAGGAGTGGATGATCTTATTTAGACAACGTTGGGGAGATCGGAATATTTTAAGAAGGCCAGAACTCCTCACCAAAGCTCGTGCGTAAAATCTCAACCAGGAAATAAGTTCAATATTTTGACATGTTCTACAAGGTCCTATCGACTCGAAATTGCCAAAAAGAGACGCAGACCTGTGCAGGCAAAGGAGGGATGAGTACTAACAAGTACATCTGCCTTGCGAAGGCTTCCAGAGGAAGCGGGAATCAGATAAGCAAAGCATGAAGCTTTGTCTTACAAGGTTTGTTTGATGGTGTGGAAAATAAAGGTCAATGTGAGGAGCTGGAAGGCAATGAATACTGTTAATTGGTCCACCCCTTCTTCATACAAGTGGACTCGCCTAGTGTGTACTTCTACTGCTACCGGTGAATACCCGGAAGTCAGTGAGTGACAGTGATATAGTGATACAGTGAGAGAGATAGAGTGTGAGGTAACCGTTTTATAGGAGTCACAGTTGCAAGCACGTAGACTCAGAAGGAAGTCATACTTTGATACTGAATTTCCTAGACTGTATATATATTATTATTGCTACTAACCGCATATCTGGATCTACTAAGCGTATTCCCAATTGTATTTTTACGTCAATATATTTATTTGCTATATTTCATTCCTGCGTTTGTCATTCATTTGAGACTGGATTTCATCTCGGAATCCACAACAAAGACAGTGAAAATGAGGATAACACAACTGTGTTTTTGTGTTGGACACTGGCGAGAACCTATACGCGGAAGGGACATGAGTAATTTGCGCATATGTAACAATTATATGTCCCCAAATGTGTGCCTAGAAAAACGAATTTAGATGTTGAGTTTTAATGCAGTAAATATTCTGCTGAGCTGTCATGGAAATACGCCCATTGATATTTAGAGCTTGTTTGTGTTATTCTTGTTGAAAGTGACCAGTTGCATTCATGAATTTCCATATCTCAGCTTTTACTGAGTGCTTTCTTACACGACCGATATTTCCCCACCTAATATTTCGAAACTATGACAAAAGATGTTGATATGGAATGGTCTGCCATTAGGGAGGAAATTATATTGTAAATAACCACTTTGCGACCTTTAATATGATTTGTAATCCTTATTCGACATTTATTAAGAGTCAAATTGAAAAACAGGAGGAAACTTTCCCAAATTTCCCCACTCTACCCTATAGCCTCGGAATGAAACTCCAACGCTCAAATTTTTAACCTAAACGTAAAATTTAAAATCATTTCCTCAAAAACGACAACGATTTGGAGAAAATATTTCATTTATTGTTGCGTGGCTCTCCCCTTTTTATATAAGATAGACTCGTCCAAAGTATACTTGTACTGACAGATAGAATACCTCCGTGGAGATACGTTGAGATACAGTCTCTGACTGTGTGCGACGTCTGTCGAACTCTCTGCTATGGCAGAGAGGAACCCGGACGAAGCTTTGCCGGAGGGCAAAGTTTCGTCCGGAGAAGTAGACAGTTCCCGAACCCGCTTATGCGAGTTCAAAGGATATATTTTTTGGCTGAGCCTATGGGCTCGGAGAAACCCACGTTTAAGCCGGCCTTGTGCCACATATATTCCTCGTGGGTGGACTGTTAAATATTAAAATAAGTTGAGACAGGTTGAGAGATACGGAGACAGACACAAGGTGTTCTCAGAGAGTTATACAAGAGTCCAGAGAGAGAGAGAGAGAGAGAGAGAGAGAGGTGATTACGGCTTTACTCACAGAGACTTGTAAATATACTTTCTACTAAACCGCATTCCTGGACTATTAATCTTCACTTCAATTCTCTATTCTTAAGTTTAATACAGTTATTTTTCTATCTCAGTTACTGGCGTTGTTTATTTATTTGTGAAAGATTCCATTCACGGAATCCACAACATTTATCATTTCACTTATTTTTAAAAATTCAATGATCCCAACTTTCTCTGTCCTGACAGCTGAAAGTACTTTCTTTGGCGCTAAAAGAACCGACTGTCCTTCTAAAATCGTTAGATATCATTCAGGGTACAATGGATAAAATGTCGACATATTATATTTTTACTTTCGCACATACACGTTGTCTTTGATTTTGTCGAATGCATAGTAGGGAAGGGTCAGTTGAAGCACCGACTTTGAGAAAAAGAGAACCATGATGCAATTCACTCCGCTAGAAATTTAGAAACGGAATGCTCTACTGCTTGGTATTCGCAAATGGAAGATGCAATACGAAACTTTCAGAGTGTTTGAAGTGTCAATCCGAGGACAGTGCAGAGGATTCTGGAAGAGTCTCATGGTAAATAAGAAGGTACAACAACTCGGAAAACTCACTCTCATCGTTCCGATAAGAAACGAACTAACGAAATTGGTGGTGAGGGCATCAGACTCAACACAAACGCCTACAGCCAGTGTCTTGCATAGGTAGTGCTACCTTGGGTCAAGAGGATGGAGTCTGACAGTATGACTTTGCACCATGCCACACAAGAAGAAGAACATAGTCGTGGCTGTCAGACAATTTCTACGAGCATATCAGCCTTTACACCTGGTTACTTAAATCCCCAGAGTGCAACCCCCCTTAGAATTAAATGTGGGGCACATTTGAAGAGATTAACTGAAGGCAAAGAAAATGGCAGCGTTCACTAACTTAACCAAGGACACCGCTTAGAAGAGATGCAGGAAATTCGAAAGTCGTCTGGAGGCCAAGGTGGAAGCAAATGGCGATGTTATTGAATAAATCTGCTCTTGAGTATTTCAAGATATTTTTGTGTAATGTTTGTAAATATGTCTGTTAAAATGAGATGTGTTATTTTAATTTTCGCATAATTTAGACGCACCCTATATATAGGAATTTTAATTGTGGTTTGTAGCGAAGCGTCGCCAAATAGAGTTTTAATGTCAGGGGCTTCATTTGAATTTACACCACGACTATCGTAGATTCTCTATCTACTCGTTAACTATTACTTTCAATATGTCACAGTGGGCTCGAAAGCAGACATTTGGTTTTATTAGAAAATGCTTCATGTGATATTTATTTTAACTATTTTGAAGGTAAACAATCACAGAATTACAAAATTCGTCTTAGTCTTAACTCTAAGTATGTAACAAAGTATGATCGTTGAGGTTTAGTAAAACTCGCCAGTGTTTGATTATATATTTTAGACAATTATATCATAGTTTCGGCGACGTTCTTGTGATTAATTTTCATAAGAATCTCCTTGAAGTGAAAGACAGGTCTATCTTGAAACTATGTTTCAGATATCTTCTTTATCAAGTAAATTTGGAAGCACTATCAAACAGAATATGTTGTTTATTTTACCAGTACCTTTGTCAACATCACATAACGGTAACAAAATGCCCAAGACATTTTTCTCTTTTTAATGCAACCTCACAAAAATTAAATCGATGTAAATAGGCAAAGGGTGAGGAAATTGTTTTTAGGATGATAATTAAAATATACTCATTCGCTTTTAAGAGTTACCATTACCTGTTCTAGCCCCATACACCAGGCCTCAAATATGTTTCGACAGAACTTACTTTGTATTTAGCAGAATGTGTTATAAGTGATATCGTGCACCTATGTATACTATAAGAAAACATCTCGCAACATACTGCATTTCTTAAAATAATATAAATTAATATTATTGTAATTTTTAAATTAAAAGATAATATTTCACTAAGTACTATGAATTTGGTGATATTTGGATAAAATATAAGAAGTCAACTATGAAAAAATATCACACAACAGCAACGTATTTTTTTCAATGAAAAAATCAACTGCCTTCATCACTGCTTTACAAATTCTTGTTATTCTTTCCATCTCTATAATAAAATGTAGATAGTAGACCTTCCGAGGCATTTTCACAAGCACCGAAAAAGTTCACACTTACTCCTTGTCTATTCTCTGCGAACTAGCATATCCAATTCATCCCATGTTAATTCAGTTGGAGAAAGGTAAGGAGACTGAGGCAACCAAGACATGGCTTCCGGAATTCTTTCTGACTTTTGACTCGAGATTATTTTGAAATAATTTAGAAGAGTGTTTTGGATCATTGTCTTTTTAAAGGGTGATATTTTCCAATTATAGAAGTTAGATACTGTTCAAACAAGAAAAGAAAAGTTAAATATTAGATATTGAGTTCCACGTGGATAAACTTATTCGGTGGAAGAGACAGGGTGTTTTTTTTAAACTGGACAATGAGATACGGTCACAAGGTAAACATTTGTTGAGCTGCTGACAACAAGCTAAATATTTCGGCAAGACTGTAGATTCGGTCTCAAAAGGCATTTTGTATTATTATTGTAAGATCAATTCTGTTTTCTACGGCTTACCTTTTGCACTGTATTTAAAGCCAGCGCTTATTTTTAGATCGTAAGAAATCTTTTGTAAATAATAATAATTTAATGATACGGGGCTTGCTATTTCACCCATAGTTGGAAGGAGAAGAGATGTATTTTTACTTTTTCCAAGGGATTTACACGAAAGTGTATATAACCTTACCCAAATAAAGTGAGATTCATTTCTCTGGTTAACAATTCTGAGTCATTATCTTTTACATCTCCGCACATATAAGCTTACAACACCTTGGATACCAAAACGGACACCCATCTCGATACTGACCAGGATTTATGCTGCTTAACTTCGGTGATCGCACGAGAACCGGTGATTCAATGTAATATTGCCGTAAACAGGAGTCAAAGGAAGGATAAGTACGAACAAGTACATCTGCCTTGCGAAGGCTTCCAGAGGAAGCGGGGACCTATGGTGAGAGTATAGAAAATATTATTGTTTTTATTAGTCTTGTGTGAAAGAGCAGTATAAAAAATAATAATGACACAAATATTACACGCATAGTAAGAAGACAGAGAACTTTGCGTTACGAAAGATAGGAAATTGTGGAAACCCGTGACCGCTGACAGTACACGGTCCATAAAATAAGAAGTGAAAAATAGAAACGATTGTACAAATATTTGTTTTCTTAACGCAATCGCACAAATATAGAATCCATGTTCTTAATAAATGTCCTTGCCTGTCTCATCTATGCGTACTTTCAGAAAATATGTAAATATATTCTGATTTTGTTATAAATCTTTTGCAACCGGCCTCAGGATATAATGTTTCGATGTACGCTGAATGGGAAAAAGAAATGATTCCTGTAATATGTTACATTTGAAATATGGCTTTCAAATTATCTATAAATTAAGGTTATTTCCATTTCGTTTTCTCTTTTAACAGGATTGGTCATATTGCAAAGCTAATACAAGTGTTGCGCTCTCAGAAACCTTATACGGGTTCTATTGGATTAAGTAATAGCTACGATATATTGCAGGTAAATTTGTTGGAACTACCACGACTATAACGTGATCGTATATCATTTGTCAAACAAGTGCAGGACGTTATCTAGAAGCAGAGGTTTGTCTATTCTCTGAAGGTGTTAGTTTGTTCATTAATTTTGAACGCAAGAAAACGTCGCTAGCTAAAAACATATCATCGTCATTCGATTTGCTCTGAACACAAGAATAATACATTTACTATACTTGACATGTTTCGATAAATAATTCACGAAGTGTTAATTACATTTTTTTTTCATTTTTTTTTTAATCCTTGAACAAGTCTACAATAAAATGCTCGAAGTCAGGAATATATTGAGAGAGATATAAAAGAAATTACTATTGATAAGACAGCGTGAAAAGATGGAAAGAAGGAAAATTCGGTAAGATGATAGAAGATGTAAGGCGATGTTAATAAATTTGAGAATTAGGTGGATTTGTTTGATGAGGCAATCATGGAAATTTCATTTGAAAAGTAATTAGAACCTCATCATATATATATATATATATATATATATATATATATATATATATATATATAGATAGATAGATAGATAGATAGATAGATAGATGTGTGTGTGCGCGTGCGTGTGTGTTTGTGTGTGTGTGTCGGTGTGTCTGTGTGTGTCTGTGTGTTTGTGTGTGTTGCACTTAGAGTCGGTGTAATGGTTAGCAAGCTTGTCTCGCTAGAAGAATTACGACTGAATGTTGAATTCGATCCTCACTGGCTGCCCCCTAATTTCGGACTTGGGCCACATCTAAGCTATAATTGGAAAATCACTAATTATACATATATATATATATATATATATATATATATATATATATATATATATATGTGTGTGTGTGTGTGTGTGTGTGTGTGTGTGCCCTTTGCGTATGTGCGTATATGAATTCGTGTGTGTGTATTTGTGTTTGAACTTCTAAAACACCTAATGTATATAATGTTTCTATACGTACATATGTGTGTGCGCATGCGTATGTGTATATATGAATTCGTGTGTGTGTTTGTGTGTGAAGCTTCTAAAACATGTAATGCATATAATGTTTCTGTACATACATTATATGTGTTCCAAAGGTTGTCATAGCGGGGTGGGGGTTTAGTGCGGACGAGCTTCTACTCTCTATAAAATGATTCCGTTGCTTCCGTCTCAAATAGCTTCTGACAGCTAAATCCAGCGTTAAGCCGGCTAATGACGGAAGGTAGAAAAATGGCGCCACATAATCAACTGCTTCAGGTAGATGGAGTTCGACAGCCCAGGAAGGCAGCTCGTCTAGGGAAAAGGAAAAGTTAAAAGAGGAAAAAGCTAAAGGAAAACCTTGATTTTAAACCTGCGCGGCCTTAGGGTCATATCCAAGCATGGAAAAGGCTATGAAACTAAATCCGGACAGAAAACACGGTGAGGAGTCCCTGAAAATTTCTTGCTATGGTGACAGGCAAAGCGTATATCCAGTCACTTTCCTATACTGAAAACGGTAAATCTTTCGCAGCTGAGTTAGTGGTAGAAGCATTTTCGTTTATAATCGATTTCACCACGATTCTTCTGGTTAGCTTGGAGACTAATTATGCATCCTATACGTTCTTAATATTATTCAAAACATAATCTAACAATTGAAAATTTTGCTCTTACACGATTTCGAATTCTATTTCCTCCCGTATATATATATATATATATATATATATATGTGTGTGTGTGTGTGTGTGTGTGTGTGTGTGTGTGTGTGTGTGTGTGTGTGTGTGTACATAGATATGCGGCAGTGTAGTGGTTGACAGAAGTTACAATAACTTCTTCAGCGAAAATTGAAAAATTCACTTTCGCACAGCGGGTCGTTGTTTGGTTAAGCAACACCTCATTCCTTCGAAGAACAACAACCACCCACCCACCCTCTATGATATAAATACATTCTTTCTTTATTATGTGTCGTGCCTTCTCACAAATTCCTATTCGTTGTAGATCTAAATAAATTTTGTTTTTCAGTAATTTCTCCTAAAACCTGTTCCGCCATGCATTTACTGAAGTTCACTAAGAATGTCATGCATTGTTTTTCTTTCTCTCCCTAACTTGTTTTAAATATATCCTGTGAGTATCAGATTTCTGATGTTAACTATCAGTTTCCTTTTGTTTTCATTTTCTCTTGTGGCTCACATGTTCCGTCCATGGTATCCTCAGCATCCTAATGATTTGTGTCCAAGTTGTTGAGTCAAGGATCCTGGAGGTTGTTTGGAGATTTTCACTACAAACACACACACACGCGCGTGCGCACGCATTCATAGGATTTTGATAGTGCAGGTTAGCAGTAGTTTTCGTAATATATTAGGCCTAAATTTAAGTGGGTTATAGATGGATTATATTATATGTTATTTATAATGACCTAAACAGTTTTACGAACAGAGACATTACTAAATAGATTTTCAACATCGAGTGAGTCTAAGGTTTCATTGTTAGGTTTTCATTATTTAGAATTTGGATTGCTTCAAGTGTCCCATATTATGATCATGACAACAACACACACACACACACACACACACACACACACACACACACACACACACACACATATATATATATATATATATATATATATATATATATATATATATATATATATATGTACAACGTAATGGCGTCTCCATGGGTTCAGCTCTTGGTCTAATCTTTAGCTACTTGTATATGTCCAATTTAGAAAATATCTATTTTTAGCAATTTTAAAAAAGACCCTCCATCTACTTGACATACGTAGACGATATTCTTTTATTAGTCAAAAATATTAAGAAATATTTAAGCTCCAAAAACAGTTCCAAGACATCTCCGTCGTTATGTTTATATATGATCACAATCCTACTAACAAATTTCCCTTTCTCAATATACTGATTAACACCAATAATAATAAGGTTACCATTTCCGCATATATAAAAAAAAAAACTACCAGCATAAATTCGTGTACGCGTAACTATAAAAGCGAATGTCCAAATTACTATAAAATGACAATTATAAAAAAAACTTAATAAACCGTTCCAAAAATTAATTCATCCACGAAACAGATCTTCTACAGCGAACTTAAAAATATAAAACACCCATCAATAATAACTTCCGCAATTGCATTGTTGGCGAGAAAATAAGAGACCTCTATAGAAAACATATAGAACATAATAACCATCCAACTAACCCTGATCATATCAAACTTTTATATCGTAACCAGATGCATGATAATTATAAACAAGACGTAAATATCATAAAATTTAATAAAAACGTATACATCAACCCCAAACCCTAGAAAAAAAATGTAAAACTTATTATATACTACACTAAATCCACTATATCTAAGAAAATCATTCGTAATGTATGTTTCTTGTTCACTTGCGTGTTGTAGAAAATCAACATCATTTATAAATTTCAATGTCTTCTGGGAGATTGCATCTCCAGCGATAAAAATAATATCGATATTTTAAACATGACAACAACGCTTTCAAGAAGTCTTCACCTAAATAACACGTGCAATATCATTAAGCATTTTCAACATACCTGTCCACACTAGCAATTTCAGAAAAGTCCTCATCGAAAATACCTCCATATTTTTCCACGAAAAGAATAAACACAACCTAAAAATTCAGGAATCTAATTATATTAAAACATTGAAACCATACCTCAATAAAATTAAATGCGAATACTCCACAAACATTTTAAAATGTGTACAATAGTTTGTTTTAAAATGGTAGCGCTTGAAATTAATATTTTTCCTTTATCTAGCAACAACTCAAAACCGGAGTTTTTCCAAAACATAACGAGTTACCTCAACGTTAAGCAACTGAATGATAAGCTGATAAAATACTCTCTATATTTCTGGGCAGACAAGTAACATCGAAGAAACATTCTGTGTAACGCATTTCGTTCTCTAGAAGCTCTCCATCAGACTAATGAAATGTTTATATAGATGGATTTATATATACCAAAGAAGGCGACGTCAAGATATATAAAAAAAAAGCAAAATTCGATTATGATTATGTGCCGATAGAAATCGTTGATTATTTTGGAACGCTGAAATTTTAAATTTTATTTTATTTTCTGGCGCAACAAGGCACATTGTTTAACCAGTTTAATTCAGATTCCTGGTGATTTTGATTATATTTTCAGAATAGCAGAAAATGCTAATAGATTTAAATACAATAAAAGAAAATTTCTTTTTTTTTTTTTTTTTTACAAAACCGGCTCGAAATATCTAGATTTTTGTTTTCATATATATTAACCAATCAGCGACGTCATACTAGTCGCTGTGTATTCATCGACTTCGCAGACGATTAAGCTTTTATTGAATGAAGAGGATCACTCCAGAATATGATCGACAATATTTTACCTTCTATGAAAGGAATATTTAAAATTTGAGAATATATTTTTAAACAATAAGCTTGAGATTAACAAATCTAAATTTTGTTTTATTCCGGTGTAGATTATTTTATGATCAATATGATCATTGTTGTCTGCTAATTAGTCTTTCAGTTAAGCTTTGAACAGAGTGCTTGTTCGATTGTTTGTTAAACAAACAAAACTGAAATTCTCATAATTAATTAATTAATAAGCTTTTCGCATACTTATTCCTGTAGATAATATTAAAAAACAATGTTTGGCGATAGTGCTTAGCGATAGTTGGTTTACATTTTGTAAGCGTACCAGCTCGTACTCCTCTATCTACTTTCAGATGCTTAACAACTACAATTTATACAAACAGTGAAAATAACGCGAACTCATGTCACATACATCTGCACACATAGACACATTTTCTGTTTATCCTGTACTAAAGCAATTCATTCGGTTGTAGCGTAAGAAATAAAGACACACAAAATATTTTGTGTGAAGTTGTCCGAAAAGAAACTTCGTAATTCATTCCTTTCAATTTGAAATAAAATTAATGCTAATTAATTAATTAATTAAGATTATAGATCAGTTTTTGGCGATTAACTGAATTATTCGCTTCTACACGCATAATACACTACACGCTCATACACACTCAGACATACGAACATTATATATATACATATATATAGATATATATATATGTGTGTGTGTGTGTGTGTGTGTGTGTGTGTGTGTGTGTGTGTGTTGGAGTAGTGGATTAGGGAATCAGAGAGTCAAGTTCGAATTCTAGCCGAATCCATTACATTCACTGACGGGTTAATAATATTTGGAAAGGTATTAATCCTCTTCTTTTTCCGCCATCAATTATTGTTAAATAGCAGGAGAGAATGGGTTCTATGGCTGGACTAGGACAAGGACAACTCTGAATTCAAAACCTGTCGAGGATCGTTTGGGGATTTTGTGCACACGGTGCGACGCGAGGTCTTTATATTCGGCACTTCAAAACTGGTTGGTTCTGCACAAAGCCTTCACCATTATAGCCAAAGTTCTGGCGTCTGGCTGTTCCTCGCAACTGAGCTGCTTGACCCTGACGCCGGGAGAGTCCACCGTGTGTGTGTGTGTGTGTGTGTGTGTGTGTGTATATATATATATATATATATATATATATATATATATATATATATATATATTTATGAAGAAATATAGTTTTTTAATGTGTGCTATATCTATGGGTTAAAGCACTCAATAGCAGGGATTGAGCGTATGTACGTCAACACTCAGAAGCAACACAGTTTCATGCTACACGCAATCGTCAGACCGCCTGACTTCAATACAGAATAGAGCGAATAATATTTAAACATTATAACTTCGAAAAAAATAATTAAAAAGACAACAATAAGGTATTTAATAGATATAAAACGCAAATGGCATGATTAAATATAGTGATGTGTTAAATAATACTAAATATCACAACACCAATACTAAAGAATTTAACTCTAGTAATCCCAACAATTGCCCTCTACAAAACAATTGCCAAACTAGTTCCCTGGTTTATCTCAGTACCATTTCTTAACTTGACAATCCGAATATTAAAGTTTTATATTGGTAGTACTAAGCATTCATTTAAACGACGTTGGCCCCAGCATGCTTTTTCCTTCAAAAATTGTTCTCATAAACAGTCTTCCTCACTGTCCAAATACTATTGGATTTTAAAAGAGAAAAACAAAACTCCCAACGTTAAATGGAAATTAATTGAAAGAGCTTGTACCTGTAATTCATTACACGCACCATGTTATCTTTGTCTAAATGAAAAGATTGAAATCATTAAATTAAGGACAAGATAAACATTTTAAATCAAAAGAAAGTAATCATTGTCAACTGGAGGCATAAATTACCTTTGCATTCTAGCGATATAGAATATTATTGTATATAAAAATGAAATGATATTGTTAATTTGTAATTTTTTCCCTTAAGTTTCCGATTGTTATCTATTTTTATTTGCTAAGAATTCAGTATGAAGTAGATTATTTAATTAATATTTTAATAGTTGTAAATCTTTTTGAATTTTGACGGGTAGTTTCCGTTGTCTCTAAAGTTATGTTGAAAGATTGAATCTTAATGAATCTATTTATCGTTCGTATATTTTCGTGCTCATATATTCAATCCCATTTATGTGTTTGTCTATTATGACGTCAAGTCTGTATGTCAAGCGATAAATAAAACTTGCCCCCTTGTCAACTAAACCTATCATCTCTACATTATTATTGTAACTGGCTACGTGGTCATATATTGTACCTCTTACCACATCTCTGATTCGGACGAAAAATTTAACACATTTCTAAGAATAATACATTAAAGTTTATACATATTTTCTCCGTTATTCTATGAATATGTTTGTTAATTAGTAAAGATGATGCATGATTTCATATGGGCTTAATATGCGTAACTTTAAGTTATAATTACAAAAGATGGAAGATTAATTGTTTATCTTGATTTCCTATAAAATCTAATACTTATATTAAAGCATTAATAAACTATATCAAAGGTCCGTTGCCGAGTTATTTGACTTATCATATGCTTGTAATTTGATTGGCCATCACATCTTACGTATTATTTCCCATAGTGGGGTTAATGGTTAATTTTTGAACTCTTTATTTTACTTACAACGTCATCATTTGACAAGACACGCGAAGTTTTGAACCAAAATGGCTATTTTTTAGTGATGCTATAACATACATATTTTATCATTTTTAAATAAATGTTATGTGTGCGTATGTGTGTGTGTGAACATCAACGTAATTTCTTTAAAGATTTTCACTTTTAATTGAACATTTTTATTTTAATTTTTTCTCTTGTTCGGACACTTTCCATCAATTAATTTGTTCTCGGTTGATAGGTTTGTTGTCCATTGATATAAATTATGATTCAATCCTTGTTAATCAAGTGTCGTGTTTTCTCGCTTCGGTGGATAATATTTCAGTTATTTTATTTATTTTTTTCAGTTATTTCGTCTTTATGTGGATGTTTCTGATTTCTTGTCTGTCTTAGCTAAGATTTTTTCAGATATCTTGTCCATCATATTGAATTTATTTTAGTCTCTTCATATGTGCGTTTATTTGTCAGCATTCGTTACGATATAGGAGATAGAATGTTACCTAGCAGTTCAGCACTTGTATAGCAATCATCGCAGTTCACCGCTCTTTTCGTTTGCCTAGTTTCTAGAATGAAATGTTTAAAATTGTCTACGTATGAAATTTAAAACGTATCTTCCCATTGCCGTGACGTAGCTCCCCTGAGACATTTTAATATATACTACCACGGTAATTACTCAAATATTTTAGTACTTTGTATTTGAGCATAGTAATAAATTGGCCGAGAGGTATGTTCATTTTACTTTTGAAATAGTTAGACGTAACTGTAAATTCCATGCTAATTGTTTCTTTTCTCTCACTTCTCGATTCTGAAACTAATTTCTGGCTTCTTGTTTTCCTGTCTGTTTCAATATCGTTGTCTTATTCCCTTTTCTCAATCCTAGATTATATATATATATATATATATATATATATATATATATATATATATATATATATATATATATGCGCTTTCGGCTATACATTGAGCCATTTTCAAGGTTAAAATATATTAACTGTTAACATGAAATAGCCGAAATGTATAGTCGAAAGCGCTCGATTATATACATTATATATATATGGCATAAAAAGCAAGAAATTTTATATTATAGGCCATGATAGATTTAATAAAAAAACACACACACACACACACCAACCGATCGGTTTCGTCCCCTCTCATCAGAACATTTAACGGGGAACACAAATAATGAAAAGAAAAAAAACAGATCTGTCATGAATGCCATGAATGAATGGACAGGGAGAAAAAATATAATTATAAAAATTATACCAACAAAGATGCTAGAAGCGCAGCACAGCAAGTCCAAGCAAACAGTGTCAAACTCTTTACAAAGAGCAGGTTGACTGGACCTGATGTACAGCGTCTCCAACACCTTAAGATGGAATAATGAGTGTGCTCTGGCCAAAACGGAAAACCAGTTCACACTGAACTCCATCTGTACTGCTTCAAATATAAATATATATATATAAATTTATACATATATATATATATATATATATACATATATATATTGACCACCAGTATTATCTCTATCTATCTATCTATCTATCTATCTATCTCTCTCTCTCTCTCTCTCTCTCTCTATGTGTATATATATATATATATATATATATATATATATACATTGACCACTGATATTATATATATATATATATATATATATATATATATATATATATATTTTGTGTGTGTGTTTGCATGTGCTTGTGTGTGGGCATATTTTTCCTATTATTGTAAAATGAAGTGCAACGCTTCTCATATTTATTTGGAAATATCGTGTTATTTTGAATTGGAAAAGAATTAGAAAAAAAAAATTAAAAAGAATGTTCGTGCATTGAAGCACGTAATCAAATAACAAACAATCAGCAAACAATATGAAGAAATAATACTCCATCTTACTGAAAAGAAACAAACGAATTATTGTCTAAATGCCTACAGAATATTTGAGATATTTGCTTGAAGATTAATTTTGAGTTTTTTATTTTCTTTACTAGGAATGTATTTAACCGGCTTTTACAAATATATTCGAAAGAAAATAATAGCAACTAGACAAGGGTTAAACCTATCCGTAACTGTATAAATGAAAAAAAAAACACACAGAAAATAGCTTTCTGTCACGGATTTCTCATTTAGTATCGTCAGAAAGCAGAAAACATGACGCCGTTCGTACCGACAAAGTCGAGCACATGCGTTAATCTTTTTGGGCACGTATTGCACTTTTCAGAAATTAAACTCTCGAAAGAAAATATGATTATTACTATTTATAAAATTAATTCAAAACTTTAAAAAAAAATTAGAGACAACAAAATAAACGCTTTTCTATTTGAATTTTGCTGCAATTTCTGATTTGGAATTGAACGTGACCAATGAGAAATGATCTACAGCACTTCCCTCTCAGCCACTACGAAGCAAAAGCAGCCACACGTGAAAGGATACACGATCGCTGTGAATGCCACTTGACATTACATATAAGTAAGTTCTACTTGTATTCAATAAAAGTTTTTATACCCTATAAAACAATATTTCACTTAGAACACACCGTAGTATACATTCGCTGATGGTAAGAATTACGATAAAAAACGATTTGTCTTCAGGGACACCTAAAAACTCTGCCTTCATTGGGAAAACGAAGACAGGCCGAAGAAGAAATTATAAAAAAATAAAAAAAACTACCCCCCTCAAACCTAGCTCACCTCCTTTTATATTTCTATCTTTTTTTTCGTATTTTCCTTCAATCTCAAGCAGCACCACAACGCCCAGAGATCTACATTTTTAATTCATAACCATTTAGAAGCTTTCATTCTGTACCTTGTGGAATTGCTCTGATGGCTTTTGAAGGTTTTACTCCCCTAAATCCATGTAGACTTAGCGTTCTGCATAAAGATATTCCTGCAAAACCACGACATCCGATTTCAAATCTACCATTGGTTGGACATGTGTTTCTCTAACAGCTCCAGATATTTTTTGAGCATTCTTTCAAATGCCTCTTCCAAATTCTCTTCCCAAGGTACTAAAGTTCGAGCATTAAATCTTGCCTGGCGATAGTTGACCAGATTATTACATCCCGGTACAGGGAAAATGTTGCTATCTGCTCTGGAAATTTCAACTTTCTCCCGAGGTCAACTCTGAACTGCCATTCCCCGACGGAAGAGAGAATGCAAGTTGACGTTTAACGCATTAAGCGTAGCGTTTCGCCGGCTTTGAAGAAATTAATCGTCTTCGTCTGAGACTTGAACCTAAAAGCCCCGATTGCTGCGGCCATTACATCGGTCAGTGATATAAATATCTGGTCATGTCTCCATCAGTATCTCTCATTACGAAGTAACATCGGAGAGGGGCGTAAAATGTGTTTCAGCGTAACTCTCTTGGCACAGAGTGGGCATAATGAAGTCTCACACCTCCCCTATGTGTGCAAGTTTGTAGGACTAAGTTGTACATCTTACACGGATTGTAAAAGAAATTTAATCCGACTGGCGTCGGAATGCCAGATCACTGACTATAGCATATTTTCCACTGTAAAAATATTCTCACATCTTGTCCATTCACCCTGCTGTTTTAGTCCCGCCATATTCTTTTTTCTTTAACGCAGGTTCGGAATTCCTCCTGAATTAGTTGCCGTCTCTGCTCAGTACTGGCTTTTTTCTTTCTTCGGGCGCTCGGAAAATGTCTAGACCAGCATGACCTGATACCACCGTCCCTAGGAGATTATTCTGCGTTAAACGCCCCATCCGCTGTAATGAGTTCATTACTTGCATTCCATTTCTTTATAGTGCGGATCTTGATGCTTACTGCCGCCACTTTTGAGAACTTAGAGTCCCATTACTCTATGAATTCTGTTGTCCGAGGACCACAAATTCTCCCATTGAACCTTAAACATGTATAACATATCCGTGAGAATCGCCATTATATAACGTTAAGTATTTGAGCTTAGCAACTTTAACAAAGTGTTGTAATAAAAATCATAATTATGAATGTAATTCACAATTTTAAGAACTAAGAGGGTACAAGTGAAAGGATTAAAAAATTGACAAAGTTTACGGGATATATGGCTTTCTTTCTTTTTAGTTGTTATTTTTGGGTCGTCCATCTTTTATTCAGTAAAACAAAACAGCGTCTAAGATATATTTTTCTTCTGTCATTCATTGCAGTAAAATAATAAAACGAATAGTCCATGATTTGTCAGTGTGTATCGCACATGTTAACTAACTTACAAAGTAACAGATGAAAAGTTAATGTTTTATTTTTATAGACTGAAATCCAGTTTCGGATTTACTGAATAATTTTCCAGTCAAGGTTGGACTTCTCAAATGCTTTTTTTTATACTTCCAGTGAAATATATTATACTTGACTCTGAATGAAATAATGTTTAGCTCTTTTTACTATAATCTTGTAGATGATGTCATTTTTGGTAAGAGTGACAGACAGTGAGGAAAGTATAAATTGAAAACATATCAGGAGATCCCTTTATTAATTTTAAATTATAGCTAGCAGATTTATTCCACCTTATTCATTAGTTTACTTTAAACAGTGAAAAAAAAATCATGTTGATTATCCTAACAACCCATTTGAAGTTTTCATAAAAACCCCAAGCATTTTCCTTTGAAATTATAAATAGATGGAGACACAACTGAAAAGAAAATGGCCGAATCATTGTCATAATAACAACACAAATGAGGACAATAGGCTGAATGTGAAGAACGAAAATACTATGATCTTGACAAATAATTTCAGAAATTCGGACATTGGAATTCTTTGGTGGAATAACTCAAAATATAGCCCGCTAATTAATATCGTCACCCCTTCAGAAATTCGGTTCTACAGCAGGATTCTTAACAATGACGAAATTTGAAATTAGAATTTTAAAAAAATCGACCATCTGAAAGAGGCAGTTTAAATTTCTAGAGCACATAATGAGGAAAGACTGTTTAGAAAATTTGAGACACACAGGGCATATTGAAAACAAACGGACTGAGGAAAACATAACCTACCAGACGATCTTGTATAAATGGAATACAGAACAGGATTTAGGGGATTATTTTCTTACAGTGATAATTACCCCCCGCAAACGCCCGGGAACCACTCAACGTAGAAGGTTATAGAATAAGAGGCAGAGTATGTGGGGAAGATAAGCTTAAACAGGTTCAGATTGTAGTAATCAGAAAAAAAATCACCGTCTTTGTAGGCCGTTCCAAAGAGCAGGGGTTCGCGGCAAAATGCTGCTTGAGTGGAACTTACATCTAAGAAATGAAATACAATGTGCGTAACATCGCCGGTCTTAGCCATGAATGTTTAGAACTGGAACAAGAATATAGTTTGTCTAAGCACTCCATGGAAATAGCGATAAAGCAGTAAGAGTCGCGTGAAGTTCCGTCTGTGAGAAAGGTGTTGAATGATGGAAAATATTTTGTCAGCCACAAAGACGAGAACACGCTTTTGGACTCTATCGAAACTGGAAAGTGAAGACTGAGCTGCTCCCGTTCATATAATCACAATATTACACCCTTTTAGGCCTGATCTGGCTCTTGTATATGTTATCACGTAGTCAGGTGTACGTACTAGAGCGATACAGGGAACAGATTCTTACAGCATCTTTAGAGATGGATCGTATGTATGAGTTCCGCTTGGCGTCTGGATTCATTAGCCGCTCAAGACATGGCACCTCACTGAGCGAAGTGACATTCATAGTGATTGGTGATAGTTCATGGTTCGTTCGGCGATGATGAAGTTACATAATTTGTTACCCAGCCAGTTATCCCCCACTGACATATTAGAGATGACATTAGTTTCAACTCTCTGATTATCTAGAGTTTGGAAGGTGCAGCCATATAGCGTTTGCATAATCATCATATATATCTACAGCTTATCGGAATATACATTTATGCAGATCATTTATGTGAAGTAAAAAGAGGAAGGGTCCTAGAAACTTCCCACCTCCACACCACAACACTGAGAGAAAGCTTGCCTCGACTGCTAGGAAGCAGCAACTAACTGCAGGGACCTACCCGTTAGGAAATACTTTATAATTGAAAAGATTCTTCCAGTGATTCCATCGCTAGAGAGCTTGTGCAACAATCCTTTTTGTCACATCTTGTTAAATGCCTTTGAAATATTAATTATCTAATATCGAATTATGATTCTCTGAGTCACAGTATTTCGGATATAAGAAGCAGATCGGGGAGATTGAAACCTGTAATGCTTGTCGCTCAAGAAGTTATTCCTATTTAAGTAATCAACAAAGTTCTTGTTCATTATAGCCTCAAAAAACTTATTTATGACATCGAGGAGACTGAATGTCTATATTGATACGGGGATAAGTGCACGCCCACGTTTTTTAATACTGTGCATAAACTTGATACCTTCCACTGATTTGGGAAGGAATTATCCTTCAAACAGTGGTTAAATAATACGATTGAACATTATTTCTAGTTGGTATTCTTAAGGAGCACCATTGGGACTTTGTCTGGACCAGGGATCATGTTTTTTGGTAGATTCTGATACATCCCAGGCTGTAATAAAAATACTAATTGCGTTTTGCTACTTCTGAGATTTTGCTTCTAATATTGAGTTTTAGGCAGATATTGAAGCGAAGATGACCCCGAGGCCATTTATAATAGTGGGTACATATGTTTGCCTCTATTCAGAATTTAGTTGGACATCTTCCATAACACTCGGGACCCAATTTGATTGTTTTCAAGCTTGATTTGAACTACTGGTGCATAGCTGTACTTAGTATTTTCCAGAATATTATTGCAGCGATTTGGAGCAGTTATGAATGCAATGAGTGCTCAACTACCCTCCTTCTAATAGGTAGTTACGGTGAACTATTACTGCATTGCCTTCAATGGAGAACCAGGTCTGGCTGTTCGGTTTTCGCTGGGCGTTTTGTGGGTCGGTATAAAACTGTTTACCAGAAATAATCTATTCAGAAACGTGGGCGACAGTTTCGAGAGGTTATTCCTTTATGTAAGCAAAAAAATCGTTTTATGGAACTGTTAATCAAGAGATGGATTTGGTTTGGCGTCGATTTGCGGATTGAGTAGTAGTTCTGATGTGTCCAGTTGGGTTAAAACTTAAGGGGTTAATTTTTCAGGGAACAATGTGAGAAAGAGATCAAGACGGTTCGCCAGATGTCCTGACGCATCAGCAACACGGATGGCGCATTCCATGATCTGAGGTTATAAACAATGGAGAATTCTTTACAATATCTACATTCTTCATCAGGTTTGAACGAGTAGAGTAACCGTTCCTTCTGGTAAATATTGAAGTCACCACATATATGAAAGTTAACAGAGTAAAATTCAACAAACAGACAAAAGTGCTACAAAGGACAGAAAATTGAGGAGAGCCGTGATCAACACCGTCATGAAGGGACACATCGTGCAGAAGTAGAAGTTTCTGCACAAGGAGTGTGGTCTCTTTATGTCTTCTTAGATATGTAGAAAAAAGGTAATTATTGAAATACAAAGAATTCACAGCTTTTCTATTTGAATTAGATATATTTTAATGCAGACATTCCTTTCTTTTTGGCTCCTTTTCTTTACAGTTTTAATCTTAGTTGAATTTAAAATTGGTAGGAATTACCAGTCTTACTATTCCTTAAACAAATAGTTGATACTTTAAACTGAAGTTAGAAAAACTGTTTTTTTTCACATAGTACGCCATCACACATCCTTGTAATATTTAAGGGTTTATTGGAAAGAAATTTTAATCAAACAGCAGAAAAATGCAGAGAAGGAAAAATGGAAGTGTTTTAAAATACGATTTACAAAAGACGTTGTAAATCATATATATATATATATGTTGTGTGTGTGTGTGTGTGTGAGAGAGAGAGAGAGAGAGAGAGAGTGTGTGTGTGTGTGTTTGTTTTTGTGTGTCTGTCTGCATGCTCGAATCCGGTCTCTCATGTGTATTTAATGAAGTGGGCTAGTATATTCATTACCTAACATCATATTCCATCCAATATTTTATCAGTTTCTTTCAGCCAATCTGTGTGTGTATCCCTCAACTGTGATATGTGAGAGATTCTTTCTGATGGCCTCGGAAGAAGTTTTATTATCACCTTCCAAATATAAGGTGCTGTTGTGAGGTCATGTAATTCTGCAATCGACAATGTGTTCAGATTAACCCACAGGTTCATCTACCCTCTTTGACGCCCGGTGTCAACTTGAAGACACTGATTAAATAAACAATAAATAAAGGTTTAAACATTTGATAATTTTCTCTAAATGTTTATATCTTTTTCCGATTTTTTCTAATGAACAACATTGTAACATTTTTCTTCTTAATTTATTATCTATCTATCTATCTATCTATCTATCTATCTATCTATCTATATATATATATATATATATATATATATATATGTATTCGATATTTTTCATGTTTATACGTTCTTATAATAGATACAAATATTTTATACAGAACCGTCATATAGCCTGACGTGCCTTAACCGATTGGGCCACAGAGGAGCGTTTGATTAGCAAGATCGATTGTACTGCTTTTAAACACGATTCTCCATGATTTTCTCTCATTTATTCATATCTGCTCAATGCGTATCCAAATTTAATTAAATGACGTCATACATTATGAAATGGACAAAGTCCGACAATTATTTAAGGTATTTTTTAACATATATATATATATATATATATATATATATATATATATATATTGATGTCATAGCGAATAAATTCTTCACACATATACCTGGCCTCATGATTTAAATGAATATGTATTCATTTTCAACATAATCTAGATACCATTCAATGATCTTGACCTAATCCTTCCTCATTGATTATTGATATGGAAATACATGCCAAGGTGCACCGT
>CAHIKZ030004302.1:1110000-1125000 GCA_903632075.3 Acanthosepion pharaonis
TGTTGACTTCAATGTGCAATTTTATATTTGCATAGGCGCCGTCTCTTATATTGAGCACATTAACCCATAAATATAGGACATCTTCATAATTATATATATATATATATATATATATATATATATATATATATATATATATATATATATATGGGTGTGTGTATATAGCTATATATATATATATATCATCACTACGACACTGGTTCCCATTAATGTGTTTTTCATTTTGCTGAACGGATACTAGTAAAATCAGGAGAATAGAGGGTGATCAGCCAGTCCAAATTCAAAATTACGCAGAGCTGCCATTGAAACAAAGATCTTAAATGTCGGAATCTTGTCAAGATGAAATAGAAACCCATTCGTCTGTTTTCGTTGACCTTTGTCCAGGATGGCCTTTTGTAAATGCCTCAGTATATTGGTATCGTATTCTCCAATGAACGCATGGCCATTTCAAGGATAGTCAATAAACTAAATACATTTTCCATCCCAAAAATCGGAGCACCAAGTTACCTGCAGATGAAAAAAAATTGGTTTGATTGTTCACTGCATAGCCTGTCTCTTTGTCTCTGTAATAAAGTGATATACTCAAAATGCATCCTATATTAGGAAATGTCTATGTAAACAAGATGGATCTACTTCAAATAATGTCAGATTTTCCCATTATGTGCTTGCGTCGACAAGTTTACACACATGTATATAATAAGAACTTGTTTGTTCCAGAAAATAATATGGAACACGGTTGAGAAGATAGATTAATGTAATAAAACTTTAATCGATAAACCTTTCCCCCAGCAAGAGAGAGTGAGCTTAATATCGTCTTAAATCAGTCCATCTGGTCGGGGACTTCAGCTACTCCACAACAGATTATGTATTAGAAGAAGTGTCACACATCTAGCAGAATCCTTCAACATTCAAATGCATTGAGCAGAATATTCTCAAGTTTTTTTTTACAGAATATGCAATTTTGACATTTGATTTAATCGTCCACCGCCTGTTACCAATCATCATTTTGATGATGAATGTGAAATTTGACGGAAGTCCAAACCTTGAGTCATCTTCAAAACACTCTCATCCTTAATTTCAGTAGCCCATTTATGCAATGGTGAAAAAAGTGGAACATCATTCCCTTATATAGAAACTTTCAGAATGAAGAGCTTAGGAGCTAAAAACATTGCTTGCAGCTAATTGACAACGTTACGAAATTTTGTCCATTTTTAAAAGAAGCTGTGTCTACTTATATTTCAAGTCTCCTTTGAATAGTTAGCTGAAAGAATACAAGGAAAGAAACAATGCAGTTAACAAGAGGTGAATTAATTTATATATATATATATATATATATATATATATATATATATATATATATATATATATATTATATATATATATATATATATTTATATAAATATTTATATATTTATATAAATATTTATATATTTATATATATATATTTATATATCTATATATATATTTATATATGTATATATATATATACATATGTGTATATATATATTAAATATGTATATATATATTTATATATGTATATATATATTTATATATATTTATATATGTATATATATATTTATATATATATATTTATATATGTATATATATTTATATATATATATATATTTATATATGCATATATATATTTATATATGTATATATATATATTTATATATGTATATATATTATATATATATATATATTTATATATATATATATATTATATATATATATATATATATATATATATATATATATATATATATATATATATATATATATATTTACCGGATGTATCAGCAAAATTGCCCAAATCGTGTAACAGCAGTATTGTCTATCCCACGAAATGTTTAATATCAATAAAAACACTAAACTAATTGAGTTCCAATTTTCAAGGTATTCAGATAAGATGTTTAGTCATCTTGACACCATTTGTCGTAAAAATCAATGAAGAATCCTTTTAGTAATTCAGCTACAAATGAACAGGTAAAATCGATTTGTGTCAGCCCTACTGTCTTCTCAAATGAGCAATGGCGAGACGAAGGAATCATTAAGTAATGTTACGAACATTCATACTCTGGCTTCCATCTTCAACGTCCATACAAGAGCCATTAAGCGATCGTTGAATAATTTGAAAAAGCCGGAGAAGTAGTGCGGAAAACTGGATCAAAAGGTCACAGCATGAAGAGGGATCATTATGTCAAATTAGATCGAAAGAAATCAGATAGAAAAGATCCAAATAAATCCAAATGTCGTTTGGTACTTGAGAGATGAGTTTAAACTGACAGTTCGAAGAGCAGTGAAAAAAGACTTGAAAATGAAATCGTATTGGAAAAAAAAATGATTATTTGGAAAAAAAATTCTCATAATTGGGAAAATTCGAAACAATTGGAAAAAAAATCTGAATCTTCAAGAACTACAAACATTGTTTTTTGTTTTTTGTTTGTAGGTCTTGAAGATTGAGAGCTGTTTTTAAAGCTCTCATGATATAAAAATTATTACCTTTTAGATTTTAAGGGTTCGATATTCTTCAATTAATAACATATATATTGTATGTATTTACATTAATTTTATCTCTGATGTTTACCACTTTAACCTATCAATATAGCATGATTAATATATATATATATATATATATATATATATAGTGACTTGAAATTTAGGATGCTCATATTTATAGGATGGTTGCGAATACAGATGAAAAAAAAACAAAAAAACACGATGCTTTATTTCTTCATGTTATTTTTGCTTATTAAAAAAAAGAATTGTCACATAATTTTCTACATCACTGCCAGGAAGAGATCAATATTCGATTAGTAATAATATTCATTGTGTGTTTTTTTTACCGTACTTCTGTACAGACAGAGATATTCGGTGTAAATGTACTGTTATTACGAATATAATAAGAATTTTAGTTTCCTGAATGAATTTAATTAGTTTAAAATGAAGATGGAGAAGGCAGCATCTTCGTTGCTAAACAATAATCGTTTTAAAGCCTTGAATTAATTATCCATAAAAACACAATTTATTCTTTTTAAATTTCATAAGCAATTTATTTGGAAGGAAACGTTTGGCTATTCACTTATGGTGAGTAATCTATAACTCTATCTATCTATCTATCTATCTATCTATCTATCTATCTATCACAATCTGTTCATTTCTATCTATCACAATCTGTTCGTATCTATCTATATATCTATTGATAGTATTTAGAACTATTTTGAAAGTATTTAAAACATTCGCGTTCCAACCATGAGACGCGGGTTCGAGTTTGTATCTCAACACGGTCGATTCGTTAGGTGAGGTTAATGTTATCGGTCTGGGAAGGTAATCGTTGGAAATTCGTCCTAAGTCTAGACAGAACTGCTTGAATGCTCTTATTGTTTGTTATAGGAAAACATTATCGTGAGAAAGGACGTTGTTAAAATGATGTCTATTCCAGGTTATGCTCTCTGTCTCCCACCAAAATAGTGGCACTGGTTTGAATTCTAAATGACCACCGTATTCTCTAGCTGATGTATGGTGTAATACGATTCCTGTCAAATCTCGATGCCAAATTGAGTCTGTTTTATAAAGAAATAGTAGAATATTTAAGAATCCGTTCGCACCTGACAAATCTTTAGGGCTATATCACATTGAAACACAGGTTCCTATAGGAACACCGAATTTAAACAACGTCGGGCCTTGATGGGTATCCTCTTGGGAATATCAAGTGTTGTATAAGAGAGTGGTGTCAAAGATAATGGCTTAGATTTGTTAATCGTAAAGACTAAATCCAATTCCACCTGGGTTTGTTATATTCATCTACGCTCAAATACCATTGGGAAAAGTATGAATTTATCTCTTCCCCTCTAAGCTATGGGTTAATTAGCAATATCAATATCACTAAATCATTATTATCTAAAAAAAATTTACAATCCAATAACATCTTTTAGCTTTAAATATCAGTCAAAGTGTTGAAAAATCAGGGAAAATGCATCAAACAATCAATAAGATACAATTGAAAAATAATTTCTACTGTTCATCGAAGAATTTTGCAAAATACTACACTAATTTTATTGTTTTAAGCATTGACCGCTTGTTTGGTTCGTGATGTTTTTTTTTTGTGAATATCTATTTGAATTATATTAAGTCGAGACAAAAAGACTAATTCTTTCTGATCTGTTATCATAATTGGCGCTATCTTATTCGAAATTTTTTTTTCAAACGCTCAAAAACAATTTTTATTCGAGTACAGTGCTGTTCGATAAAAATGGCTAAACTGATTTTTTTTACTAAATGTTCCCTTCTACGATGAAACGAAAGTTGAGCTAAATTCAAAGGGTAAGCGATCTAAAATCCGAAGAAGAAGCTTTGAAACCACTTTGAATTTAGCAGTAAGTACTGTCAAGCATCTGTTCAATATAACGTTCTGGGGATGTTTTTCTTTTCATGGAACTGGTTTCTTCAAACCTATTGAAATGACCCTCAGTAGCGAGGAGTACAAGAGAATTTTAGAGTCTTTCTGCTCCCTTCTGCAAATCGACCCCACCAAGCTCATTTTTATGCAAGATAATGTTCCCTGTCACAAATCAAAATTAATGAAGGAATACTTTGATGAGAATCAGGTGAGTGTTATGACATGGCCGCCCCAATCTCCTGACCTCAACCCCATAGAAAACTTATGGAGCATTATAAAGTACAGGCTCTCGAGAAAGAAGTTGAGCAACAAAGAGAATTTGATTGTGAATTTCATATCCGAATGGAATTCCATGCTTGGTGTTGAGATTTGCCAGAACCTAAGTCAATGCTAAAAAGGGTTGAAAAGGTTATTCAAAATAAAGGAGGACCCATAGATTATTAAATATTTCGAACTATATTACGTATTATAAATAAATTATACCTCTATTATTCTTTATTTAAAGCTGTTCGGTTATGTTTCTATTGATTACTAGTTGCAGGAAATAAATGAGTCAATTTTTTTTTTGCATAGAGTTTTTCCCTAAATCTCATTTATATCCAAAATTATAATTATCAATAGAATACCTTCGGCTGAGTAAACTTTTTTACTATTCGGGAAGGGGTCTTTATATTAGTAAGATTAAAAATTAGTTTGACCCCAAAAACAATAGTCGAAAAAAAATTTAAGTAAAAAAAAAATCAGGTGAGTCACTTTTATCGAACAGCACTGTATATAGTCTCCATTAATTTTTAACAAGAATGTCCCATTTTTCTATAAGCTTGTTGATGTCATATTTATAGAAACTTCATGATGTTGTTGAAAGAAGATTGTGAGGTTGTTTTTGACTGATTAAATATTCAAATGTTTTGTCAGATAAATTGTTCTACCGAAACCAAAAAAGTGAAAATCGGAATTAGCCAAAGTAAGAGAATACGGTGAGTGTTGAAGGCTGTCGCATTTCAACTTTTTAAGCTCCAGCAAGATCTGTTTGGCAAGATGTGGACTTGCGATGTCGTAGTGGAAAATAACACCTTTTCTATTTGCCAAATTCATTTTAAAAGGCGAAGAGCAACTGAGACAATGATTTCAAAACATTTTAAAGTCTCTTTCGCTGAATTTTCGGTTTATTCTCCACGGTGACATGCGCAGAGTCTTCATCGAAGTCAATTTGCCACCCAGAACGTGTTTAGGTCGAAATCACCCTAACAAAATCTACCAAACCTTTTTCTGAACATGCAAAGAACCGGAGCACGATCCAAACGAACATTCAGAATGTTGTTTTTTTTTTTGTAGCAGTTACGACGCTTATTTATCCACGAAATTCTTAGCGCATAAAACGACGAAAGGGCTTCTTTTAGTCCTATATCTTTAAGATATTCATTTCTGGGAAAAAAAATCAACATTCAACAAAGTCCGACACGCAGCTGAATGATAATATTTTTCACTCAAGAACAATACAGAAATCCACACTAAAGCAAACGTCAGTCATCTGCGGTCTTTTTATATAACCAATGAAAATCGGACACGAACTTTTGCACTCATCTAACACATCATAATCGTCATCATCAGCCACAATCACATGACCGAATTAGTGATAGGATCACTGTTTAACTGACTGCCTGATCAATTCGCTCTACATATCTGGGTTGAGAACGAAGAAGTATTCATAGCGTGTCTTCGGAATGTCGGCCTAGTGTTACCCATAACTTTCCATATCAAACTAATGATGATGACCTCCAACGTGAGGGCTCACGTTGATCATACACACGTAGCCGGGAGAAACCTTCGACCTGACCATTGACTTAAGTTTAGAAAGCCCTCTATCCAGGCATGCCGTGTCATCATCGTACTGGCAGCGTACGTAGCGATGAGACTCAGTCTACCCTACAGAGTTAGATGGCCGTTGACCTTTCAAAAAGGTCAATTCACATTTTGACATGTTTTGATTTTAACAATTTTGGTTGTCTCGCTAAATTCCTCATCAGAAAACCGACTGCAGGACTACTTTAGTCGCCGACAGACCGACCAGGACTAAGGTAATACTGGAAGAAATATTACCAGTAGAAATTAGAGAGTGATTGGTCATATGGTACTGTTAACTGGTATCTTTGTTTCAATCACTACCCACGGCTGTATCATAGCTTCTCTTTGAATTTTTCTGTAAATATTTTCATGGTAATTGTTCTGATGAGCTTACCTATTTGGTACATCGGCTTTATGAATTTAACCGCTGTACTAGATTGATAGCTAGCTCTCATCAATTTACTGTTGATAATGCTAGATATAAACATAAGTTATAAGTTGACAGTTTCTTCTCTCGCATTTCTCAGTTGTTAAACTCTTTTACGGTCTATTGTTTTCCAGTTAAATTTAAACTAAAAATTAAAAGGCAATGTCAATCTTTATAATTGATCTTCCTAATTCCTGTTGTTTTATTTAATAATGTTTTTCTTTAGACGTATTCATTCACACTCAGTAACCCCTTGCTTATTAGTGGCTTTCTTGCCTTGCTTGAGGCTAAGAAGGCTATAAAAGGAACGTGAAACCGGAGAGCTATGAAACTGTGTTTATTGCGGAAAACACCATTTTGAGTCTCTGTCTCTTTTTAGTTTGCGCTGGTGATGATAAATTTCACACATTTGGTTTAATCGAATTTGAAGACGAAGTAACAATGCGAATCGAACGGTGAATACAATAGCGAAGGTATTAAAGAGAAATGCAATTTGAAGGCATCTTGGAAAAATGATTTATTTCTATTATTACAGAGTATTTAGTCACAATTTACAGCCCCTAATAACATTAGAAAATATAACTTCCCCACCCCGCTTTGCTCGCTGTTGCTTCATTCTTTCTTTCTTGACTTGAATTCCTTTGCACTAAACGCTATCGCCAATTCGATTAATCTTCAAAACAGTTTAAACACGCTCGCCAAAAAGAAAATTCAATTAAATAAACGAAACTTGCTAAATTTGGCGTTCTGCAACTCTTGTAATATGAATTAATTACCCAAGTTTTATTTTTCCCATTATTCAATATATCCAAATATTTAGTAAAAGCGGCTATGCCATCTTAGAACAAATTCTTCCCTTAGTAAGTCATTGTTATAAGAGGTTAGAATTAATGATTGCATTTGTTCTTTTCCTTCGTCCACTTCTTTTTCTTGTGAATTATTCTTTCCTTTTCCTTGTCTTTTCTTTTCCTTGTCTTTCTTTTTCCTTGTCATTTCCTGGCTTTTCAACTTTCCCATCTTTTTCAAGATGTGCATGAAGTGTAAATGATAGCGACTCAGGATGAAAAATTTAAGACTCACGTTCAAATCCAGTCGGGTTCGCAACATTCACTTACATGCAAATACCGTTTGGTAACTTACGAATCTATCTCCACCCACTAATGATTAAATAGTAGAACTAATATTAGTAAATTTCAGTGTTATTTAAAAAAAAAAAGAAAAAAAAAGGGGAAGAAAAGACTGTAATAAACCTTTCACTCGTAAAAAATGACTTATTCTTACAATCCAAAATATTTTCTGGTTGTAAATAACCCACAATATGTTGTTAAACTGTAAAAGACAAATAAGTCGTTTGTTATTCACTTGCTTTCTGGGATGTTTCAATTACAAATATTTGTTGTCTTCCGTGTTGACCCTGGCTTCAGCCTCTTTTTTCACAATGCCACTTCATAAATAATATCAATGAGAAACCGTTTATTCTTATTTGTTTTTATTACAGGCGGAAGAATGTGGTAGTATTGATTCTCAGTGGCAGCGGGAGGAAGAACTTATATGGAATGTATGTCCGCTCGTTGGCTCAGAGTGCCTTCCTCTTAGCTTGTCTATAGGATTGGGGTGTGGAAACCGTATCATTTTTCAAAATTCTTGGGGTTCTCAGCCAACTTCGTGCTTTTTTGGTTTTATATCAAAAACTTATGCAAAAACAATCCCTCAGAAGAGTTATTGTAACCAATCGTTTACCATTCTGTCCTATCCACAGTATTCTGCAAAATAGTAATGGTTGAACATTTTTTTTATGTGACAAACAACTAAATTAGACTAAAATTTCTTTCTATATGACAATTTTTGTGGTGATCTGATGACGAAAATTAACTATCTTTCGCTTTAACTAGCCAGACCCTATTAGGCAGACAGTTCTGCTATCTATTAAGCCGAAATTTCCTTGACTGATTGAGAGATTCGTTTTATTTAAGAAGCCTTTTCAGGTTATTCCAACTCAGAAAACATTTTTTATATTGTATTTTTTTTTTGGTGGGGGGTAGATAATATTGTTGATACAAGTTTTACTAATTAGCCCATAGCTGGGGGAAAGAGTTGGATTTATATATAATCAAGGTTATTCCCGCGTAAGTGAATAGAGCAAACCCAAATGGATTTTGAACTCGCCTCTACTGTTCATAATTCGTACCATTATCGATTACACCTAACGAACGTCAAAGTTCACATCACCTGGTATTTCCAAGCGGTCTCTCTTCTAGGTACTGACAAGTCTCAAACTTGCTTACCCTACAGAAACCGTAGTCTGAATGTGATATTGCCGAAATTTAAGCATCGTAAGTTCGAATACAAAAGAATCTAGTTAGAAAGATTATGTTGTGCAAATGTTCTAAGAGAAAAGGGATATCCAGTTATCTTTAGTAGTATTTTGAATTCTGCTTTGGTCCACGAAATTGAGTCGATGCGACACAAATTCTTTCTTCTTCACAATGAATTTTTCTCTTTATTTCAAAGGCACATATTACTTTATTGATGTTCACCTCCCATTTTTGTGGCTATACGACGAAATTAATCAGAAGTTTATTAGAAAAGGAAGGGAAAAGAAAACATATTTCGCGTTTGAATTTTACTTGTATTTCTATTTGCCTACATCACACCATGATTGTGTTAACATTAACAAGAGTTTTGTTTAGGTTCGATGACATTTTTTCTTCTTTTATTTCAGCGAGAGCTTTATATAAGGACGTAATTGGTTATGTTTTTTAAATTTTTGTTAATATGTTTGCTTTCGTTTGAAACTTTACCTTCGTTTTCTTTCAGAAATTGGCTTTATTACATTCTAAAAGAGTTTATGTCTGGAATAACATAAACAAAGTGTATGTCATTTAATTTCCATTTATATAGAATGCTGTAGGTTGCCGGTTGACTATTTTATAGTATTTGGAAATTGTGTTTTTATGTCTGAGTCTTCTATTTATTTCATTGGATAACAATAAGTGTGATTGATCATTAATTCGAACTAGATATCGGTTTTATAATCAGGAATACCCAGTATTATCCGGGGAAAAAAAGAAAAAAAAAAAACTAACGTCATTTCTGACATTACTAGAAAAATAAATTCTGTCTTATGCACAGAAAGAAATTTCAAAAAAAATATTTATATCATTTATAAAAGAAGATGAAAATGAAAATATAAGACAGCGCGTTAGTTTGAGATGTATTCTGGGTACCCAACATCAACGCTTCTCCCACCGGTTTCCATCATGAAATGGATGCTTGGAGATGCAGCTGGTGCTAAGTTCGGTCCCATATAATTACTGACCAGGTTTGACGCTATTTAATTTAATGAACTTCGAGGAACTATTGCCTACAGCGTGATTATAACCTGGCATTGTATACATATATATATATATATATATATATATATATATATATATATATATATATATATATATATATTTATTGTTTATAAACAATTTTATTTTCTAGAATTCACAGGCTGGTAGACGAAACAAACTACTCAAATACGGATACCCACTAAACAAATCATGTTGAAAGTAATAAAATATGGTGAACTAAAAAGAAAAAAAAAATCCAGTAACTGTTTAGAAATTGTTTTGTTTGAGTTTCGGATACGAAACTTAGGAGATAATGGCTTTCGAGAAAGTCTGAATGTACTTTTAAGGAAATAGAATTTCTCCGTGACCAACTGATAATCAGACGGTTATTCATCCTGTAAAGAAAAATGCAGGTTAGAATCCTGCTGCAAGGAACATTCTCTTCATAAAACATTATTTTGTGCACAGTTTAAAAAATATATATATATTAAAAAAAACAAAAACAAAAACGAGCGCCTACACAAATAGGGGTATCCACTAAAATTAACATTCAAGTAAAACAGAGTGCAACAGATATACCTCCCACGTATACTGAATTAGTTAGATGAAGACATCATTGCCGTTAATGTCTTAAAAATGTGTTGGACATATATTTGGGAGGTATTTCTGCCGCTCATACACTAATATATATACATACATACATGCATACATACATGCATACATGCATATATATATATATATATATATATATATATATATATATATATATATATATATATGTATAATTTAATAATAATTCTACATATATATATACATATATATATATATATATATATATATATATATATATATATATATATATATATATATATATATAATATATGATTGATGTATACGAAATTAATTCCAATAACCAACAATTACTATTCTGAAAAAGTGCTCAATACAGAGTAGAAGAGATATAATTATTTATTTAAAAATTATAACATAAATATTTTATAAAATCATTACAAAAATATTTATTTTTAGTGATTTTATAACATATTTATGTTATAATCTTTAAATAAATAATTATCTATCTATCTATCTATCTATCTATCTATCTACCTATCTATCTATCTATCTATCATATATATATATATATATATATATATATATATATATATATATATATATAGTGAGAGAGAGAGGAAATTGTAAAACAAATTGGGTAAAAAAATTTTTTGTGACACGTTTCATCCGGTAGGACTTCATCAGACGGTGTCAGTTGACGTTGTTGTGACTACACGTGCGCAAGAACGAGAGACGCTGGTATTTTCAAAATTTTTTAATAAATTTTCTTACAGCATTTTTTTTTAAAATCTAGCCAGATTCAACTGTATTACTTTTTCTTTGTTTCCAGCATTTTTGTTTGAAATAACCCTAATTGTGATAACAGAAAATCTGCCAATACTTTTGGAAACATTGTAAGAAGGTGAACGTAAGTTAACGGTGGTTGTCACAACGTAATTATATCAGTATTTACAAGGATCAATATGACCTGACAAAATTATTGATATCAGATTATGTATAAACAACCTGATGTAACATTCTACGCATGTATTTGATCCTAGCTGAGAGAAAACGAATTTGCCAACCCCTATTTCCTTATGTGTCGTATAAATTTCATCTGCCTCTTTCAAATGTTAAGTAACCGCTTCCTTCTTTGTTTCCATTTTCTCTACTTGCTCATATATTCAGTCTACAGTATACACAGCATCCTCCTGCAGGACCACATTTATACTAGTTACATTATTCGGACTATTGTCCTCATCTTTGTCGCCATATTTATTACAAAGTTTCGGCCGTTGTACACTCCGGCTTTCTTTAGGCGGTTGGAATGTCGGACTGAAACCAAGGACACATGGCACAGTGGATAATGGCGTTGGTTAGATCCAGTGACAGGACCCAAAGAGTGTGAGTTCAATACCCGGTTAAGGCAGTGGAGACCTTGGAGAGGTGAATTAACAGGAGATAACTAATAACTGACATCCATTTAACATGGCACGTTAACTAGGACAGTCTAGCACAGTGAGAGAAATAAAGGGTTCAGTTCGACATTCCAACCACTTGAAGAATGCCGGAGCGTTGAACGGCCGAAACGTTGTAATAAATATGGCGACAAAGATGGGGACAATTTTCAGAATAATGTAAATAGTGTGCATAATACCTCATCTCGAAATATAGACAGATAGTAACCACATTTATGTTGCTTTAAGTTTTTTTTTGTCATCTGTGAGGAGATTGTCCAGCTATATAAGATTAATGATATTACATAACAGTTCAATACTCTTTTCTTTTCTTTGTCTCTAACAAAATTGTCTTGTTTCTTAATCTTTTATTTAGCTTTTATGAGGCATCTTTCTATATCCCAATGAATCTTCTGACTTCAGTTTTGCACTTTCTGTCTTTGTGTAGAGAATTGAAAAGCGCTTCGACGTTTTCCTTTTATAACTGATATTCTGAAACTGCTTTCCATAAACTTATCCCATTAACACTTATTCTGCAATTCGTCTATTTTTTTTCTAATTTTTATAACAAGGTAGTAAAAACTTATTTGTGGTTTTGGCCCACAACTTCTATTTTACATTACAGCTAAAGAGAGAGAATAAAAAAGGAAAAGCTATTAAGCTCTCACTTACTTGATATTTAGACGATTTTCTGATATAATCCACACATGAAAAGAAGGACATTAGTTCAACTACTTAAAGCTAATAACATCGTGTTTCGAAAACACCGGCCAATGATGGGTACATAAACAGAGACACCTAATTACAGGGGAGAGATAAATACTATTGTGTCTGCCATAGAGTATAATCAAATTTCTGTCGTCTTCCTTGACGCGTCGGGAAGATTTTGTAAGAGGGTTTTATGTAAGTTCATTCGTCTTACGCTTGGAGAGGGTTTGAAGGCAACCAGATGGAAATGGCACAAACATCTGTGGCCGAAAGACGATCCTTATTTCGTGTTAGTTAATTTGTTTTCTATTTATATTCGTCTCTCTTAATTCTGGACTACATTTCCCTCCATTTTATTGTTTGGTCGTGTGTGTGTGTGTGTGAGAGAGAGAGAGAGAGAGAGAGAGAAAGAGAGAGATCAGAAACGGGGGACAGCGCCGAATAAAAGATGGCCGAGGTCGATATCTACCGATCTATCAAATCTGTTTCAGTTTCAGCTTGCCTGTCCACGTTTGCTGCTAAACTGTTTATTTCCTGGTCTGCTTATATATAGCCGGCCAAATAAGAACAAACATAGAAAATAGTTTTCGAATAATGACACCTGCCTGTTTATCTATCTATCTATCTATCTATCTATCTATCTATCTATCTATCTATCTATGTATGTATGTATCATCTTTGTATGTATGTATCATCTTTGTATGTATGTATCTTTGTATGTATGTATCATTCTATGTATGTATCATTCTATGTATGTATTTATCATTCTATGTATGTATCTATCTTTGTATGTATGTATCAATCTATATTAATATGTATTGTTCTATCAATCTATATTAATAAGTATGTGTTGTGGATTCCACAATGAAATCCGGTACCATTAAATAACAAACGCCAAGAATGAATATAGGAAAATAATGTATTAACGTAATACTACAAACTGGTAATGCAGGTTAGTAGTTCCAGGAATACGGGTTAGTAGCAAAATATTGATGCAGTCTTTGTTATTGAAGTATCGCTGTATGACTTCTTACTGAGTCTACGTTCTCGCTCACGGTGACTCTTGATCGCTACATTCATTCTGATCTGCCTGTTACCTTCACTCTCACTCTTCCGGTTACCTACAACCTTTCCCTCCTCCTCTGTAGCTCTCGTCTCTCGGGTCTTCACGTAGCAATATATATATATATATATATATATATATATATATATATATATATATATATATATATTGGGTGAGCCCATTTGTAAAAAAAAGGAAGAACCCCTCAACAGTATATATCTATCAATCTATATTAATAAGTATCTATCAATCTCTATTAATAGGTATGTATGTATGTATCAATATCAATATGTATGTATGTATATGTGTATCTACATTAATATGTATGTATGTGTATTAATATGTATGTATATGTGTATCTATATTAATATGTATGTATGTATCTATATTAATATGTATGGATGCATGCATATTAATATGCATGTATGCATTCATGCCCGTATATTAATGTGTATGTATATCAATATGCATCTATATCAATATGTATGTATGTATGTATGTATATCAGTATGTATTTATGTATATCAATATGTATGTATGCAAATCAATATGTATGTAAGTATATCAATTTATATGTATGTATTTATCTATCTAAATACATATATATATATATGTATTAATATTCATGTATTTATCTATATATAATAACATGTATGTATGTGTCTATATATATATATATATATATATATATACATATATATATATATTAATGTATGTGTCTATATATATTAATATATATGTATCTATCTATATTTATTAATATAGATACATACATACATATTATTATATGTAATCATCTATCTATATTAGTATGTATATATGTATGTATGTATGCATCTATCTATTTATCTTAGCATGTCCTTATATATAGAATATTTTCACCCTGTTTAGGAAATCTGATCCATGCTCATTTAGCCATACTTTCGGTCCATCCAAAAACTATTCTCCAAATGATTCACAATTGTGTGCTGAGGCCTAGATGGTCTTCATCAGCCTGTAGAATATATTCTTGATTGTCAGTTTTACGAGTGGATCTCGGTCTTTTTCGATTCTTAGTTTTCGGTGTCACAGATCCTGTCTCAACAACGCGACGATAAACTCTATTGGTATTGATAATATTGGCTGTTTTCTTGTAACGAAACATTCGACACTTACTAGCCGAACAGTGTGCTCTGCTTATTTTATATAAAAAAAAACAAAAAACTTTTTGTTAA
>CAHIKZ030004302.1:1130000-1172500 GCA_903632075.3 Acanthosepion pharaonis
ACAAAAAATATGGAGTACAAATGCAACTATAATTACCATTTACCGTAGGTACACTGATGTTGTGTAATTGCTAAAACGCATTTCTAGCTAGATCAATTATTACCGATTAATTACTTACGTCCACAGTCGGTGCTCCATACTTGGGATTTTGTGACACATCTAATCTATGCTAACAAAATCAAGGGTAGTTGTAATTGTTGTAATTGTAATTCACTATATTAATTACCACTGAATAAAGAGTTTGATCCTCACTGAGTTCACCATACTTGTGGTTTTAGACACCACGTATGCTCTACTTAGTAAATTACTGTTAAGAATGTCCGTGTTTTATTAAAATAAAAATAGTTAACATCCATAAATATTAATATTATCAAAATCTTACTTATTATAAAACGCAGATTGTGTGTGTGTATGTGCCTGTACGTTTATATATTGGATCGGATTTCATACATTTTTCAACCGATTTCAACAAAACTTCACAGGACTACATAAAATTACCTTGCGGTGGTTCTGACAGTGACAAAAATCGGAAAAACACAATTGTTTTTGCACAAAATCAATTTGAAAACACGATAAAATACGTTTCAGTCGCCAGAATGAAAGGGGGACAACTCATATCGAGTTATACTTATTATAAAATCCAGGTTGTTTGTGTGTGTGTGTGTGTTCTTTATATATGGGATCGGATTTCCTACATTTTTTGATCAATTTCAACAAAACCTAACTTTTTTTGGCAGGTAGTGTTCCTTATTGTCTTGCACACTTTTTTCTTTATTTTTACATTCAGAATGCTTTAAAAATTCCATTTACAAGACAATTGTTTATAATAAAATTGAAAAATTCTATTCAATTGGTAGACTCATAACGATTGAAAACAATACTTTTTGTTTGAGTTTGGGTTTGACCAATTCGTAAAAAAAAAAACCCAAAAAACAAAACTAATTAAGACATGCGTGTCCGTCAACCTTAAACAATAATCTTTCCCAATTTTATTTTTCAGTCTTTATGATGGTGGGTACTTGATCTATCTCTTACTGTTACATCCACGGGCAACGCCGGGCTCTACTGCTAGTCAGAAATATTTAATAGTATTTGTTTACATAAAGAACTTTGCTATTCAGGTACTCGTGCTTATTTTGGATCTTATAATCACTCTATACTCAGACATTCTTCAGTTTTCTTATTTAATCTATGATGGGAGATTTTATTTTTTAATCCAATTACAACATCTAAAGACTATTTCTTATAAGTTAGTACTCACTATCTTATTCACATTTGAATATCTGTTTCTTTCACTGACCAAAGCATATAGCTTCCAGCATTACTAAGCACAAGGATTAATACGCTTAAACCTATTAGGTAATGTTTCTCTTGATTACCGAGTACAAGGATAGACGTTCGAAAGAATGATCGGTGGTTATAAAGGCAAAAATATAGTGTATAACCGTAATATAAAATAATTTCAAAATAGATTTAACGTTTAAGGTTTCCAATAAAGAAAAACTATAAAAATTGGATATAATATTTTAGGTAAAATTTCTTCGGGAAAATGATATTTCAAAATAAAAATATATTATTTTTATCCGTGAATCATAAAATAAAGAGAAAAAACTCTGACACTAAACGTTTGTAAAAAATATACATCATTTAAAATAAAATATATTGTCAACATTTAGCCAAAATGCAAAAGTATTTCTTTCCGGTAAATTATCTGTCAGTATGAAGATATACACATATCAAATTTGAGGCTAGCAAGCGAAGAATTTGTTCGTAGAAAACAAACAAAAAAAAAAGATTATATATATATATATATATATATATATATATATATATATATATATATATATATATATTATCAGCTCCTTTATGGAGATAAAACAAATTCTATTGGCTGTGTGGTATTACAATACAATTCTTCCAGAATGCATTTCGTCAAATTTGATTTGCGAAGAGCGAGTTGTTCGGATTTCAACGATTAATCTTTGACAGAAAAGAATCAAAGTCCGTGAAAATCCTTCCCAGTCCAACAGCTACAGGAATGCTGACTATGGACAGCTCGTCTTGTCATTCTTCCCAATGCTCCTGTCACCAAAGGAATTCGAATAATAAAGTGCTGATCTCTTTGATATTTCACAAAAGGAGAGGGAGAATCGAAGCTCAAAAAGGCTGGCTCCAATTCACTTGACAGCAGAATGCTAGCGAATTGTCAGTAATGCAACTATGGAGCTGAATGTTTCACTACTGTGTCTAACGGCGTTGTGCCGATTTCTTGCTAGATGCGAGCGGAAATAATAGTTTTCTGTTTGAGCTTTCGTTTGCTTAATCTTCTGACATGTGACACGTACGTAGGCTTCAAGAAATTTATGGACACTAAAGTAAAAAAAAAACAAAAAAAAAACTCTAACAAATGCATCAGTAGAGATATATAAATAGTAATGATAATATCAGTATTAGCTGTTTCCTTGTAAGGAACAATTCGGTTTTCACTGACCGAGCAGCCAGTATTGTTGTCGACTGAAATTTATAAAATATTTCTCTTACATCAATTTCTCATGAAAATAATTTTCTCATGTCCAGTAGCTGTTAGTGCTCTTTCCGAATTTCTTTTTTTTAATGATTTCAATTCAAACAAGGCAGTAATGCCACTAAAACCCAGTGTTACAGGGAATAAAAGAGAAAGAGAAGATTGAGAATCAGGAGGATTTAGTAAAATTATGAACGGTGTTCAAGAAGACAGACGATGGCGATTAACGTTACATTTATATTTTAGAAGATTTTATCAGGGAAGTAAGAAATGGGAAGGGAGTTCCACAGGTGGGAAATGCGATAAAATAGACTGCTGGAGAAGAAGTGGCTGTTGTATGTAGCTATTCCAACAGTAAAAAGTTTGGTATCTAGATGCCAATCTAGCAGCACGCTTAAATCCATGAAATTTGGGACACTAGGAGGTACCACACGTCAGATCGATGGCCATGCGAATATTTGTAGTAATGACCGAAGTCGCGATACCTGATCAAGATCGATTACATCATAGATTCTTCTTTCCATATTGTCAAGATCTCTTCAATGCACGGACGAATGGTAGATTTGTAAATGTATAAGATGGATTCTGACGAGAAAAATCATCTAGAACAACACGGTGGCCCAACTTTCCTTGCAGTAGCTGCAGCCATTGATTCGATGTAGCCGCTCCACTTGAAGTCAGTGGAAAAATTTAAAACCAAGCAGGCCTAGTGCGTTGCGCTACTAGAGTCCTTCGTCACCCATGCTGATGGCACGCAGAAAAAGGTTCTCTGTCATCAAATGGCTTCATAACCTTTTTTTTCCTGTACATGAATTTATATGATCCTAAAATCGTGTATCGTTATCAGCACATAAAATGGAATCGGTGAGCTATACTCCTATTTTCCCTCTCAAAGATTCAAGTCAGGTTACACATAATAAACCAAAAGTAGACAGTGTTTAGCCATAGTTCCCGATCCCTTGAAGAGACGAACAATTAAAAACAATGTGATGTGTTCTCTTAGCAATAAATTATTTGAATTTGGTCATGGAAATATTACTTCTTTTAACACCTAGTTTACACGGGTACCATCAAATTAATTCTCTTGTATTGGTTAAGAATAGTATTGCTTAAAAGGTATCATGGGATTTTGGTCATTTTGCGGCGTTACCATACCCAAAGTAGTGGCGTACACCACATAGGACAAAAACATTCCAGCAGCCCGTAGAATTTGCGCGCATGCAGTCACTCCTCCTCTCTCTCACACACACACAAACGTATATATATATATATATATATATATATATATATATATATATATATATATATATATATATATATAACTATGAACCTAAAGACCCAGGCAAATCTACCTAGGTTTCACCTTCGCTGATCGTCAGCGTACGTTGGCCAACGTATACTGACGATCCACTTAGGTTTGCTTGGCTCTAGGTTCATAGTTAGTTTTGTTCTACTTGCGATTTGCTTAGTTACTTTTGTTTTACTCATGTTGGAAACTTTATTCTTTGGACTCTAAGCTTGGATTCTGGGCCATTGTCTTCACCTGAATTACATGTTCTTAGTTCTTTCTTTTTTTATTCCTAATTTTTCCCTGGCTTTTGGTTTGTTGGTTTACACGCCAAAACACCTGAGGTTTTTCCGGACGAGTATAATTACTTATATTTATAAGATTATAATTATTATTATAATTATTATTGATATATGGTTCACCGACTAAATTGTCTAAAATGTGTAATAGCATAATTGTATATGCCCAAGAATGTTTAATACCTAAAAGAAAAAAAAATAATTGAGTTTCTTTTCCATATTTTCAGATAAGACGTTTCCATATCTCGTACCAGTCAGATAAACAGTCTTTGAACTATTCAGTTAAAAAGAGAACAAGTTAAAATCGTTTTGTGTCAGCTTAACTATGTCTTCCCAACTGAGCAATGATGAGACGAAAAAGAACATTCAGGGATTCAGTAATGGTACCAAAATTCATACTCTGGGTTTCAACTTCAAAATCCATTAAAGGATCATCAAGAGAATGATGAATAAGTTTTAAGAACAGGGGAGAGTGGAGAGGAAACCTCGATCAGGAAGTCGTAAGCGGAAGAAGAGTCATTATTTCAACTTAGCGCTAACGAAATCAATTAGAAGTGATCGAACTCAATTGATATGGCTTTTAACACATGGAATAGACTTTTTGCTAGTGCAGTTCAAAGAGCAGTGACAAAAGACTTGAAAATGAAAAAGTACGTGAAACCTGTGAGGCAATTTGTTACTCCAGGACAGAAAGTTTACCCATTGTTTAGACATGGTGATTTTCATCTTGAATATAAATTGGTAAATTTTGAATATAATTTGGTAAATGATCTTTTTATATATATATATATTATATATATATAAAAATATATATATATATATATATATATATATATATATATATATATATATATATATATATATATATATATATATATATAACTTTATTTCAATCCTTCATTAGATCTGGATCCTGAGCAATGATTAATTAATGTCATTTTTCATCGATTTCATCATGCTTCTTCTATAGAGCCCAGTAGTGTTATAAAAACTTCGAAGAATTACAGTGAAATATGTTAAATCATTAAATTGGTTCAAATGTTAAGCTAACAAGTAGACAATTTTGCAGTGACAACTAGTATATATATATATATATAAGCCATTTTACGTTTATAAACATAAAAAATTAACAAATATCATATATATATATATATATTGCGATCCACAGACTGTTCCGCTATATCACAGCTCATCAGTGTAGCTAGACGTCCGGTTGCCTCTAGCTAGGTTCGAAACCCGACTAAACTGGCGTCAGTCGGGGATTCTACCACTAAGTCGTAGTCTCTCTCTCTCTCTCTCTATATATATATATATATATATATATATATATATATATATATATATATATATATATATATATATATATATATATCACTTTTCCATATAAACAAAAACAATTTACTCACCACAAGGATGCATTTAGTTGCACCTCGACTAATGAGAATCAAAATGGTTATGAACAATTTTGTTTGTAAGCAGGCCGCAAGTTGAACATTGCATCCTTTTTTTCAAATTGTTTTATAAAAATAGGTACATTTTAAGAGGGGGCGTATAAGAATGAAGAAAAATAGGAGAGGCAAAAGTGTGGCACATTGAAACAATAGTGTTTGTTGATATAAATTTGTTGAAGGATTGTTGAAATTTTAAATTGATACCTCGACCCGATTTCTTTTAATCGACAACAACAGTCAAAGTCTCAAAAGAGTGAGAGGTTGGGAAAGGAATATGAGAATAGGGGAGAGGAAGACGATGAAAGAGGAAGTAGAGGTAAGTTCAAAACGTTGGATATAGTAGTAATTGTAAAAGATTTTCGTAACTTTAAAAGGAAGCAAGTGCTGAATTGCATATATTTAAACTGGAATTATTGCTACTAGTTGTGTAATCAATGGATTTATTTTGTAAATAAATAAATTGAGGTGACATTTTTTTCTTGGTATTTTGAATACATAAGTTACTTGTTTTAACTTTTAGTTCAGAATTTAAGATATAAATAGAAAGGTATGTAAAAGTATTTTATATTAATATAAGTTTTATATGCAATTTTGAACCTATTGTGGGACTGTATAACTTCTAGAATAAGTATAGATGTAACTCAGTTTATCTGATACTATTATTAGCATTACATATGTGCAAAAAAAAAACTTTTAAGAATCATAATTTAAGATTAGTAGCAATTTATATAAGAAGGTGGAAAGTATATCAAAGGAGGTGAGTTATAATTTTAAACGTTTAAACTATTAGATTCTTCATGCTTATGTAGGCATTTACTCATTATTCAGTTATTACCCACACCCCAGTCTAACAATACTGTATGTGGAACTATCTGCTCTAATGTTGTGTCTGTTTAACGTCCGGGATATTCAGTTCTTACTGTAGCTAAAAATATTTTTTCTCGTGTCTCTACCGGTAAAAGAATAAAATATGACGCAAATTACAAGCTGAAATGTTTGCATTTACGATCTCTTCAGAAACAGTGTTGCAGCAAGAAGTACTCAGTAAATGAAAAGCTGGTTCGTGACTAAAAAAATGAAGTCTCTCGGAAACAGATGCCTAAGAAGAAATGTGTTGCAAGATCCAGCATCTGTCACTGGCCTTAATTCGAAAATTAATTAGATAGCTGGTTTCATGAAAATCGTGAAAATGGCTATAGAGTTACCAGAATTGTTATACGGTATCAAGCACTTAAGGAAATATTTTCATGCAAATGTAAACTGCTGGTCTCGCCATATGAAGAGGAAATATTTGGTGCTGAGGCAGAAGACTAAAATTGCACAGAAACTGTATGAAAACCTCGAAGATAAAATTACAATTTTCCACAGATACGACTGAGGAAGCAACAGGATTACCCACAATGTCAGATCGGTAACATGGATGAACACCCTTTTTTTTCGATATTCTTATTAACGAGACTGTTGACACCAAATGTAAAAAGACAACTTTCATAAAACTCCTGGTCAGGAAAAGTCATTGTTTACTGTTGTTTTAAGGTGTCTTTCAGACGGAAATAAATTAAAAGTAACGCTTATATTTAAACGAGAAACGGCGCCAAAAATAAATTTCCCTTCAAAACTATGTGCATGGGAACGGCTTGATAGATGAAAGTTGAGTGCATTTGTGGATTGACAATCTATTGAGTAGGCGGCCAAGGTGTTTACAAAAAGGAAAGGAGCTTGCTGCTGTGGGACATATTCAGATAACACTTCACAGAAAATGTAGAGAAATTCTTGCAACGAAACAATAATGGAACATAAGATATTCCTGGAAGATTAAAACCTGTGCCTCAGCCTCGTCATGCCAGTCTAAATAAACCTTTTAATGACAATAATTGTTTGGACTCGAATAAATGGATGTTGTATGGCGTAAAGTCATTCATCCACGGTTATAATATGCTTTCTCTACCACTGGAGGTGCTGTGCGAAAAAGGCCGTGGTAAAATCTTGGGAATGTGTTCGCATAGAAACTGTCATGAAATCTTTAAAAAATGTAGCATTTCGCATTCAATGGATCGAGAAGAAAAGTATTTTTTGCGGCAAAACATTGTTGAGGGTCAGTGAAAATTCTCCAGACAACTTTGGAATTTCCAATGGTTAATATTCACAGGAAGATCTCTTAACATCAAATGATGCATAGTATTTGGAGCAAGACTAGAAAGATTTTAAAAATTGTGATCATACAAGGTTTACTGTGAATAAAATAATTAATCTTCATGCATTAAGCTTGGAGTTGAAATTTATAAAAGAAATAGAAATAAAGTATGTGTGAGTTAGCGTAATGTTTTAAAATTATGTAGTATATTACAGTTCAGATTTTAATCATGAAAGCAATATGATAATGTTCAAGTGACCTTTAAGTAATGTAATACCATAATTGCGCAGAAATTACGCACTTACGATATGTCTATATTCAATAAATGTGTCATTAAACTGTTATTACTGTCAGGAAATTGTGGAAAGTTAAACAACGCTTCGGTCATTGTTCACACTGAGTGTATCAGCTGTTTGATGCGATGATTGCAGTAGAGTTAGTAGCTTATGTTTTATTTTTTATACTAATGACTGTGTTAATATGCCAAAAGACATTCATAAAACACAAGTTTTATTGGAATATAATTTTGACAGACTGCTTGAGGTACGGTAAGTGGGTGTACAGTAGTGGTTTCGAGAGTTGTCCAACTTGTTGGCTTTTTATACCCGTCATCGATATCGACTCGTAGCTTCGTGAATACTATTTTAGGCTTGATGATTCCACTTGTACATCGCAACTACTAGTACATTATATATATGTATATATATATATATATATATATATATATATATATATATATATATATGTGTGTGTGTGTGTGTATATATGTGTGTGTGTATATATATATGTGTATACATATATATGTGTGTATATATATATATGTGCATATATATATATATGTATGTGTGTATATATGTGTGAGTGTATAGCTATATATGTGTGTATATATATATATATATATGTGTGTACATATATATGTATATATGTGTGTATATGTATGTATATATATATATATATGTATGTATATATATATATATATATATATATATATATATATATATATATATATATATATATATATAATGTGTGTGTATGTATACAACTTATTTTATTCACCTACGCTTAGAAATCATATCATTTCATTTTTTTTATTTCCTAAACATTATTGTATCATCACGTAACAACCGAAACAAATTTCGCACACAAATTCTTAATTACCCCACTTATGTTTCTTTCTTAAATATTCTTTTTTTTTTAAAAAGATAAATGTAAACAATAATAATTTAACTTTTGGGATGAGACAACTTAGAACTTAGTAGTTTTACAAGATTATGGACAGCGTTCGAATGCAACATCTTTTTATTTACTATAAGTAATATGTTTTTTTAATATAACAAATAATAACTCAGCACCCAGAAGTAATTGAAAATATCCTTGTTTAAATTTTCTGCAAACAATTTCTGTCAAAATATATTTCTTCAGGGAGAATGACAATTATTCTTGCTCGTTCAACTTCAGTTGTGTAACTTCTTTTACAGTGTTTCCGCCGAGATTCAATATTTTGGGTTTCCATATTGTCATCAAAACGACGTACCTGCTGAAAATTATTGGTTTACTGCAAGAATAATCAACTGGATTTACATCACTCTATAAATAAACATGAATTCATAATTGCAGAACCTAGGAATGTCAATTGAAGTTTTTAAGGTTCACAGCTAACCTGACACAAACAAAGAAATATCTGAGATGTTTAATCAAGCCGCAGATGATAACAATCTTCTCTCCATTCACTGACATCTAACATATATATATATATATATATATATATATATATATATATATATATATATATTAATTAATTAATTAATGTGCGGGTGTTCATTTCTACTACGTTCAACAGTGTTAATGTAATGTAAATGGTGTATAAATTATATGTTGCGACAGCCTCACGAGCGGGAAGATGTGCCATGATAAAAAAATATAGGCATTTTGAAGCTATGCCAAATCAATCTTTTTTAATTAATTTCCGCTACAAACCTTCACGAAATCCATTCTAACTTTTACAGAGCTAAGACGTCTTCTTCCAGTCTGTCCGCGTCTGTATATTTTTAAAATTTCCTACAATGATTCACCTCAAATATTGTCGACAAATTTTCCGTTCTTGGTGAGGTCCAACGGGATATATTCAACACGATGTCTTACGATAGCGTCAAGTTTCTTGGCAAATCCAAGATTCTTCTAGTTTTACTTAATCAAGTGTGTTTCCTAACCACTAGACAAATCCACTTTTTTAAAAATAAAATCACGATTTTCCCTTTTTATGAGTACCAGCAAGCGATGCACGGATAATCCATTTCTCAACAGGTTTCCCAGAAATATGCGCATATTTTTTTTTATTTTTGCAAGCAGATTTTATTCATAGAACATCCCAAAAACCTAAGAAAGTCAAATAAAAAAGAGACAGCAGCTTTCAATAAATTTTCAGTTTTATCTGAATTTATTGTCACTATATCCTCTCTGGTTAGCGGAGTTTGGCATACAGAAATGCAGTAGGCGTGTTGGCGGTTTTCCGGCAAATACCCGTAAGTCGTACCGTCTCAATTTCTCACTTAAAACTAAAAGCCATTTTGCTATCAGGCGGAAGGAGGTTTGCTTGTAGTAATAAATGAAACAACGCGTGGGATTTGTATCGGCCAGATGTTATTGTTTAGTAAGCTATGGAGAGGTCATTCGCTCGTAACCAAGAAAAAAATTCACACAATATCTAACCATATGCATTACTCATTAGCTCATTAGTTTAATTCAAGTGCGAATGAAAATGCTTCATCATTTTATTTTTTCTTTTCTTACGGAACTTGTAACGCCATTTTTTTTGGCGGGGGGTATTTGGGAGGGGCATTTTTTGCTTTTTTTACATATAGAGTAGAAATTGGTTAGGTTATTGCGCTTAACGATATTCTATCCTTGTTAGTTTAATTGCCTTTTCATATCAATAGGTAAAAATGGATTCGTGGCAATGAAGCCTCAAAGTCTTCGCGAGGAACATCATTTTTCTAACTTCATGATTTGTTGATACAGAAAAATGATAAAAATGATATATATATATATATATATATATATATATATATATATATATATATATGCATGTTTCATTAAATAATATAGACAAGTTTTGTCTATTTATTTTATGTAAATTCTTTTCATATCGTATGAAAACTTTAATAACATTATCCTTAAAAGAAGAAAGAAAATCACAATATTGATACATATTTTTTTAATCCTATCTAATCTTTCAGCTTATATAAGCCATTATCAAAGATGAAAATTACATTACAATATATTAAACAATACACGGACAAAGCAATAATGAAAGTCTTTTTTTGTTTACATAGAAGATTTCCAAGCAACGAAAAAACTCGTGCATACGAGACGCTGGAAGCGAAAATCGTACCGCAGCTCATGACGTCACACATGACCACGCGATAGTGAAAACGAGAAGTATTAAGTATGGGAAGCCGTTGGTATAAACCAATGGCTTCTGGTGTAAATTATAGGCATTTAAGAATATTTGTGGAGATTTTAGTTTATTTTGTTCCGGTTAGTTTTCCACTGTTTTATATATATAGCTTCAAAAATTTTTAGATGTTTTTTTTTGTTTTCTTGTTTAAGTATGGATGCGTTTTCAACGAGGATTTTCCTGAATTGTGTATTCATCCAGGCATGTTGTTTTAAATGCCTAAAAATGTTAGAATTATCATTCAAATGTTGTGTCAAGCGTCGTGAAAGCGAGTTTTTGGTGTGACCAACATGAATATCATTTAATCCGTTGGAGATGCAATCTCCAAAAGGGCACTTGCATTTGTAAACTATGTTGTTTTTTTTTTTTGCAAACAGTTTTAATGATGATGTTATTAAGCTTATCAGACGATATGAAAAAAAATTACATCAAATAATTAGACAAAACTTGTCTATATTATTTAATGGAACATGCGTCAATAAAAATCGCTGCCTAAATACACACAATATATATATATATATATATATATATATATATATATATATATATATATATATTTAATTAAAAAATATGATTGCTTCGCTACATAAGAATTCTCATGTTTCAAAAACCTCATTATAATTATTGAATTAAATTGAATTAAAGTAGCCCTGTTTCACCCTCAAGCGAATATAGGGTCAAATTTAAATTCGGGTACTAACAACTGGGGTGGGAACCCTTTTCGCGACTTTGTCGACGGGTTTGATCTTGTCGACAAATACCGGAATGAGCACCCTCAGTGGATAGTTTGGAATTGGACAAATGGTGGGAGCTCGGCTGCTGGGGTGCGTGCTAGCTACCTCGACCAAGTTTTAGATAGGAGTGTCAATGTAGGGCTTTTAGAATGTCCAAGCCTACATTATATTTTATTTGGATAATAGGCTTGTCCGGGTCCGTGTAAACTTAGAAAAGTCTAAGATTAGGATAGCTGGTTACTGGAAATTCAAATGCTTGTTATTTGGCGAGCAGGAATTCCGGGACCAGCTGCTACTAATGTTACAAAAGGAACTGACGGGGCTGTGGTGGGTAATGCCTGGTGGGACAAATTAAATTCTAAAATTCGAACGTTTGCTGCCGATTTTAGTCGTCGACTCAATCTAGATAGATTAGCGGTGCAAACGGCTTGTGGGAAAAGAGTTGATCGGGCAGTTAAATCTCATGATGGTGGGAGGGTAGCCTTAGCTAAGGCAGAGTTGGCCTCCTTCCTTATCAAGAAGGATCAAGCTCTGGTAGTTAGGGCCAGGAAAGAATGTCCTCTGAGGCGACGAATATGGCCGCAGAATTGCGTGCATAGGAAAGTAGGATTACATCACAGCGTCATATCGCGTGCGTGACATTGCCGGATAAGCGGACCGTGACTCGAGCATATGTGTAGCTTTTCCGGATTACTTTCGGGATCTTTTTATCAGGGAGCCCGGTCTGAGCCCTGCTTACGACGCCAATTTAGCCGACTTTCCTTGCCTTGAGGCAGCTGAAGCGGCTGGGTTCGAGCGTCCCATCACAGAGTCGGAAATCTGGGAAGTTTTGAAACAGATTGGCCTGGATAAATCTCCGGGATTAGATGGTCTTCCTTACGAAGTCTACTTGAGGCAGTCCCCTTGCTGGAACTGATTTTCAACTGGATGAAGCAGGGGTCTATACCTCGACGCTTCACTAGGGGTGTGATAATTTGCTGCGTAAGGACAAAAACGGTGGGGATGGGATAGGTTATTTTCGCCCTTTTGGCAAAGATCTTAGCCAATCGTTTGCAGCTTGTCCTGTCGAGTCTGATTGTCTCCAAAAAGACTTGTGCTGTGAAGGGAAGGACTATTCAGTATAACCTTCATATGGGCAGCTTGATAATAGAGAAAGTTGACAGTGAAGCTGCGCTGATCAATTTAGATCAGTCCAAGGCATTTGATAGGGTGGGCCATCGATTCCTGGAGTCTGTTCTTTCGGCTGACGGTTTCAGGGCGGACTTTCGCTCCTGGATCCATTTTCTGTATGCGACACCCGGTGCGCTGGTGGAAGTGAATGTGGTAAGATCGGAAACTTTCGTATTGTCTCGATCTATTCGTCAGGGTTGTCCGATTTTGCTTATGCTTTAAGTTGTTGCGTTGGAACCTTTCCTTCGAAAGTTAAAGGCGAATCCCCTCCTACGCGGGATTTCCTACCTCTGCCTATGCTGATGACGTTTCAGTTCTTCTGTCGAGCAGAGCCGAGATTAACAAAGTCAGCAAAGAAATCAAATCTATGAGATGGTGACAGGGGCCAAAATCAACCGGGATAAGTCTGTTGGCTTGCGGTTGGGCTCATGGAAGGCAGTTTCTCATCCCAGACCTTTTCAGTCGATGGATGGGCCGGTTAAGATTGTTGGCCTCTGGTTCGGTCCAGATATACAGTTGGGAATGAATTGGTCGGATGTAAAACGGAAGTCTGAGATCGCAATTAATTTGTGGTCTTGAAGGGGTGGGCAGAAGTATGTGTTTCACATATCTACACGATTCTCCTTTATCGTCTCTCGGTACTTCCATTTCCGTATGCCACACTATCATTAGTAAGGCTCTTGTTCTTGTGGAGAGGCAAAGCTACTAGCATATCTCGGAGATCTGTTGCCTTCATCCATCTAAAGGCGGTCTAGGTATGCCTAGCATTAAGATTCGTCTTGATATGTTTCACATCGGGTTCCTGGATCATTTGTGTCGCGAATCGGATGAGGACGCCTTCTGGGAGGAAGATGCCCGTAGAAATTTCCCATCCTTGAGACGTGTGCACTCGTGCGAGAAGGAAGGCCACCGTTTACCCTGAGCAGAATGCTCCTTCTACCGTGAATGTCGCATTGCTCTTAAACGCCCTTATGGGCGTCGGATGGCCTCTCCAACGTCCAGGCGTTGTCTCGTAGGCCATTATTATATTAAATGTTAATCAGGAGGTCCGTTCATGATGATCTGATTGACGAGCTCGGACTTATGAAGCAGCAGGCTCGCTCAATCTGGCCTTGGGCCCATGGGTTGAAATCTCTCATTAACTATGAGGCATCGCTCACCTGGTTGGTGATGCGTCCCTCTGGGTCGCAAAAAACTTCGCACAGCGGGCTTGGACAAATCTCCAAACTGCCGACGCTGTGATGGGGAGGTCGAGACCCTGGGTCACACTTTCTTTCATTGCAGTGTGGTAGCACCGTTGTGTAAGTTCGTTGATGGCTCCATGGTTCGCATGCTGCGGGGAAAGTTCTTTGTCCTCGAGCCTTCTTCTGTTTGTAGCAATGTGGAACCGCCTTGACAAAGTCTGAACTTTATGTGTTCCACTGCTTTCAAGGTGTTATGAGGGTCGAGATTTGTTCGACACTTCAGAAGGGATTCTATGGAGGTGAGAAGTTCACTTCTTCGCAACAGATCTTGTAATTTAAGCATCAGCTTAAAGTCAAGATTACGACCGAAATGCGGCGACTCTCTTCATCGGAATTCGGCAAAAGGTAGGTAAATCTTACGCGACTGTGTAGAGTGAAAGGGCTGACCTAGAGTGGCATTTTGATGCCTGTTATTTACAGGATTTTGTGTCAACCCGTCCCAATATTAGGCTAGTTTAGGTTTAGTTTGAATCTTTAGTTTCCTGTTTCCGGTTAACTTAGCTAAGTTATGAATGCTCATTGACCCCTTTATTTTCTCTCCCTATTTTTCTTTATGTTAATTCCCATCCCCTCCATCTTTTAAGTGGACAGTTATGTCAGTTCTCTGGTAGTTGTGGGATGCCTTTCGTTTCGGGTGTGTGTTTTCGTATTTATTGTTGTGACTGCATGAGTTTGTGTTTGTGTGAGTGTTTTTTGAATCGATCATTGTGTTTATACTTTTTATTCCCGCAATTTTTCGTCCAATTATCTGACGTTTCTGCTAAATTTAGTGGTTGTGGTTTTTTTTATTACTAACCTTCTTTTGTGTTGTTTGCATGTAAATAGTATTAATTCATATTGTAAATAATAATTGGGGTATTTTAAATTGTTGTTTATATTCCCCTCCCCGCCCAAATATTTTGAAATGTATATATAGGGATTAGTTAGGATTTCGTAGAGACATTTAGGTATTATGGTGGATGTAGTAAGAAAGGTAAAAGAGAATATGTTGTTTTGGTGATAGAGCTATTGTTGGTATGTTTGGTGTATTGTTTGTCACTAACACACGCACACACACACACACACATATATGTATATATATATATAGCATAATGAGAAGCCACGTATACTTTCTTAATATGTATATATAGAAAAAGTTTCAAATTAAAAATTATAATGTTTTATTTTATGAAAGTATTTATTTATTTATATATATATTTGATATTTCAAATTGTCCTCAATTTTCATCAGAAATAACTGTTTGTTACAAATAAATTAAAATTACTGTTTGTTGGCAAGTAGCGTCCTTCGCGAGACGCGGACGTCACGTGATATGGAACGTCACTGTTCAGATATTCTAACTTAAATCTAACTGTCATAAATATTTTAAAAAAATATTTTTTTACTATATCTAAAAAAGAAATTGCTTAGCTATTGAAATATTTATAAAGATTTAAAACACCTAAGTCCCTATTCAACCCTAATTTATGTGTATTTAATTTTAAAATCCAATATGTTTCTTTTTTTTCTGCGTGTGAATGTGGAAGTAAAATCGGAATCTATTAATAAACATTTGCAGTTTTCTAATGTGTCCTGATTGATTGTAGTGTTTAGCTATGGGGAATAAGGGTTGTTTTGACGTATTGTTTGTTTATGGTTATTAAAACGAAATCTAAAATTGTTTCCAGACTCACCAATATATCCACTATTAGGACATAAGTTGCAGAATAAATAATAGATTACGTTATGGGTATCGCAGGTGAGGTTAGGTGGCTGTATCCTGATATTGGTGTTGGGTACGTAAAATGTATTAGCTATTACTAAATGTTTGCAAACTAACAACGAGGTTTGTTACATTTGTAATTTCCTGTTTGGTTTCTATTGTTTAGATATTTGGTAGAGGTGAGGATAGCTGATAAGTTAGGTGATTGTTTCATTGCATTTATGGGTGGTTTATCGAAAATGTCTTTGATCTTGTTGTCTAATTGGAGGTTCTTGTAATCATTTTTAAATTATGAATAAATTGTGTGGGAATATTGATTGTGGTTAAAAACCATGGGAATCCGATTGTTGTTTTATTTTTCTTGTATGAGAAGTGTGTTACGATTTATCAGGATAGTTTTATTTAGTGCTTCTTTTATTATTTTTATTGGGTATTTGCATTTTAGGAATTGTTTTGTTAAGTTATTAATATTGTATAGAAAATCTAAATGGTCTGAGCATATGCGTTTGGTTCTAAGAAATGAGCTGTATACAATAGATTTTTTAATTTAAAGAGATGACAGCTGTTAAAGTGCAGGAATTTATGTTGGTTTGTGGGTTTGTTGTATAGACTGGTAGAAAGTGTATGTTTGTTTAATTTTATCATAACGTCTAAGAAAGGGATGGATGTGTATGAGTGCTCCATGGTAAATTTAATTGTATCGTGGAAATTGTTGCAGAAAGTGAAAAAGGTTTTAATTTTTCTGATCCATGAGTCCATAATAAGAAAATGTCATCAATATATCTAAAGTAATGTGATGGTTTATATTCGAATTGTCTAGTATCTTCTTTTCTAGAATGTGCATAAAGATATTAGCATAACTAGGTGCCATTTTTTGTGCCCATTGCTGTGCCATTTAATCTGTAAATAGTGTTTGTTGTTGTATTTAAAATTATTATGTTAAGATGAATATTAATTGGCATATATCTGTAATTTGGTAGTTAGGTAATTTTTGTTACTAATGAACTCATAGCAAGCTGATACTCCTTCAACATGTGGAATGTTCGTGTAAAGGGACGAAACATCCATCGTTACTAGGATTATATCATGGTTGACTAAGTTTTAATTTGCTGAGAAAGTCAGTAGTGTCTCTAATATAACTAGGTATGTCAGGCAATAAAAGGTTTTAGGATTGTCTATGTACCCCAGATATAAGATTCTGTGAGGGTGCCAATGCCTGATATTATGGGTCTACCAGGTGGCATGATTTTCTTTTTTTGAAATTTCATAGATGTTCTCTTCATTATTTGATTTGTAATTTGATGTGGGTCGGATGAAAAAGTGTTAGGGTGTTTTTCTGAAATGATTTTGGGGAGTTTATGTAGTTTTGGGATAGTGTAGAATGTTGCTGTTTAGGGTTCTCAGGAATAAGAGATTTTATGGTATTTTTTATGTTGTAGTTCAGGTTCTGAGGAGAAGTGATAATTCTGTTTTGAATGTGCTAGTTGGGTCTAGAGGGGATAGAATCTGTTATTTTGAAGTTGTGATTTGCTTTTTTAATGTAGTGGTTAGTGTCTTCCGCCCTTGTCGGCTGGTACGATAATTATGTCTCGGTTGTTTTTAAGAGTATAGATGGCTTGGTGTTCTATTTTGGATAAGTTGTATTTTTTTTATCTGGTGTCCTTTTGTTTTTTAAGAAGTAATCCATGTGTTGTCTGGCTTTGTGGGCATATTGATCCAAGTGTTGGTTACGTCCGCTTGGTGGGGGGTCCATATATTGTTCTTCGTCGGAGGAAGTTTGGAGCATGATTGGTTAGCGCTGTTGTCTGTATTAGAAGTAGGTTTGTTGTCTGAGAAATATTCTTTTTTAGTCTCAGTCTACGAAGGTATTTTTTCCATATCGTAGCAAAGGTTTAGAGGTTTTAGTGGTTGTGAGGGGCAGAATGATAATCCTTTATTTAATAAAGAGGTTTCTCCTTGGGTGAGAGGTATTTAGATAGGTTGATGTGGTTGTCAGCAGAGGTAGTATTGGTGTAGTGAACATAATGAGATCTTCGTGGGATCCGTTGTATTAAATAATCTTTCAGGTAAGTTATGTATTTATAAAATGGGGTCCTCAGCAATTAGTTTATTGAGTTTTTGGTTTTTCAAAAATATACACTGTGTCAGTGTCAAAACAGAATTATCACTTCTCACTCAGAACCTGAACTACAACCTAAAAAATACCATAAAATCTCTTATTTCCTGAGAACCCTAAAACAGCAACATTCTACACTATCCAAAAACACATAAACTCCCCAAAATCATTTCAGAAAAACACCTAACACTTTTTTTCATCCGACCCACATCAAATTACACAATCAAATAATGAAGAGAACATCTATGAAATTTCAAAAACCCTTAAAATCATATACCCTGGTAGACCCATAATATCAGGTGTAGCACCCTCACAGAATTATATTGGGTACATAGACAATATCCTAAAACCTTTATTGCCTGACATACCTAGTTATATTAGAGACACTACTGATTTTTCAGCAAATTACAAAAATTGTCAACCATGATACAATTAGTATGGATGTTTCGTCCCTTTACACGAACATTCCACATGTTGAAGGAGTATCAGCTTGCTATGAGTTCCTTAGTAACAAAAATTAGATATATCAATTAATAAAGTTCATCTTAACACATAATAATTTTAAATACAACAACAAACACTTTGGCACAGCAATGGGCACAAAAATGGCACCTAGTTATGCTAATTTTATGCACATTCTAGAAAAAGAAGATACTAGACAATTCGGAATATAAACCATCACATTACTTTAGATATATTTGACATTTTCTTATTATGGACTCATGGATCAGAAAAAAATAACCAATTTTCACTAAATTTCCACGATATAATTAAATTTACCATAAAAACATCCATCCCTTTCTTAGACGTTATGATAAATTAAACAAACATACACTTTTGAGTCTATACAACAAACCCAATAAACCAACATAAATCTTTAACAGCTGTCATCTTTAAATTAAAAAAATCTATTGTATACAGCTCATTTCTTAGAAACCAAACGCATATGTCTCAGACCATTTAGATTTTCTATACAATATTAATAACTTAACAAAAAACAATTCTAAAATGCAAATACCCAATAAAAATAATAAAAGAAGCACTAAATAAAACTATCCTGATAAATTTTAACACATCACATACAAAAAAAAATAAAACAACAATCATTCCCCATGGTTTTTAACCACAATCAATATTCCCACACACTTATTCATAATTTAAAAATGATTACAAGAACCTCCAATTAGACAACAAGATCAAAGAATTTTCGATAAACCACCCATAAATGCAATGAAACAATCACCTAACTTATCAGCTATCCTCCTCTACCAAATATCTAAACAATAGAAACCAAACAGGAAATTACAAATGTAACAAACCTCGTTGCTTAGTTTGCAAACATTTAGTAATAGCTAATACATTTTACGTACCCAACACCAATATCAGGATACAGCCACCTAACCTCACCTGCGATACCCATAACGTAATCTATTATTTATTCTGCAACTTATGTCCTAAATAGTGGATATATTGGTGAGTCTGGAAACAATTTTAGATTTCGTTTTAATAACCATAAACAAACAATACGTCAAAACAACCCTTATTCCCCCCCATAGCTAAACACTACAATCAATCAGGACACATTAGAAAACTGCAAATGTTTATTAATAGATTCTGATTTTACTTCCCACATTCACACGCAGAAAAAAGAAACATATTGGATTTTAAAATTAAATACAAATAAATTAGGGTTGAATAGGGACTTAGGTGTTTTAAATCTTTATAAATATTTCAATAGCTAAGCAATTTCTTTAGATATAGTAAAAAAATATTTTTAAAATATTTATGACAGTTAGATTTAAGTTAGGAATATTGAACAGTGACGTTCCATATCATGACGTCCGCGTCTCGCGAAGGACGCTACTTGCCAACAAACAGTAATTTTAATTTATTTGTAACAAACAGTTATTTCTGATGAAAAATTGAGGACAATTTGAAATATCAAATATATATATAAATAAATAAATATACAAAATAAAACATTATAATTTTAATATATATATATATATATATATATATATATATAAATATATATATATATATATATATATTTCAATAAAGGTGCAATTAATTTACAAATTCATGAATTATTCATTAAAAACGAGAGTATATATATTTTCGTTGTCCTCTTATTACTGAGAGAAAAAACAAGAACAAAATCTATTCTGATGATGTCTGTAGGAACAGACGAAAGCTTGTAAAATAATAAGAACTCATGCAACAGAAATTTATAGAAACAAGTTCGGGGGTTTTTGTATATTATTTGAATTGTTCGCGACGATAGATTTCTCGCCAATTAAATCATTAACCTTTGTATTTGTTTTTTGTATGAATAATTCATGAATATATATATATATATATATATAAGGAAGAGGTTATAGTAGTTCCTACGAGAGAAATGTGTGTATATTAAAAAAAGTGAGACACCGCAGACGTTTTTGGTTGTAATGTGGATTTAAAAAAAATATTATGCTTTATTTTCCATAATTTTGCTACACGTGCTTCCGGTCTCGGAAAGGTCATCAGGCAAAGGGTGGAGACCACCACATATTATAAAAAATGATTAATTTTTTTCTCCTTTATATTTTTCGATGTTAAATATTCTCGATATGAGACATTCTCTTTTTTGTGTTAATGATCCAAACGTCTTTCTTAAACTGGCAGTGAAAAGTTCTGCGTGAAGGGTCATGACACAATTAAGGTTGGTCCGAGAAATGATGAAATAATTATCGCTATCTTATCATTTAATGACCCCTGTGTATTCTTAGATCTATTTCCATTTCCGTGTGCTTTTGTCAGCATGTGCGCATATATGTGTATATACCCCTCTCCATACATACGCACTCTCTCATTACGAGGAATCAGGTAACACATCTGTACACCCACACACACATACACAAAAACACACACACACATACCGTCCCATTACCAGGAATCAGGTAACACATCTGTACACCCACACACACATACACAAAAACACACACACACATACCGTCCCATTACCAGGAATCAGTACATACACACACAAAAACATACGCACATACATACATACACATACTTCCCAAGTTACATGCAATCAGTGTACACACACACACACAGACATACACACACACACACACACACACACACACACACACACATATATATATATATATATATTTATGTGTATGTGTGTGTACACACATACTTCCTAAGTTGTGTGGGGTTTGTGGGCGTCCCTGTGAATAGTTCTCATGATTTTGTCAATATATATATATATATATATACGCAAACACGTGTAGTGCTACACAAAACACCCGCATGTGGTTTGATCACTGTATTTCGTCACTGTGCGTGCATGTTGTGTGCTTTTGCATGTGTTATGGTCTATCTAATTCTGGTTTAAATTTGTTTATGAAATTTTTTCTTGTATTTGTAGGTATGAATAATTGCCTGTTTGATATATTGGCAAAATTTTAAATTTTCCCTGGTTACATTTCAAGATGTGTTGTGACACAAAGTTTTCTGTTGTCTGGTAATTTTATGTTGATTTTGTGTAGGGAGACCCTGTTGTTAAGTTGTGGACTGATATCTATATATGACGTCTTGTATTTTGTGCATTTGAGTACATAAATCACATTTTTGGAGTTGCAGTTAAAGTTTTTATTTATTATGAATGTCGTTTTGGGGTTTTCAAAAGTGTAGGAGTTTCCTTCTATAATGATGTCACAAACCCCACATCTTTTTTTTTTGTTGCATTTTGTGACTCCCTCTATTGTGCGTTAATTAAATTTGGATGAGGTTAATATGTGTTTTAGGTTTCCAGATTAGCGTTTGCTTTTAATTATTTTGGTTGTTTTCAGTATATTTTTCAGTTTATTATTCTTGCTAAGTATGGTTAGATTTTTTGAAATTTCTGTGAATAATTTTGGATTGTTTTTGTTCTATGTTGAGATATATGCTAGAGTTGGTTTAGAGGAATTTTTTTGCGAGTTCAAAACCTATGTTTATTAGTGTTGTGGGTTATCCTCGTTTTTAGAATTTTATGTAGTTCTTCTAGGCGGGTTATTTTCAGAGGTGATTATCAGTTACTATAGTACAAACCCTACGTGATAGAGAATAGGGAATGGATTTTAGGCAGCTTTTTGGATGTTGGCTCTTGAAATGAAGATATTGTTGGGTGTCTCTAGGTTTGTGGGGATTATGTTGTTGTCTTTCTTTCTAATGAGTATATCTAAAATGGTAATTCGTTAAAATTATATTCTTGCGTGAATTTGATTTTGGGGTGTATGTTTTGAAGTAAAGTGTGGAATTGGTTAATATCACCCCATGAGGTTTTCCAAAAAATGAAGTAATCATCTAAATATATTTTCCAGGATTTAGTGAATTGGGTTTTTATATTTATCCCATATATTTGTTCTATCCGTTCATAGAGGTTTTCTTCTAGGTAAGCTAATGTTAGGGTGGCATATGTTGGTGCCATTTTTGTTCCCATTGCAGTACCCTGGGTTTAGATATATTTTTTTTTCAAATTCAAAGGTGCTACTGTTTAGAATTAGGTCTATACTATCGATAATGAAATCATTAGTAAATCTCGGATATATTATGCGTGGATAATTTTCATTCCAGAATGAAATTGCCTTTTTACCTTTATTATGGGGTATGTTGCTTTACAGGCTACTAATGTCAAAAGTTGCCCTAGTTGTTCCCGGATCTACCTTTTGTGTTATGCAGCTAAGGAAATGAATATCATCTCTGGTGTTACTTTTAATTCCCTTAGTGAATAGTTGCAATATTATGTCTATTAGTTTACTGAGTTTGCTAGTTCGACAGGTTGGTCCTACTATACTATTGGTCTGAATGTAAGGTCACTAGGGTTTGGGGTGCTAATGTATTCAGATTTTTGTGTCTGGATAGCTGCGTTTATTTCACTCGATTTGTGAATTTTAGGTAGTCCGTAGAAATTGCTAGTTTTTGGTACAAAGTTTATTAGGAAATCCTTCACTTTTTTGTTAATATTTTATTATGTGTTTTAAAATGTTCTATGATGAGTTTCTGTTTGTTGCAGTTGTGTTCTCTGGTTTGTTGTGATGTAATTTGTAGGAGTATATATATATATATATATATATATATATATATATATATGTGTGTGTGTGTGTGTGTGTGTGTGCGCGCGCGCGCGTGTGTGTATACAACCAATAAGGAACGAAGTGATTGCTCAGTCGTAAATATTCTCTCGAGAAAAACTTGCTAACCATTATACCGTCTCACTGTGTAGAAAGAGGAACAACCTACACCACATTGTTGAACATAAACTCTTTAATATACTATGAGTGTAACGTCAGCTCATAGGACTACGAGTCGAAAACAAGTCGTACTAGCGGCACACTTCACTATTATTACTTCATCTGTTTAATTAGTTTCTAATTCATTTTATGTTCCAGTATTTTCCCTGGAATATTATTAACCAAATCTCCGAGCATTATAACAGTGTCGACAATGATTACTAATTTATGTCAACCAAGCATTTGACAAACATTCAATATGGATGACTTGAGTATCGTGGTAAAACAGTTATTAGAACAGCAGGAAAAACAACTAAACATCTCTACAAATATTGGGACATCAGTCAAGTATGTTTGAAGCAAACAGGAATCGAGTGCTCTAGATACATTCCCGCCAGATGTGCTCAAAGACTCCATTAGCAAATTCTTATATAACCTTGGAGGTGTTCCGTTTATCTCGTATCCTAGAAGGTACGAAAAATCTTTAAGCTACCATGGCTGGCCAGCAGAAAAAAAAAGTGTTGTGGATTCCGGTATGAAATCCGGTCTCAAATGAATGAAAAACGCAGGAAATATAGCAATAAATATAGCAAATAAATGTATTGACGTAATAATACAATTGGTAATACGGTTAGTAGATCCAGAAATGCGGTTAGTAGCAATAATTATATATATATATATATATATATATATATATATCTGGGATTTTCAGTATCGAAGTAGGACTTACTTCTGAGTCTACGTGCTCGCAAGTGTGACTCCTACAAAGCTCACACACTCACTGTATCTCTGTCTAACTCCCGGGTATTCACCGCCAGCAGTACAAGTACACACTGATTGAATCCACTTGTATGAAAAAGTGGTGGACCCCATAACAAAAAGTTACATTGACTTAGTTTCCATCACCGTCCGGAAAATACTATAATTATATTTTACTTGAAAAACAGGAAATATTATGTATGATGAAACTGTTCATTCTTTTCCTGAAATCTTTAGTGAAAGAAGCTCCCAATTTCATACAAGTTAAAAACGCTTAAATTTAAAATAGATGGATATTTTTTTTTACTTATGCTTGCAATATAAATCGAGAATGCGAAGCATTTAAATGGAACGAATTCTCCCCAGATACGTTAAAGACTTGAGCAAGAGTTAAAATTAACCTTAAAATATGTCAAAACTCCAAAAGAATTTTAAATTTAAGGAATGATACTGCATTGAGGAAAGTTATGCTGACGGTGCGACTAAATTATGAAAAAGAAGAAAAAAATGATGCTCAAAATCCATGGTACTTTTGCGGAGGAATTCATTTTTAGGCGGACGACCCGTCAAAAATAAAGTGTTTCCAATGTGATAAATTGTATCATAGACAGTTTTGCAGATGAAAGAAAAGACATTAACACGACAAAAGTTGTAGTGACAACTCAAAATTTGATTGGGGTCCTGAAAAGAATTTGCGAAAGTTAAGATGAGTAACGTTGTAGTAAAACTTCATTTGGACACAAGCAGTGACATTACTATAATTAATAGAATAACTTGAAAATGTTGTTGTATCTAGGGGAAAAAGGTGCCTGTGGCGTCACTGAGAAAAAGTTTTTGAGACGACATTTTATACCTTCTTTGCCGGCAAAACAATACGTTGAACTTGTTGGGCGAGGATTGAATGGAATTGTTCGACTTAAATTCATCCTGTAAAAATAATGAATTGCTCCTCTAAAACAGTTTTGGCGATTGAAAGTTTTTAAAAGAGCCAAAAATAGTCGTCATACACTGTTTTCTGAAGGTCTTGAAAAATATACCATAGCGAAGGCAATGTTTTCACCTAAAGGAATATGTAGTTCTTATTTTTTTTTTAAATAACCGTAGTTTGACACTTGCAATTGTGGCAACCTTGTCTGACTAGAAACTGTAGGAGTTATTTCAATCACATATTCTGAGTGGGCAGCGCTAACAATGTATATATTAAAAAAAAGTCTTGTATGTGCAGATTTTTCTACATGGCTAAATAAGTGAGTACTAGCTCATAAACGCCACTTATCATCCCAAGAAGAATTGTTTTTCAATTAAATTTAACATCTTTTTCAAAAACTGATCTGTCAGACGCATACGTACAAATTAAAGTGGAGGAAAAATGTAAAAAAATGACAATTAACACATATAGGGCCGATACAGTTTTAATAGGCTACCATAGGAGGTCAATGTAGCAACGACATTTTTTTCAGCAAGTAATGGATACGATGCTAGCTGGCGTAGATTTTGCTTTTGCATACTTAGACAATGTACGCCTGTATTTGCTGACTGGCGATCTATGTTCAAACGTAAGTGTCAGCAGCGACACATTATTCCTATACAACTGATAGATAGATATTCAGAGAAAAAGATAAATATATATGGAATAGAAAAACAAAGATATATAATGAACAAGTACACAGATAATGAATAGATAAAGAAAGATAGATAATGTTAATTATTGGAAAAGATGTTATATTTCTGGAAATTCGAGATTTCTTATTCGAGATATGTCACACTTTGAAATTAATTAATAAAACTAACCGTTTGCCTAAAAAAATAAGCTATATTTTCATTATTCGATTTTTTCTCTCATGAATGTAATATAAATTAATTAGATTGGATTCACAATATGGCGTTTTTCGTTTAAATGCAATGAAGAAACTAATGAAAGCAGTGGCAATGAGCGGTCAACGATTTTTATATAGAAAGAGTGTCTTTTTGTCCCTTTTTGCATTAGTTGAAAATATGTATCCAATAAATTCTTAGAATCGCCGCGAAAGGACATCGCCGAATGAAGAAACATTTTACAGGATATATATATATATATATATATATATATATATATATATATATATATATATATATATGATAAAAAAGCTTAAATACTAATAGGCCATGCTTATAATTTATTATATTGGAATCGTAATTACGATCCAATTCATCAGACCTACAAATTCAAAAGAAAATCAGAAAAAATAACTCCGGGAATAAAAAATAAAAGTCAGTCAATAAAAGTGTATGTAAAATTCAACAGAGAGAAGTTTTAAGGGAGGAGTTAAAAGACAGTTTAAATGAGTGAGATACAGATAAATATGATTTATTTTCCGATGCATAATTAATTACTGAATCGTTGACCTAAATTAAATTAAAAACCGACACCGGAAATGTTTATATAAATTTGTGGTGACACTACGCACAATAAAGGACCATATAATCTAAACTTAAAAATCAGAAGATGAGAGAGAGAAAGAGAGAGAGAGAGAGAGAGAAAAGAAAAGGAAAAAAAGAAAAAGGGGGGAAGAGGGGGTATCTGTATCTCACTGATTTAAACCTTCTTTTAACATCCCTTTAAAACTTATTTCTATTAAATTGAAATCCCCCCTTTTCTTGTTCTTCTCTCGTCTGTTACCCCTCTCTAAAGCTTTCATTTACCTCTCACATGCGTCTCCCTCTCTCATACATACATTCTCACTACATTTTATTTTTTATTCGCGGAGTTATTTCTTCTGATTTCTTTTTGAATTTGTTGGTCTGATGAATTGGATCGTAATTAAAATTCCAATACAATAAATTATAACCTTGAAATATTAGTGTTTAAGCCTTTTTATTATTTTCTTACTCTGTCCTGGACATTGAGTTCTATCTGGAATCTATCGTCTTGGACATTTGTATATATATATATATATATATATATATATATATATATATATATATATATATATATGTGTGTGTGTGTGTGTGTGTGTGTGTATGTGTGTGTGTGATTATTAACTACTAAAATTTTTTCTCTCTTTATATATATATATATATATATATATACATGTGATATAGTTTAATATATATTTGGAATATAATATGTTTAAAAATAGCTAGGGCGCTCGTATCCGAGTGAACCTGTCTACTGAGACGGCTTATCAGGCCTACCTGCAGAAGCCTTCTCAGATACATTTGTGTTTATTTCGAACCCACCTCTGCTTGCATACCTGAAAACTATATTTATATCATATATATATTTTTTTATCATATTTTTGTCATGAATAGAACGGTCACCTCACTGACTGGATAGAACGTTCGCTTTCTGGCCATGGCCGATTTTAAGGAATATTATCAACATTGAATGAACTATTTGGATGACGTCGGTAGTTGTGCTAGCAGGAACACACAATTCATCGTGACCAAGTTTTTTTTTTATTTTTTATTGTTTACTTGCCGGCCTTGTTCAGACTGTAGATAACACCAGATAACACACCCTCGCTCAGAAACATTAACTAATGCCTGTTCGATATAGTTGCAGTATAAGGTAGAGATAGATTCGAAACAAACACAAATGTATCTGAGATGGCGACTGCAGCAATCATTGACTAGCCGTCCTTTTAGACAGGTTCACTCGGATACAAGCATCCATCCATTATGATATATATTGTATTCCAAATAAATATATATATATATATATATATATATATATATATATATAATATTTTTTGTTTAAAAATATGATTCCTTCGCTACATAAGAGTTCTCATGTTTTAAAAACGAGAGCCGAAACCATCCAAATAATTATTAAAATTAAGTTGGATTGTGGTGTTTAGTCCCGTTTCATCTTCAAGCGAAATTTTAGAATAAGCTATCTCTCGATTTACGTGTGTTTTTAGGCATGGTCCGTTACAAAATTCTTTATTGTGGGAGTGGCTAGACTATTTTTCTTCGTTAAGTGGTCAGAGAGTTAATTCTTATCAATACATTCATCATCTTCTGAGAGGTTTTGCTAAGTAGGTAGGGTATCTATTTCAAGGCTAATGTTTGAGGTCACCCTTATATTTGGTTCCCAGTGAGGGATATTTTTATGGCGCGCCTACAAGTCGTTATGTGTCTGGAGAATTGTCTTTTATTATTGTCATCTGATTATACTTATATTTATATATATATATATATATATATATATATATATATAGGATTGGTGTATACGGAATAAATTCCATTTACCAAAAAATAATATTCTTAAAGAGTGCTCAATACAGAGTAGGGGAAATATAATTATTTCTTTGAAAATTAAAACATAATAACATTCAAAACCATCACTTGATAAGACACCAGAAACAAAATGGCTATTTTGAAGTGATTTTCTAACATATTTATATTTATAATATATATATATATATATATATATATATATATATATATATATATATATATATATATATATATAATGTACTTTTAATATATATATATATATATATATATATATATATATATATATATATAATGTTCTTTTATATATATATATATATATATATATATATATCTGGGTATATGAGAAAGAGAGATCGATAATATTATTGATAAATTTACTGACTTTTATAAAATCGTAATTTTCGTTCTGGACAAAAAATATTGAGTTTTTCTTTTTTTATTTTACAATTAACATGGATGAAATTAAATACCAGCATAGGTCTTTTGCATTGTCTAACCTATAAATTTAACCTATTTATTAGTTTAAATAAAAAGAAATATTTTTATATATTTTGCATTAACATTATTGAGTGACTTGTTACATTGTAATGAAATACTGAATGACATTCAAAATATATATTTGAAATATATAATTACGTTTGCATTAACATTAAATTCCTGTAGGTGATATATTTTGTTTCAAGGACAACAATTATGTAGAAAAAATGCATATATTCAAACCTATAAAACATAATATTTTATGCAGAACAAATCTAAATATATATTCAGTTACAATGATTTAATATTTTAATAACTATGTGAAAGAGACATTGGTTGCAATTTTTGTTCGCCGTCGTTTTTTATAACTCAAACATTTCGGCAACTTTTAATTTTACGTGTTGTATATTTACTGGGTTTGTCAATTCAAGTATCGACATACATTTTCAGTTAGATCCAATACAGGCCACAGAAGCAACTTGGATTTTTCATTGAAGATTTTGAAACACATTTCGCTATTGCAATGCGTTTTCTGTTTTCTGTGTCATAATTTCCGTTGCCTGGTTATGTTTCTGTGCGTATTTCTGGTGTACTTATTTCGAAGTTAATACTCTTGAATTGTTCTGTTGTTCACATGTTTTGTCCGTGATATTCGCAAAATTGTTAAGCTTCGGTAACTTCTAAATTCGTCAGAAAATTCTGCTGCCATACTTTTAAACAATGTTGTACATCGTACAGCAAGCATCTTGGCACATGCATATGAACGTCATTACAAAATTACACTCTTTCATTAATCTATATTCCAAATTGAGTTATATACTTTGAATCTCTTTTTTGTTATAGGGCTTGAGAATCCTTTATCAGAATTTGGGGGGGGGTGGCTGAAGTGTTTCTGTTTAGGATTGTTTTGGATTCTGGAAAACAGGCTATGTAATTTGTACATAGCATCTATAAATTGGGACAGCTTGGGAATGGAACCCAAGCATAAACTGATATCTTTTTACATTTCATAACACAGCTTAGACAAATGCACTGAAGTTAGTTTTATATGAATAATGTCTACCTTGAAAGTAGTTTAATATAAAATTTAATAAAGTTTGTGTATGTACAGATACAGGTAATGTCGCTAGTCATGCTGATTTTTACGTGGTGAAATTAAGATTTCACGTAAAAAGAATATTTTGTACTTTCTGTACTTGTACAAAATACACGATCACTACTTACAAAATTATATAAATGTATAACTTTTTGATATTTGAATATTTTTACTGAGTACGAATAACCTGGTAAGTAATCCAGGAACGAATCTATTGCTTTGGCGACCGTTAACAAAAAAAACTGGCGCCAACGTAATCTATTTTGCTGCTCTTTCTGAAATTTTCTATTTGTGCCAAGTCATGTCAGTACCTGAAAAATTTGCGGATTTTGGATGTTCTCGAGTTTGGAATTTCGGGTAAAGTATACTCAACCTCTATTAGCTTCGTTTTTTTTTTTGTTTTTGTTTTTTGGCGAGATGGACGTGAAGAAATTCCTCATGATTTGACTGTTAAAGAATAATGTTCTTAATGCCAGTTTTCTAACATTAATTATATTCGTTGCAAACATAATTGAAGTCTATTCATTGTATCTCTAGCTCATATATACATTGGGCATTAATCCACTATTTTGTTTGAGAAATACTTCACTTTGACTGTATTATTTGAAGTGCAAGAAGGTGAAGTAGTTTATAATAACTTTAATAGTATCATATTCTACAGGGAAAGACAAACAATTTCAATGAAGTTGGAGAAATATCTAGAGCTGTATTCCATCCTAAAATCATTTTTATATAAATTTTCAATCGTTTCCTGATACATCTTCTATCGTTACATTTGTCAATATTCTATTCTGCCCACCACATATGATAGCTTTTTAGCAATTATGATTTTTTTGCAAAAACACATTATTTAAGCAATTGTGATTGTTATAAAAAATACATCATACATTTTTTAATAATTGAGAATTTTCTTTCATATTTTTTAGAAAGTGTACATTTTATATAATAAAACATTATATTCTGTGAGTAATTTTAAATTATATATAAAAATACATCATATTTGTTTTGGCTATTTGTCAATTTTCAGTGAAAATTCAAGATATTTTAATGGTAAAGGTAAAATTGAACGTCTGTATCCCGGAGACTTTCGGTATTCAGTGATACAACATTTAATATTATTGTAATTTGAAATATATAAAATGATTTTTTAATAATTTCTTTTGTGAAATTAGGCATCTCAGGTGAATTAACTATTATAATCCTTTGTAGTACTCATGTGTTTTTCTTTCCAGTTGTTTTGTTACAGCAATGTGAGAAGTTAGCAATTTGAATATATAATTATTCTGTTTTTTAGTTCCACGTGCTATACATTTTTTTTCAGTTGTTGTTAGTGTGTGTTTTTGTTGTTTGCTAAAAAATAGCTTTATTTTTGTAGAGCCTGTTTCTATGCTATGATGATATATCGTCTTTTTAAAGATTTATAGGATTAGTTTGTTTCAAGTCATTTTAATCCTTAACATGAATAAATGGTTTTATAAATTTGTGATTGTAAATGCCTCGGACGCTATGCATAAAATCAACACGGACACAATTATTTAGGAACATGACACACGTTTTCATGCCAATACTCTAGTTTAATAACAATTACACTGTTGAACCAAATTACTCGAAACGCAATTTATCCTGAATTTACCTTCTCTATTATATAAATTGGATATTAACTGTATCTAAATGTAAATTTGAAATAAATGTGGGGATCCTAATTTAAATAATACATGCTGATACGACGGTTCTCTTATTACAATAATGAGTGAAATTCGAACAAAAAAATAAACATCAATGCTAAGAAGACAAAATATATTTTTTCAGCCAAAGTGGAAAATCAAGATGCGAATTACAAATTGGAGATACCAAAGTCAAGTCAGGACAAAAATTGTTTAAAAGGGGTCAGAAAATGCGAAATCGAAATCCGAAGGGTCAGTGGGATACAGAAAGATGCCTCCAAAAGCAAAGCTAAGTATTAAGTAACAGAAAAATCTCGTTAGATACAAATGAAAAGTCTACTGGACTGTTACGCCATAGCAGTCCTAATATATCGCAGTGGATGCTGGGAAATCTCCTCAAAAATGAAAATAGACTTCAGAAAAGTCCGAAGCGCTCCTACAGAAGAATGCTGAGAATACCACGTACTGAATATGTGAACAACGACGAATTTTGTAAATAAAATAGAAACAAAAAGGAGACTTATAATTAGCATCAGAAGGAGACAGTTAAAATTTCTTGGGCATATGACGAGGAAAGAAATATTGAGAGAGGAAACGTTGAAGGCAATAGGAAAGCATTACATAACCTACCTAATGAATCTGTGTAAATGGTTGAGCGAATAGAGATTAAGAGTGATAGCAAAAGTATAAAATTTAATAAGAAGTAAAAAGTTAACAAAACTATAAGTAGCTACAAATAAATATAACCGGATCCATAATAATATCTCCAGAATAATTTCAAACATAACCGTTATCTCATAATCGTTACCGCCTATCTAATAACATTTAGGATATTGCAATAATACAATGGACCATAATACGCCGTTGACCAGCATATATAAATACCCAAGCATGAAACAGACCGTCGCAGCTAGTTTTCAATATCTTATATATGACTGTGTGTGTTTGTATATATATATATATATATATATATATATATATATATATATATATATATATATATATATATATGCAACTGCTTTTAAAACATATATCAAATCAATTGTTGACAAGGACAAGAGATAGGTTGTAAATTTAACGCCTTAACATGGAAATTGTTATATTTAATCACTAATAAAAATCATCCCAAACTACATCAGGAGGGCTGATGATATCCACCAATGCGAGCAAATCGTTACTACTGCTTGGTCCATATTGTCTATTGAGATGAAATGAAACGATTATGTTGGATGAATTGCTAGGTCTGCTACTATGAAATTTAGTTCAGTGTGCCTTTCAGAAAATAATTTCTCGTCAGAAACCATCATGCCATTTATAAATGTACCATTCGTTTTGAATATTACGTTCATATATGTTCTGATGCTATTATCCCATATCTCGAAAATCTTGACAAAATTCAAAGGATTTGTAATGTAATCGATCCTGACCTGGCATCTCAACTTCAGTCATTTTCTCACCGACTTGACTTACATCTGTTTTTTTCTACAAATTATTTAATGGCAATTGTTCTTATGAGCATTCCTCCTTGTTTCTACAACTGAATGCATTTAAGCGTGCTTCTAGATTAGCAACACGTATTCACAGTTATACTGTTGATCGAGTTAAATGCATCCATGTGATCTATTCTTATAGATTCTTTTTCCACGTGTTGAATTCTCTTTTGATGTATTGCTGCAAACTTTAAAAATCTAAATACGCCGACAATCACCATCTTACCTTTCATGGAACCTGTTCCTTTATTGTCATTTCTCCTCATTAATGTCTCCTCATTTTCTTCCACTCCCAGTTAACCCTTTCGTCCTAGTGGCATTACATCACACATAGGAGTGAAATGATTAAAAAGAATATATACATATATGTATATATGTAAGTTTATATATGTGTTAAGTTAGGGTACACTATATGTGTACACATATTGTCAACGTTGAGTTCATATTCTTTGCATTCTAGGGATTGATTATACCTCGCTGATTTTCCAGTTCTAAAGTATAATTTTGTCGGGTGTTTTTTTGATTATTCTAACACGAAGAACTTTCAATGTATGTTCGATTCCAGCGGAGGAAATTCTATCGGAAAACTGATATTGACAAAAAAATTCTTGCTATAAAATACACATATAAACTCATAATATTCTGAAAAGAATGCCACATATTTCTAAATTATCAATCCTCGTATATAATCCACAAAATCAACCCACGTTGGAAACGGACCAAAACGACAAATGATGGGGTAGAGAGATGCTAAATATTTTCGGGTAACGTGTATAATTTTAAGATATATCCAAATATGAACATGTATTGAAAATTAACCTCACAGAAATTTAGTTTCATTAGTCTGGAGATAAATACAAAGTTTGCTTTACTTTCGCTTAGAATGAGGAGAAAGTTTGAAGTGATACCATTTATCTATTCTGTAGTAAGATCTTAGATTTGTAAATGGTTATTTGCTTAAAAGATTCAAAAAGCCTATTCATGAATGATTTAATGGCATTCTACAAAAAAATATTCAGAGAACGACAAGCTCAAAATATATTAAATGATTTTTATGGTGAAATAGATCACCTTAAATAGATCCTATTAAAGATGTCTATGTTATTTTTAATTCTTAAATAAGTCAAATTCGAAGGAAACATTCTGCATAACATTTTGTACGTTTTATCCCAATACATCCTGCTAAGTGATACCATAGAACAAGAAAAACTTTCTAATATATCCAATGCTACACTCCAGTAAGGGTAAGTCTAATAAATTTTCGGCTTCCCCAATTAAATACGCAACTACTTATGTAATAAAAAAGAGGATTTTTTTTGATAGTATATATATATATATATATATATATATATATATATATATATATATATATATATATATATATATATATGCAGGATATATTTATATATATATAGATATAGATATATAGATATAATATAGGATATATATAATATAGTATATATATATATAAATAATATAGGATATATATATATATAATATAGGATATATATATATATAATATAGGATATATATATATATAATATACGATATATATAAATAATATACGATATATATATAATATAGGAAAATATATATATATAGATATATATATATATAATATAGGATATATATATAATATACGATATATAAATGAGATACATATATATAAAAATATATATATATATATATATATATACATATATATATATATATATATACATATATATATATACATATATATAATATATGATGTATATACATATATATATATATATATATATATATATATATATATATATATACACACATGTATATATATATATATATATATATATATATAATATAGGATATATATATATATAATATAAGATATATATATATGCAAGAGTTTATATAAATGCGCAACATATTGGCTACAGGCGTAAAGGCACCCTTTTGGTTAAAAGCAATGTAAAACGAGACACCTAAATGTAAACAGTATAACATATATGGATGGAATGATGTCTCAAAAAGTGTAATTTCTAGCCGGCAATTTTAGAAGGAAAAGAAATAAAAAAAATCCTTACTCTTTTAGATTTGATCAATGAGGATAATTTGGAATCTACTCTCATCGCCTTACCCAAAATTACATGCTAGCTCTGTCCTTAAAATAAATGTATACTAAAGTAAATATGTCCGGAGATAGCTGGTCAGAGAATGCGACGATTTATTCTCATGTTGGACAATCTGGGGGACACACTATAGGTTGCACCCTTCAGGCGTCACAGATTCTATAATAATCGTATCTATAATGCTTCAGCTTTTATATACTATTTTATTTTTTAGTGCAAATATTATTTTATGTTATAATATTTGTGTTTTATTTCATAATATTTATAATGAATCATTTTATAATTTTTACAAGTTTCTGTTCTATACTGTTTATAATTTTTCATAATATAATGTTTATAATGATTTATTTCATAATATTTTTAATTATTTATTATGATTTTTCATTCTATAATGGTTACATTTTTCTTCTATACAGTTCTATGATATATTATAATGTCCTTAACATTTTATTTTATAATGTTTTTTTTTAATTCTATACAGTCTAGATTGTTTCATACTGTAATGTTTTATTCTACAATGTGTAAATACTTTATTTTTTATTATTATTATTATTTTTATTTTCCTTTATTACTGAAGTTTACACATTTCTTTCCCGGTCCCGCCAGGGGACCTAAAGTTAGAAATGGTGGCATGACACTTTCCACTGACAAAAAAAAAAAAAAAAAAAAATTACATATATAAAGCCCTTCGTAAAGTGTGGGCTGTACTTGTGAGAACAATTTTTGTATCTCCTTGAGGCATGGACTTCCAGGAATCCCTTCAATTAGTCTACTGCAATCTTTTCCAACCAACCCTAGGGCTCCAACTACAACAGGGATTGTTGATGTTCCCATATGCCACATTTTCGAGATTTCTATTTCAAGGTCCTTGTATTTTGACAACTTTTTGAATATCTTCAAAGATACATTGCACTCAGCAGGGACTGCCATATCAATAAGGAGGCATCGTTTTTGTTTGTGGTCTTCAATAACAATATCTAGCCGGTTGGCCTTGATTGTTCTGCCAGTGTGTATTGCGTAATCCCATAGAATTGTAACAGGTCCTATCTCCGTAACCGGGTCTGGGTGGTGTTCATACCAGTTTCTTTCAGTTTCCTTCCCGTAGAAGTTGCAGATTTTCCAGTGCAGATATTGGCCCACTCTGTCATGTCGGGTTTTATATTCAGTGGGTGCCAACATCATGCAACCTGATACAAGATGATCAAACGTTTCTGGATACTTATCACAGAATCTGCATTTTGGGCTGACACAGTATTTTAGTATATGTGCTTGATAATTCCTAGTTAGCAAGCATTGGTCCTGCGCAGCAAGGATAAATCCTTCAGTTTCCGCTTTCAACCCTGCACTACGTAGCCACTGATGGGTACGGGATTTGTCTACGTCAGTTTGTTTGGTACGTGCAGAGTATTGGCCATAAAGCGGTTTATCTTGCCATCGCTTCTGTATCTGGTCGGTTGCATTCGTCTTTGCTGTCTTTTTTAAGTATTTTGCAGTTTCAGCCGTTGTATTGTGCTGTAGTTGCATTTCTACGCCCATTTGAAACTCCATTTTGAATATTTTGGCTTCTTTCATTACGGAGTAAAGACGCTTACTACTTTCATGTTCCTTGACGCATACCATCATTTAATTAAATTATTAATTAAAGCTGCACAATAGGGATTATTCTGTGTTTATATATATTCCGTTTTAATGAGTTTAGAATGGAATCTAATTATTACGCTTTCAAGAAAATATTCCTATTCTTTCATAATATTAGCATTTTGGCATATTAGTGATTAACAGAGTATTCTAAAAATACTACTACATTTTGACAAATGTGTCTGTCATTTTTAGTACTCTGATTAGATAATGACAAAATACTGAAATTTTCACAAAATATAAATTAGTGTTTTGATGAAAAATTTTTATTCTGACAAAGTTTACTAAAAATACCGCCATTCTTACAACATACTATTTTTCGAAAATATTAGTATGATTTTCATAAATTATTCAGTGTAAAATATTAGCATTAGTCAAAGTATTATTATTATTATTATTATTTTTAAAGATTATTCTTAAAAGTAAAATGTTGGTTATTATTAATAGTATAAATTATTAGCATTTTTGAAAGTATAATAAATATAAATATTTGAGCAAAAACCTTGATAACGATGGTTATTTTGACATCAACCTGACATTTTATTTTCTGAAAATACATTTACTCAGGATTTACTCAGGATATTAATTTTTGATAGTATAATAACACTGAAAAATCAAAAAAAAGTCAAAAAGTAATATTCATTTAGATCACTAATATATTGGAATACTCAGTTAAAATACTAACATTATTAGCAAATACTAATATACCACCCCTTCATAATATATTGTCCAAATATGAATAATTTATTAGAATTATTTTTTATCAAAATACTACTATTTTGTTAAAACAGAAATATTTGTTAAAAATAGTTTGTTAAAATGATAATGCTGTGCTTGTTTTGTCACGTTGTACTTTATCAAATGCTTTTTATCAATACTAATTTTTGGCTAGAATACCTTAAGAAATTTCTAATATTTTGTTAGAATATTGACATAAAATACTAATATTTTTCGAAATGATATTTTGTTAGATTACATTGTCCAAGACTTAATATTTAGTCAGAATACTTCGTAAAAATACTAATATTTTCTCAGAAGACTATAATAAAATAACAACATATTGTCATAATTGTTCTTCTTTTACATGCAGTGTCGCTTCGGAACATGGGCGATAATGTCTCTCCGCAATTAGCTGACCTTTTTAGCTTCCAGTAAAGTTTATCTTTTAGCTTTCTCCCCTAATTTCTGTTCTTGGCAGAACAGAGATTTTCTTCTACAGAATATAATTTTTACTACAAAAAGAACACTTATATTTAGCATCAGAAAGGGACAGTTGAAATTTCTAGGGCAAATAATGGGGAAAGAGGGCTTAGAACATTTGACACTCACAGGGCATATTGAAGGCAAGGTAGACAAAGAAAAGGAACGAATAATCTACTGGAGAACAGAAATTAAGAGAGACATCATAAAATAAACTTTAATAAGAATTAAAAGGAAGAAAATTTTTGGTATCATCTCATTGCGTCCACAAATGACACGGCACATAGAATAAAAAGTAGAAGAATCCTGCAAAATATTATTTTGATAAAGTAACCTAAGTAAATGTTTGTAAGTTAACATAATATTCTGAACAAAATAATCTGAATAAATTTCTTTAATCTAGAAGTTATAAATACAAGATGAAATAATTTTGTTTTGCCAACATTGACATTTTAGTCAAATTATTATTATTAAACGAAAGGAATTGAAACGGCAAAATAATTCTTTTTTTTTATCCATTTTATTTTTCCGATTTCTTTTAAATAACCAGGGACCGTTTTGTCAAACTAACAGAAAGAATAAAACAAAATGCAATTTTTAGATGAGGTCAATGAATGCTACAAAATATTTTTTCATCAAGGTTAAAACATGCGTGCAAAACCATGCTTATCATTGTTATGGAAAATATTAGTCCATTTGAACCAAATAAAATTTATCAAAAAATCTCTTTGCTATCAAAAAAAAAAGGTCATGTTATTGTGAATATTATTTTTGTGTAATATAAGTTACATTTTCGAAAAACCATGCAACTCACTAGAAAACACATGTAATCCAAATAAGAAAAACAAATAGATTACATTACGATAAAAATACAATAAAAACGACCCAATCTCCTATTTAAATTATTTAATAGTTATTCTATATTTTCAATTGAATTATGAACGTGTTGGTGTTTATATAAACTGTTCAATATTTATGTCATTCCAGAAAGCCGAATCAATGGTTTTATTTATACATATTGAATTTTGACATGAGTAATAATGGATTTTCACTAATGACCAAGTGACAGTAAGTCTCCTTAATAGACCAGCAATCACCTCAGTATTCATTTGTTATTGTAGGAACTTGATGAGTTTTTACATCAGGAATAATTAGCACCTTCTAGTGGAGGTCAAATGACAGTAATTTTCTTTAGCACTCCTGCAAACACAGTACTCATGCAGATTATTATAATTTATCTTCAAATTTGCAAACCAACAGAAGCTGATGACTTTTACTGTACATCGAGTGACATCGTTTCCTCAGAACTTCAGCAATCCTTTCAGTATTTTTATTTTTTTTTTTTTTTTAAAGCATTTCACCCCAAGCAAGGCGGGGAGCCACTAGGACGCAGGGGGTTACAGAAAATAGGAAGATCAGATAGGAGTGATAGAAGAAAGGATGAGGGTAGTAGATAGATTAAGGCAACTGGAGATGTCGATTGACATTACACTTGAATAGCTGGAGATTATAACTCACAGGGAAACAGGAGAAGGAAGAGAGTTCCACAGGCGAGAGGTGCGAGACATGAAGCTATTAGAGTAGAAGAGACGGCTACATTTAGGAGTTTCGACAGTGAAGGGGTGAGAGCGGGATCCCAGCCTCGTAGGGCGCTTGAACTCATGAAGTTTGGGAACCAGCGTATGCAGTTCCTCGGAGCAATTTCCATGAAAGTATTTATAGAACAGACAGAGGGAGGCGACGGTGCGTCTGTGAGAAAGTGACTGTAGACGAGACGCCAGGGCAGGGGCCAACCATATTGCATATCCGCTTCTGGAGCCTATCAAGAACCCTGAGGCAAACAGAAGGGGCGCCAGGCCATATATGGCAGCAATACTCCATGCAAGGGCGAATTGTGGATTTGTATATCTGGAGGATCGACTCAGGGGAGAAAACCTCCTAGCGCGGCTCAGGGAGCCAACTTTCCTCGCAGTGGACGAGGCAATTGACTCGATGTATTTATTCCATCTCAGGTCAGCAGTCAACGTGAGAACGCAGAGAGTTGCAGAGAGTTGAGCGTCAGACATTCTAATGGAGGGAAGGGAAGGCTCTCTGTGGTGATTAATAGAGAGCAGTTTTGTCTTCGAAGCGTTGAAGTTGACCAGCCCAAATCATGCCCCAGTTCACAATCGATTGGAGGTCCTTTTCGAGACGCACGGCAAGGTGAGTTTTGTCAGCGAGACTGGATTTGTTTTTGAGGCAGGAATAAATTGTGGTATCATCCGTGTAGATGCCGACTTGGGAAGTTACGGCGTCAGGAAGGTCATTTATATAGATAAGGAATAGATTGGGGCCTTGGATGGAGCCTTGAGGAACACCTGCGTTCGTGGGATAGGAACTGGAGGAGAATCCGTTGAGAACGACCTTCAATTCACGGTTTGACAGGAATGATTGTATTACGTTATATAATTGACCCGTAATGCCATAACCCTGGATCTTGCGGAGAAGGCTGGCATGCCAAACCCTATCAAATGCTTTGGAGATATCTAGTGCCACGGCTCGGGCTTCCCCGTTATTTTGGAGAGTTCGGTAGACTGTTTCCGTGATGGCTGTGAGCACATCGGCTGTAGATCTGGCAAAGCGGAAACCATATTGCTTGTCTGAGAGCAGATTATGGGATGTGAGGTGGTTAACTACCCCGGTATTGATTAGAGCTTCGAAGATTTTACCGAAGAGGGGAAGAAGACTGATAGGACGGTAGTTGGAATGGTCAGAGGGTTCGCCGGAGTTCTTGAAGACAGGAACGATCGAAGAGGACTTCCAGCAGTCCGGAAAACAAGATTCCTTGAGGCAGTAGTTGTATAGTTTCGAAAGGGCGGGCGCCAGTTCAGACGCGAATTTCTTCAAAACAATGGCTGGTATCCCATCTCCACCACTCGCTTTGTTGGGATCTAAGTTGGAGATAACGCCCAGTACCAAAGTTGGGGTTATGTTTAACCCACTCAATATGGCCTCAGTTCTAAGAGGGAAGTCGGGTATGGGTACACTAGAAGAGTCGAGCGTCGAGTTGAATGAAAATTTCCGAGCAAAACATTCAGCCTTGTCGGTAGAGGAGGTCAAGACTTCGAACTGGTTGAATAGAGGAGGTATAGAGGGTTTGCAATTGTTCAATACACTCTTGCAGAGACGCCAATAATCTTTGGAGCCAAATTTTCGAGATGCAATACGTTCCTTCATTCGAGCCGCAAATAGTGACTTAGCATCATTGAGGACAGGCTTACATTCGTTACGGGCGGAGGCAAAGAGACGTCTATTGCAGTCAGACGTGTCGCTACGGTATAGGTGGAAGTAATGGTTCCTATGTGCGATGGCGGCTGAGCAAGCAGCCGAGAACCAGGGGGGAGCGCGACTTGACACTATATTTCCTTGATGGGATGAAAGCGTCGATTCCAGCTTTAACCCAGGAAGAGACCCCAGAAGCACATTCGTGGACGGGGAGCTTAAAGACTCCATCCCAGGGGACATCGCGGAGGAAATCACGGAACGCGTCCCAGTCATCTCGTTGATAATAGAACGAAGTTCTAGTGGTATGAGGTTCTTTATACGGGGTGGAGTTAAAGTAGATGTTAACCGATACGACTGCATGGTCAGAGTTACCAAAAGGGCAGAGTTGCGAGGCACTGCAGGATTCGGGGATGGAGGTAAAGCACAGGTCGAGTAGAGAGGCTTTACCTTCCCGGTTGAAGGCAAAACGAGTGGGGAAGTTAACTATCTGTGTGAGGGAATGGGAGATTGAAAAATTAAGCGTTTGAATGCCTGCATGGTCAGTAGTAGCATTCTTAAGCCACAGAGTGTGATGGGCGTTAAAGTCTCCAAACACCAAAATGTGAGCAAACGGGTGGAGGGGAGAGCCTTTGTCTATGTTGTCAGAAATGCTATCAAGTATCTCACAGTCTTGAGAGGATGGAGAGCGGTAAAGGAAGAAGAGATAGCTTACCGCATTGAGGAGAGAGAGACGGAGACACATGTATGACTGGTCAGGCGATTCGAGAGAGGACTCTCTGGCCAGGGGGAGATGTTCCTTGACGTAGACACCAAGACCGTGCATGTGGGTTAGAGAGTCTTTTCTGAGGAGAAGAAGATAGCCGGGGATCGAGAGATCAGAAGAGGGGATAGATGAGACAAGGTTTGTCTCGCAGAGAGCCAGTACATCCGGGCCGTTTGCAGTGAGGAAAGATTCCAGTCTGCAGAAGTTTGTCCTAATGCCCCGGATGTTGGAGAACGAAATGTTGAGGGGTTTAGGTGGTTTTGAGAGGCTGGTTTAGGGTAAATCTTTCGGTTTTAGTAACTCATGTTGAATTTTTTTTGCAAAGATGAGAAGGCCTGAGGTAAAAGAAAACAGACAGTTTCGACCATGACGCGGGCTGAGAGAAGTTGGCAAAATCAGCATCATTATGTGGCCTCGGGGCTGCCCACCGGAGG
>CAHIKZ030004302.1:1177500-1187500 GCA_903632075.3 Acanthosepion pharaonis
ACGTGTTTGTATGGTGATATGTGTGTTTTATTTTGTAGTTTTGTTGAAGTTATATCTTGGAATATAGATTTATTTAAGAATTTGCAGGATATTATATGGATTAATATCTTGAAAAATTCTTTCATGTTTGCAGTTTGAATTTGTTTAGCAGCACATCAACCTCTATGGTTATTCAATACCGAAATCTAAATATTTTGAACACACTGTTATAGCTTCAACTTAAATATATTTTCAACGCAGATATTTGACTTCAACTACACGTAAAATATGTTGTTGTTTATTTTGTTAGAAAATGTATTGTTAGTAATTCTACTATAGATATATATCTTTGGCAATTTTTTTTATAAAATTTTATTGATAATATATTTAATATAAAAAAATATTTTTATAACATCATAGTGTTTTTTAGGTTGGGGACGGTAAACTATTTGCCCATAGCTGGGAACGTACCGAATGCTGCCACCCCTGGTCGGGGTGGACTTTGGAGCAACAGCAATTATGAGGTGGTTCCACGCTACTCAAGCATAAGAGGTCCTGCACTCGGATGTAGTTTATCGTCATACCCAGAACTACATACATACATACATACATACATACATACATACATACATACGGGAATAAAATATTGTTGCAATCTTTGGTGTAAAAATTTTTCGCAAGTGCTTGACAATCAACATTAATAGTACGACAGACATTGTCGCTACACGATTCACATTCGTGATGTGAATCTAAGAGACAGACGGATACAAATATATATAAACATGCACGTATATATATATATATATATATATATATATATATATATATATATATATATATGTGTGTGTGTGTGTGTGTGTGTGTGTGTGTGTGTGTGTGTGTCTGTGTGAATTTTGACACTGTTAGTATCGAACTATGAAAAGCAAAATTATCATGATGTGTCTCGTTCTATGGTGTTTCATCTTGGTCACAATTGAATAGTGAAGTTAATCAGGAAAAGAGCGTGCCGCAAATATACACACCCGGCTCCAATCAATTATTTAATTATTAGCGAGATACGTTATTCTCGTATCGCTTAATTACACTCGGCTACCTTTCAAAGGAAGAGATGCCAATTATTTACAAACGTATCTAGTTCACACCAGCAAACACGCACGCAGACATACACACAAGGATATGTATATATATATATATATATATATATATATATATATATATATATATATATTATATATTGCTGCTTTATAAATAGCGGCATAAGTTGTATTAAATAAACTGATAGTCGTTCTTAATGGCTTCTTTTAAAGACGACGCAATCTTATCTCAAGAAATCAAAAAGAAATACTTATTTTATGTTTAGAGCATCGTTATTAGTTTGACTTCGCAGTTCGTATCTTTTTCTTTTGATTTCTTTTAGACATCCACGAGTCTAAGTTACGTTTTCAGTTCAGTAGTAGATTAAACGTTTTAATGGCTGGCAATGCTAATTTAATGTTAGGTATTCATTTGTGTATTTCTCTTTTTTTTTTTTTGGTCATTTTTTTTTAATTACTCTCTGTTTGAAAACTTGTGAATTTCATTATTTACATTTATAATTTACTCTATGTATCACGTCAATACGTTCTTAATAAAATGAATTTCGACTTTTAAAGGAAACAAGTAAATGATTTAGAATAAAATACATGAAATATATTATTAACCCGACATTAATTTTCTTTTACGCAATATAGATGCGTAACTCAGATTTGCTAACGACTCCAACATGAAACAATTGTTTGAGATGATATTTTTCTTGAAAAATATTGAATATTCATTTATAATAACTTGATATGAACATATAGATAGATAGTTATCGACGCATTAGCTGGTAGATGCAGAGATAAATATTAATAAATGGCAGATAGATTGATAGATATCAATACATTACTTGAGAAAAATATAAAAATCGTCGTATATAAAAGAATATAAAAGACGTCAATACATTAGTTGCTAGAGGCATTGATAAAAAATACGATAGACAAATAGTTAGACATAATCACATTAGTTTACAGATGCAGAGATAAATATAAAAATGATAGAAAGATAGATCGATCGATAGATAGATATAAACGCATCAGTTGAAAATATATAACAATGTGATGGATAGATAGATAGATAGATAGATAGATAGATAGATATAAACGCATCAGTTGAAAATATATAACAATGTGATAGATAGATAGATAGATAGATAGATAGATAGATAGATAGATAGATAGATAGATAGATAACAACGCATTAGTTGAGAAATCTATAAAAATGTGATAGATGGATAGATATAACACATTAGTTGAGATAAATGTAAAAGTAGGGTAAAAAAATATCAACAGATTTGTTGAGCCTAATATAAAGATCAGATACATCGAGAGATATATCTCGATACATTAGTTGATAGATGCCGGGACAAATATTAAAAGTGATAGATAGATATGAACACACTGTATCGTGAAATATATCCCTTTGACACTTTGACAGACGCACACCAGCACTGATAAATTTAATCCACGACTAATAGGAATTTCCGGTCGTACTACATCCTATCACTTCTCCACGGTGACCCAGCGGCTACTGGTCAGATATCAAATTGAGTGCCAGCCGTGTGCATCAGACACTTTTTCATGGTGTAAGGTCTCTCTAACTTCACTGCGACAAAAAAGTATCATGACTGTTGTTATGTTAACAAGACTACAATACGCGGAGTAAACCTGCTTCGGCAGCGACTGGCCATGAACTCTGGTGAATTGAACAAAGTTAAAAAGCGCTCATTCATTTCCGCTAGTTATGGTAGAGCTTGGAAAGAAAATGTGTAGAATGTCCATCCGTGGCTACGGATTGTACAATAGTCTTTGTCACATCATTCCCCAGGTCCGAAAGCCACCATACTATCCAGATCACATTTGCTCGCTATCCCTGAAAAGGAATGACATGAATGTTTCCCTCGCTGGACAAATTGTGTAGCATTATTGCCGAATTAAAATGTACTGAATTTTTCATTTATAGCACCAATCCCCATTAGTTTTTATCATACGTAATATATATATATATATATATATATATATATATATATATTCCGCATGATAATATATATATATATATATATATATATATTTGTGTTTGGATATCTGTGTGTGATTAAAGGGGAAAAGCGTGTGGTGAAAGGGGAACACACGCATATATATGTGCGTATGTATGTATAGATATTAGTATATATATATATATATATACATATATCTGTGTGGGTGTGTGGGTGTTTATGCATGCATGTATATATTTATGGAAGTATGCATGTATATGCGTGTATATATATTTTTACGCGTAAGTTAGATGTGGCACAAGGCTGAAAGTATGTGGCACTCAGTGAGGATCGAACTTACATGTGGTCGCATAAATTATCTGACAGCCATAACTGGGTTCTGATCCAGCACTCACTCTTTTGACCCATGGCGCGACTACCTCTTCAATCACTCCGCTTTGAGTCTAAGCTCCCCACCCACAACAACAATTTCGGGAGTTCTTTTCTTATCAGAGCGATCAAAGTGAGTTTTCCGAGCTACCGTATCTGTATAAATACCATAAGACAAATCCATCTCCTTTTGAATCCTTTGCATTGTCCTCTTATTGATACCCAATCATACTGAAATATTTGTATTGGCGTTCCGGCGCGTGCGCCAAGCAGTACAGCATGCAATTTCCAAATTTCAGGTGAAGTAAATTGCGTCATAGTCCTCTTTTTTCTCACAGACTGTGCCCAGGTGACCCTACTATACTGAGTAGTCGACAAAATTTGAAACAAAACACTTCCGCGAAATTAAAAATATAACATGACGTCAATTTGCCCATCGCACCAGAAACATCGACTGTTAAAATATCTCGTCTTATTAAAAAAGAAAAAAAAACAACAAAAAAAAAAACCAACCAAACAAGAAAAAAAAAACTTCTATTTATACAATATTCGTCTTTCTCAGACGTGGTACCTAAAAAGTTTATATATACACGTTTGCCGAAAGTTTATTCGATTAAAAGATTTTTTTCTTCATAGGCAGGCCTAGATTCACCTGCAGAGAATATACAACTACAAGTGTTGCTATGAGTGTAGTGATAACTGTGTCAGAATCATCTGTTAGAATTCTAATTAATGTTAATCTTTACAAGTTGTGGATGAAAACATCAGAACTTATAATAAACTCATTTCAAGAGATCGAGAAATAATATATCTCGATATCTTGTGTTAACATACGACAACTTCTGTCTTGCTCTTTCTCACTAAATAAACAAATGTTGGAATCTTATCTCTTACTTTGCTCCAGAGTCTTTGGGGTAATATTTTTCCGTCAATGCAAATGATAGTTGTCTAAAACACTCTGAAAAATCTGATTGTCTCAAAACTATAGTACAACAGACGTTACATGTGCAACTGGTGTTATTTCCCTGAAACCTACAATCGCAATTTCCAACTGATATTGTGATTTTCCAAGTGTAGTTTAGACGTGGCACAATGTTGAAAGTATGTGGCACCCAGTGAGGATCGAATTCACTACTCAGTTGTAAATAATTTCCAACTGATATTTTCGGTTGTCATAACAGCTGTGAATACAATCAATGTACGACGGTTTAATCAATTTGGGAAACCAGCGACATGAACAAGTATAGGCCTGACATCAAAGAAGTACTGAGGATCTTCCAAAAATCCACAATTTCAAGTGCAAAGTACAAACTAAATAACAGAAAGAAACTGGTCAGTGATAAATCTCCAAGGTTATCAAATAATTCTTTGCCGTTTTTGATTTATTAGAAAAATCAGGTTACTGAAAATGTGACATACCTTTAGACCACAAAGTAATACCCATTAGTATGCAGTGTCATTTTTCAACTTGCAACCAGCAGCTGGCGGTAACTTCAGGCGTCTTGGACGCTAAGAATGATGTGCGAGGCTGCCGCCAGGGAATGGAGGACGTGTTAACCTGTCCAGTGAATGGAAGACTTGGTAATCTGTCGACGCAAGGCCTAGGGATTAAGATGGATTGTGCAGTGTCTCCTAGTCAATGGTATATCTGTCAATCCGCGCCACTTGACGTCTGTCATTGTAATGGAAGAACTGTACACACTCGTGATTAAATCATGCTCCTTCTGTCTTATTAACTGTGGCAGAAGATCCAACATTTGCGAGTACAGCTCCACAATGATGATTTGGCAGTTGATAGCAACTCACAGTACACCATTCGTCGACTAGTTCACCCACATATATAGCATGATCTTGCGTGGATATAGAGTTGGTATTGTGGTGTGAGATCTCGTGGAGACACTCAATGTCTGGCAAGGTTTGGGTCTCACGCAGGGCACACTTTTCATCCCTGATGTGTATTCAGTCAAATATGGGTACGTTGACGTGCGGAGAAAGTAAATGGAATTAGGCTGTGACGCGCTGTTTCTTGTTGACATCCGACAGTGTGTAGGCTGCCCAGGCTAATTCTGTTTCATCAGATATGTGGAAGCGTTCCGGAAGCTCACCGCATGTTTGGCTGTTGGTCTCGTCTATGGCCACATTCAGGGCCTCATTATCCAGGACCTGTGGCCTGCCACTGCGCGATTCATCACAAAGTAACAGACCTGTAATTCTAGAGCCAGTGCCTGATGCTGCGTTCATTCAAAGGATTATCCCCCAAAGTATGATGTACACGGCAACTTAATGCGGACCCTGACATTTCCACCTTTATGACATAAGGCAAACCCCGAACGAGCTTCTTGAACAACGCTATGTTTTATTGCCGCTGCTCGAGCTATGACTGATGTGTGTACGTAACGCACTTACATTCGTGAAGAGCAATGTCCCGACACCCAGATGACACGCGAAGCATTCATATGCGTATCAGTGATCAATTCTTAAAACACGACATACAAAACGATAAAGACTTTTTGGTAACCTTATAATTATCTATGAATGGAATGAAATCATATCTGTTTATCATAAGTATGCGTTGTCATACGCATGAAGCCAAACACAGTGAGTTGGCAGTTATAAAGACAAAGCTTGTAGGGTTATGTCATTTCGTAAGTCCTGTGGTAAGTCAAGTTCCAATCGAATTGAACTGACCAGAATTTATAACCATAAAATAAGACAGGTACATACTTCCTAAAGAGCAATGACCTACATATCTCGTCTTGCAAATCGCTTGTTGGCTGAAGAGGCATTGCCAGAGACATAAACGTTAATACATATCAATTATGATCATACACATTTAATGTGGCTACAGTCATCACAAACACGCACACACATAACTGTATTAGGCTACACAAAGGGTCGCCCAGTGGAAGGTAACATTTTAAGCAGGGATTCTTAGTAATTATAGTGCTATGAAGAAATACATTACTAATAATAACAATAAATAAATTTTACTGTAAACTTATCTTTATTCGAATAATTAGAGGGTTATTTTTCGAAAATGAAACTTCGATTATCACTCTAGTTAAGTGGGCATGATTTCCGAATAATATCGGCCTGGGGATATAAACCCAGTGTACTGCAAATTTGAAACTTCTCTGAAGTTTGTACTAACGGTTGATCCAGATTTTTTGAGCGAATTTTGATAGATGAGACCAATTGAATGTCGACAAGCAAGTAGTCACATGTCATTGACCAGACAAATGCTTTTTAACTATGCTTGGCAAACTATCTAAACATAATATATTGCTACAACACTACCATGAGACCTGGATATTTTTGGTATATATTGTCCTAAAAATATCACAGTGACTTCAATTCTTAATAAAAAAGAAAGAAGCCATGTTTGTAAGCGCAACCCATTGCAGTGCAGCCAAAAGAAATTCATCAATGTGATATCTCCTTAATACTTACTCCATCTCTTCTTAAAGAAGACAATTCTTCACAGAGGAGTCCCTCTACCAAATCGCGAAGAGATTAAGGAAATTCAAATAGCCTATCGCTTAAACACTTTCTAGCCGATTACGTATAGAGTTGTTTCGTTTTCATTCCATCCCTTTTGCGAGCTGGTATGCTACATGGTGATAACAGAAGGTCTGCTAGGAAAGGTGAGATGTTGGAAGAAGCGGAGCGAAAATTTACTGTAAATGATTTTGCGATCAAGTCACTGTGCAGACATTTTCTGATCTGATCGAAGGAGAAAACAATTCATTGAAATAAGTAAACGTCCAGAGAGTGCCTCGAGAGCAAGGTCATTTACATTTAAATATATATATATATATATATATATATATATATATATATATATTATTCTTTAGACACTTAACGATATAATATGCCAACAGCAATCTTTCCATGTGACTGAAAAAGACGATGTGCGTACATGAATGCCATCATTCGCTTTGAAATGGACACCCCGGCTCTACCTCGGCTTGACCTCGTTCCGAAGGTGACTGATATGTGGATACACATTAACTGATACGCCCTTATCAACATGGTCTCCCCAGCCGTTTCCATAATAATTAATTTTGAGAACGAACATGCTTATAAAGATGCGTAAATTTCAAGGTTGGTTATTCCTAAATATTCGCATGAGGATGAAACAGGGCTTGATACTTTAGTTCAAAATAATTATGTTGTGATTTTCGGCTCTTGTTTTTGAAACATAAGAACTCTTATGTAGCGAAAGAGTCATATTTCTTTTATAATATATATATATATATATATATATATATATATATATATATATATATATATATATATATATTAAACTCTAAAAATCTCACCATTTCTCATAATAGATGATTGTACTTTCCGGCAAAGGACCTGAGTCCCTTTAAAGTAATTGGACCCTCGAGAAAGGAAAGCTTTCAGAATCAAAATTTGATAACACTATTTAACATATGCAAACCGCTTGTTCGGTCCCTCGAATCGCATATATGATAATTTCTTTATATATATATATATTCTTATATATATATATATATATATATATATATATATATATAATTATTTGAAAATTATAACATGAATATGTTATAAATCACTACAAAAAAATTGCCATTTTGTTTCAACACCTCTGATATCTAATCATGTGATGAAGTTAAATGTAGATTTCTACAATCTACATTCAATATCATCACTTGATAAGACATCTGAGGTGTTGAAACAAAATAGCTATTTTTGTAGTGATTTTATGACATATTTATGTTATAATTTTTAAATAAATAATTATATTCGCTCTAATCTCTATTGAGCACTGTTTTAAGAATAGTAAATGTTGGTTATTCGAATTTATTCCGTATACACCAATCACAAATCATATACTTGGACATATATATATATATGTGTGTGTGTGTGTGTGTGTGTGTGTGTGTGTGTGTGTGTGTGTGTGTGTGTTAAAAATCAAATATAAACATCACGTCATCGATGATGTAAGTGTATTTTAAATCTAAAACCTTCGTAGGTTGGTGTTTATAAATCAAGCGTTGTATCTAGATAAGATTATGGAAAGTTTTTTTTTTCATTCATGTTACCAAATTACACTGGTCGATATCATTTAATTTTTTTTATTTTTTTCTTCTTTATTTAATATTTTAATATGACGTAAAGCTGAAGATTTAATTAATCCATATATCGATTAAGATGAAGCAACCCAATTACGTGAATGTGTTCCATAATCACATCTCTGTTTTGGTAAAGATCGATAAATTCCAATAAAATATTAAAATGCACCGGCTCAATGCAAAAGCAATTGCTTTTATTTAAAGCAAACTTTTAATCAAGCGATTTTGATCGCCGCTTGACTAATCACGTCTGGAGCAAATTTGGCCGCCATTGCGACAGAAATAATTTGCAATAACAACTATTATTATTATTAATAAAAATATTATTAATATTATTCTTTCATTGAGTATTTTCACCAGAATTGTTTTGAGATTAAGTGACAACATATCTACACAATGATGCTGGACAAGTTTAAATATACTAGCCATCATTTCCATGGCACTAATTATGCCCTAAATATCCAAGACTGTATAATTTATTTATTTATTCACAAAAATGGTAACAAGTAGCTTTCACAGGAGATGTACACACACCAAGTCGCCACATTCTTCCATTTTACGTCCTCGCATAAAACGAACACACTGCCCTCTCTCTCTCTCTCTCTCTCTCTCTCACACAAAACACACATATATATATATATATATATATATATATATATGCATAGTACCCTGAAATATTATTTCGGTTGAGCTCTCTGAGAGAAAAGTGAATTTGTAAAGAGTCACTGTTACTGTTGCCGATGCAAGACTTTTCGTTAAGACGAATCAAGTTCTCCAGTCACTAGCATGTTTAACTAAAAATATATTCAGCATAATCCTTGCTGTGAGCCGAAAGCTTAAAGGTTGAAGACACAGATTGATACCAAATCACTCAGGTTTCCCGTCTTCGGAGCAATATCTAACCGCAATGATGAGCTGTCCGTGGTTGACAATATATATATATATATATATATATATATATATATATATACACACTTGAAACTGCTATAAAATGTGTGTGTGTTTGAGAGAGAGAGTGTGCTAAATATCAGAGATAGAAATTATGTAAATATAAGTTGACATTATCGTCAACAACACTGGATTTCATAGAATCTGAGCATATATATATATATATATATATATATATATATATATATATATATATATATATATTTGGTGGAGAGTTCTGATTGTGTCTGTGAGTACGAATTTACTACTACTCAGTTATAAAAAGTAATGATCATTTTATTTATTAATCCGAGTTTTTTTTTTTATCATTTTAAACGTTATATATATATATATATATATATATATATATATATATATATATATATATATATATATATATATAATGTCCTCCATATACAGGAATAATTTGCTGTATAACAGATCATGAGTGCGGCAAAATAACCGATTCCTTCAAACCGGGATCGAAAGCCGAGTATCAACCTATGAGCTATCAGCGCACGGCAGAGGGAAATGGAAACTCAAGCGTATT
>CAHIKZ030004302.1:1192500-1275000 GCA_903632075.3 Acanthosepion pharaonis
GTCTGTTTTTATCTACTTTACTCTCGTTGTTAATAACGTTGTTATCTTTTTTGCAGTCGTATATTTTATGTGATTTTCTTTGCCCTTATGTATGAAATGATAAGTAGATTGTAGGTTTTTGAAACTTTTTCTATGTATATCGATTATTTGGGTAAGTATTGGGGTCTGCAGAATCTTCGCGCTCTTACATAGAATCATATAATCTTTCCTGTTTTGATCTTGTTACAGTGGAAGAAATAAAAAATTATGAGGTCATTCTTTTTGGTAGAATTTCCGTAAAAATCAACTTATTATTTATATGCTACATGATATGTAGGAAAGGTAAAGTGTTATGAAACACAAATTTAATTGTAAAGACTCTTGTGAGTTCAACGTTATCAAAATTGTTGATATGATCGACTAAAATATTTTGTGAATATATTTAAATAAAACAAAAACAACTAGCATAAACATATGCACTCTAGGCCTTAAAGTTTTATGTCCTGAATATTGCAAATTAGCTATTATACTAAATTTAATAAAACCCACAAAAGTTAATTCTACCACGAAAAATATTTTCTACACGCAGTTAAAAAAAGTAATCAAACTCTCATTAATAATGACTTTCCTAATTGCATCATTGATGAATAAATTACATGAATCATTAGAAATCTTAACATAAATAAAAAAAATCGTAATACTCGCTCAAAAACCCATAAGCATATAAAACTATTATACCGTACTAGAATGCATTCTAACTATAAACAAGATGAAAAAAACACTAAAAATAATTCAAAAGTACTAATAAAAAAATAAAACTAATTATATAATATACTAAATGTAACACAACCATTTTAATCATGTACAATAACTCTCCTCCTTCGACAATTGTTTTGGCAAAGAGCAACATTGTATATCAGTTTATATTTCTTTTGGAATATACAATTTCTGACAAAAAAAGCAAGTTGAAATGTTTGTTTGAGGACGACAACATTATCAAGACGTCTTATGCTTCATTTGTCGAATACAAGTTCTGTTGCATGAAAAACACATCTTTGTGTACCTTCCCAATACAGGAAAATACTTGTTCACAACACGAATATACTAAAACTGGAAAAGAATAAACAAAAACATCAAAGGCAAAGAAGTAACAATGAACAAATTTATTACGAGTGTAGAAGCAACGTGTTGATGTGCATTTATCAAACTTTTATTGTCATTTTGCAGGCGACGGATTTCTGGTTATCTCCCTTATATTGGCACGCCTGTTTTGCAAAAAATTCATAGCTATAATTTATAAATTTACAGTATTAAACAGGGTGGCTTCACGCGTGTTTATGAAAATCACTATCACACGATACAATAAGATTTTCTTAGTAATTCACCCTGATGATGATCTCCGAGGAAATTGAAAGTACTCGTGTAGGAAAAAAAAACTAAGGTGCCGCTCTTGGTGAATGCCATCGTAACACCAAGAAACTCATTAGAGAACTAGAAAGGAATATTATAAAATCAAAGTCCTAATATGTCTATATTTTTCAAAGAAACATGATTGAACTTGCACACACGCACACACACACACACACACACACACATATATGTATGTATATATGTATTTCGTACAATTTTAATTAAGATATCATTAGTTAATGATCATTTTCACACTCGAATTTTAAATTTAAAATTCGCAGGATTTTCCAAACAGTTTATTGTCAATTTGTAGAAGGGAACTGGTTATCTGGGAAAAGAAATTGAGAGAGAATTTCAAAGGGGTCAGAGAGGAGAAAATGACAGAAGATGTATAGTTATACGTTAAGAACGTCTCTACCCGTACAGCCATCTGTACGTACATAAGCATAGATACCTTCATACATATATCTATATATAACCCTATGTTAGGATAAAATATATTCAAAGAGTAATAAAATGAGTTAAGTTAAATTAGAAAATAAATTAAATTTTTAAAATGAACATTAACTTAAATGAACCGCAATTAAAATGAATTATAATATGATGAATGAAAATGAAATAAAAATATTGTTATGTCCAAATGCATGAGAATTAATTATTTCCCTTAGATTTATAGTCCAAGGTCACTTTTTCAATCCCATAATCCAATATGTATCGGTAATTTACCCCTTAATATTACATATTAAATTCATATATTAACGTATGCAGCATATATTAAATATTAGAAAGACTTATGATAATAGTAAAACCTGATGATTTAAGATGGATACTGGGTGTCTCAACATGACAATTACCCGAAACACATGGAACGAATTGTTACAAATTAGTTGTGGACTAAATAATACATTCCCGATGTCTATATGAACTAGTCCATAACTATATTTATAATGCTTCAAGTCTGATGTAGGAAGAAGAAGCTGTTTGGAGTCAGCCTTTAGACGAATTAATACAGGCGTCACGGCAAGTAGCCAAAGCTTTACTTATATTATAAGCGCAACGAAGCGAATTATAACAAAGATACTAGGCTCAAAGGAAAATTAAGGTATTGTCGTAACCCTTACAAACCCCTGACCGAAATCTCACTGAAAATGGGCATATTTAAAAAAAAGTAAAAGAAGTCCTTTATATTCGGCGGAACTCGACCCTATTGCAAAGGAAGACTTGAAAATTACCTATTTGTGTGTGTAGTGTTTTTGTAAGGAAGTATCAAAACGATTAAAGGCAATAATCAAGCATTTAATGTTCCCTAATTAATTATTGAGGAAAGAGGGGCAATAATGTTGACCTATGTTAAATGTTGTTTGGTGTTTTTTGTTTTAATGTTTGACAAAAAAATAGAAAATTGCTTTGAGTATCACTACACATTCTTTGAAATTATTTCATTACATTTTAACAGTCCACATGAAGTTTCCATGAAAATTTCAGGTATTTCGTAACATCAAACAAACTCTCGTCAATAACGGTTCTCCGAAGTTCATAATAGATAGCAAAATGTAATTGTTTCTTACGAAATTAGACACTGATAACACAGTTCCTAGATATAAAAGAAACACTAATATATTTTATATAAAAACGATTGATGTCAATAAATAGCAAAAAAAAACAAAAAAAAACAAACAAAAAACTGCTCGAAGAAATAACATGAAAAATTCATTACTACAGTTGATAATAAGAAGGGTAAATTAATTACTTATTATAACGAAACATTTCATCGGCAAGGGGTCTCCGGTGAAACATAAAGTGTACATGAGCAATATTATATATGAATGCCAATAGTCATCAGGGAAATCTGTTTCTGATGTAAACAAATTCTGGTATAATTCTACATGTTTATAAAGACTGTTGTCCATGCGCGATAAGAATCCATTTAAATCCACAGGAAAACACGGCAACTTAGATACGTAAAGTAATCTTCCTAGTCCTCTTCCTTCATTATGTACTCTAGCAATTTTAACAGATATATTTTGAAGTTAGGTATAAATGTTCTTTTTTGTTTTTATTTTCTCTAAAACTTCGTCGTTGGTAAAATTGCCAGTCCATGGCTTTCTCAGAATTCTTCTGTAGAACCGCATTTCATGTTGTTTCAAACTTCTTCTTTGTCTGTGAGAACATTGTCCAACATTGACTACCACACAAGAGAAGGAATATTAATTAAGAGTTCAGTTCTTTTTTTGCTGTTTATAATAATGTTTTCCTGTTTTTTATTAAATTTCTTTGCTTTTCGTCTGTTAAATCATTTGATTTCTCCACATTCTAATTTTTACGTTTGTCTGTAACTTTTGCTAAAAACCATGCTTCATGTTCTCTTAAAAATGATGTCTAGTTCATTATTCTAGATCGAACTCACGTAGAGAAATATATGTATGTTCCTCTCTGTGTCCACACTGTGTCATCTGCATAGTTTATATTGTTAAGATTGTAGCCGCCAATAATGAATAAAAGTAGTACCTCTAATTATCTCAAAAGCTCCCCACAGTAAAAGGTGTATTAATCCAATTGAAGAATATATCCTTATCTTACACTCCTTTCTATATATATATTTTTCCTGAATACATTTTCAATCTGTATTCCAATCAGAGGGTGGTTAATTAATTTGAACCTTTTAAAACCTTTATTCTACAATCTACAATCAACATCATCACTTGATAAGACACCAGAGGCGTTGAAACAAAATGGATATTTTTGTAGTGATTTTATAACATATTTATGTTATGATTTTTAAATGAATAATTATATATATATTATAAACAGAGCATTTACTTAAATACTTGTATCTATAAAAAAAGAACGTTAAACATAAAAATATCTTTTATATATATGGGGATATTTCTATCTATCTAATAATAAATATAATAATAATAATATATATATTGGGTGTATTTATCTCCATCGATATATATATATATGTGTGTGTGTGTGTGACTGTTCTTATTTATTATATGTGAACATGTAGATATCTAAATGGACTCTGTTGAAAGAACTTCCTGAAGGTGAGCTCACCGTTAGCTTCTCTCATTTTCAGTTTGCAATCTGTTTTCCGAGGCGCTGTGGACGCTGATCGACATAAGATATGATGAGGTTGGGGGTGTCTTGAATTTTCACATTCGTATGAGAACCTAGTTTATTTCTCTTTCAATTCTCGATAACTGACCTTTAACATTAATTGCAATTTAAAAATTCTAACCAATTATATGTGATTGATTTAAATCGCAGTAAATGAAAAAAGAAATTAGGGCGATTGAAAGTGAAGGGGGTGTTGCCTATCACGACCCATTCCTCTAAACGTTATTTAGCGCCTAATTTTCTGCGTGCTGACATATCTATCTATCTATCTATCTATCTTTGTATATGTGTAATAAACTGATACAAAATAAAGATAGAAAAAATGACTGATTGTGTATATTTTCAGAAGGGATCTTAAAATCGATGTAATGACGTCCATTGATCTGCACGTTTAATTCTTCCTCGTTGCCTCTTAAAATCGCTGCAAGCTGCAAGCTAGAGGCTTCCTTCCGCATACGAAGCACAATGCAAAGAAAATTGTTATTATTGTAGTAGTTTAACATTTTTCTCATGTTTTTCGAAGGATGTTTTTAGAGGAGAATGAATTAAATTAATTTGGATAATAATAATAATAATAATAATAATAATAATAATAATAATAATAGGCCTTGATTATAGACAACAAAAACAAAATGTGCTTTCTTATTGACTTGGTAATACCTGCAGACTATAATGTATCTTTGACGATCTTCATAAACCTATCAAAATACAAAGATTTCAAATCGAAATTTGAAAAACGTGGTCAATGAGAACATCAACAATTCAATTGTAGTTCGAGCCCTCGAATTAATTGGAAAATATTCCAATAGCCACATTGAATTAATCCCTTGTCATCCATGACTTAAATGAAAACAAAACAAAAAAAAACAGGTACAGTCGAAACCTTGCGAAGGGCTTTATCTATGTAAAGTATGTGTGATTTTTTTCGAAATTGCTCAGTGGAAAATGTCATGATGCCATTTCTGACCTTTGGTCTCTGTTCGGGAAATCGAAGGAAGAAGAAATAATAATAATAATAATAATAATAATAAGTCGTACAAATGCTGAAGAGAGTATTGATTATCTAATAAGTGGAGGCTGTACCCTAACAGAAAATGAGTTTACATTTTGACAGGGTAAGTTAGGGAAGAACTGGCATTGGAAGATATGTCAATAGAAAAACCTTTCCATGCAATAATATACACAGAATTACAAGTCAACGTAAATTGTAGAAACTGAAACGGATATATTACTCTGGGGATCTAGTATACGTACTGACATCAGTAGGGAAAACAACAGTTGAGATATAATAAGGAAAATTAAGAAAAAAAAAGGTACGTGATGCCTCAGAAGAAATGTTATCCCGAATGCCAAAAATATCCAGGAGAAATAAAAAATGAGATAATTTCAAAATATAAGCGCTGGTAATGCCTATTGGAAAAATGTTTGATTTAAACTCAACTACTATAGAAATAATAACAGGAACCTCCAGGAATGATTGAAAGAAACGAATATCCAGATTATGAAAATACTAGGAGTGTATTCATACGTACCACTCATAATCTCCAAAAACATTGTCAAACAAATATGCCCAACAATATAAATATAAATATGAGGTAATGTAATCTTATGTAAACAGAAATCCCTCTCTCCCATCTCTCTCTGTCATTTCTCTCTCTCTCTCTCTCTATATATATATATATATATAGAGAGAGAGAGAGAGATAGATATCTGATTCATTTGATTTCAGTCTTGGATTGAGGAATCGCAGAGCCGAGATCGAACTCCAGTCGAATCCATTACATTCACTTACGTGCTAATACCCTTGGGAAAGGTATAAAGCCTCTTCCTCTCCCTCCATCTCTGGGTAAAATAGCAGGACAGATAGCCTTGGTTGGCAACTGGTCTAGGAGAAGGATAATTCTGAATTCAAAACCTGCGGAGGGTCGTTTGGGAACCTTGTGGCATTCGGTGCACCAGGTCTCTGTAATCGTCCCTTCAAAAAGTGCGGATAGTCCTGCACGAGGCCTTCACCACTATAATCAAATCTCATGTGCCGGTGTCGGGCTGTCTGTTTCCTGGAAATGTGTGGAAACTGATCTGCTTCACCCTCATACGTCGAATCTCGACGGGAGAGTCGATTATATATATATATATGACTATTGAAGTCAACACTCAGGAGCGACAGGCTGTTTCATGATGGACGCAATCGTCAGGCCGCCTGACGATTGCGTCCATCATAAAACAGCCTGTCGCCCTGGAGTGTTGACTTCAATGCTCACTTTTTATTTATATTTACATATGCTCTATCTCTCTGTCCCATAAACATAGCACACCTTAAAACTATATATCTTTATATATATATATATATACACATATATATATGTGTGTGTGTGCGTGTTTATATATATATATATATATATATATATATATATATGTGTGTGTGTGTGTTTGTGGACGTGTGTGTGTTTCATTAAAGACGACGGACAAGTTACTACGATTAAGATTTTATTTAATTTTCTTGTGTTCAAACTAGCGTTTTCTTTTCTAGAAACAGAGTGTGTAGAAACTGACCACAACAAACATGGCCACAACATCACTATAAGTCTAAAAATATACACACAACCCATACATCCAATTAAAACGCAAAAATAACGTCAACCTTGATAATGGCTAAAAGTATAGCCGAAAGCGCTCGGAAATATAGAACGTTTAGTCCGTTTCTATAGACTATGTCCAGAAAAGAAAACTCATGTTAGAACACACAGAAAAAAAAATGTAATAAAATGCTTAATCGTAGTAGTTTGTCTGTCAACTTTAATGAAACATGTATTAATGAATGATTGTTGCCTACATACACGATATATATGTGTGTGTATGTATTAACATTTTAAGCGTTATGTTGTTAGTGGAAGCTCTTATTTGGTAGACGTTTGTTAATTAAACAGTAAATAGTATATATATATTTATGAATTTTTGTTACCGATCTGAATATTATAATAAAACATGCGCTCTCTGGCATACTCATCTTTAATAAGAGTTTCTTGCTCGCTCTGCCCACGTTATTCTTTAATAAAATTACTCGAATACTCAGGATATTAGCCGAAAATAAATATAATGTTTAATAAATAAACCGAGTGTCTACTCAGATACAAGTATCTACTAACACTAACGTTTAAAGTGTTAAAATCTGTCGAATTAGTAATTAAAATATCGATTACCGCACACAAATATATATATATATATATATATATATAAGTGCGCAGGTATGCAGAAAATAACACGTTGGGTGCATAATCCGGAGTTCCTTTGTATTTTTAATTTTAAGAAGACAGTGCTCCATACAGAAGAGCTTTATTAAAATAATATTTTTTTGTTTAAAAATATGATTCCTTGGCTACATAAGAGTTCTCATGTTTCAAAAACGAGAGAGAAAACCAATCCAAATAATTATTAAAATTAAGTTGAATTGATGTGTTTAGTCCCGTTTCATCTTCAAGCAAAATTTTAGGAATAACTAAACACCTCAATTCAACTTAATTTTCATAATCATTTGGATGATTTCCGCTCTAGTTTTTGAAACATGAGAACTCTTATGTAGCGAAAGAAACATATTTTTAAACAAATATATATATATATATATATATATATATATATATATATATATATATATATATATATACACACACACACACACACACACATATATATATATATATATATATATATATATGGGAGATTTTCAAATATCGAATATGCAAAGATCGAATGACTAAAAGAAACATCTGTAGCACCAGAGTGTTGCAATACTGAAGAAATATATCTTCGCTTGATTTCCATCTAAATTTACCAGTGCGAAACGCAACACCTACATCATAACAAGTTGAGCATTGGGTACTTTCAAACGGGATCTAATTAATTCCTTTGATCAGAGGGCAAGCCAACCATACACAAAAGGAATACAAAAGCATGCAATTGCGTTGGGGGATGCGCGCCTCTTTTTGAAATACGTTATGAAACAAACATCAGCTTCACGACAGAAGCGAAGAAATTGGATAATTTTTCAATTTACCTTCTATATCTTTCGCCTCGTTATTTTTCTTTCTTTATTTTTCTCTTTCTTTCTTTCTTTCTTTCTTTTTCCTGCTTTTGTACTCTCAATATTTATCTCTTGTTCTTTCCTTATCTTTATAATGCCACTTTCCAATCGTCATTCTGAATCCGGTATCTAAACATCGTAGATCGGAAATATGGGTCCGAATTTCGTTTGTCCAAAATAACACGTCGCCTCTTTCATTTATTACTACTTAATTTCATTTCTCTCTTCACAAAGAAGGCGATTATGGCTTCGGACAACTTGTAGCCTTGCGTTGCTACTTTAAGATATACTGACTTGCGCATGTGATTGCTACTTCACTCACTTTATATTAAAACCTATCAAGTACGTTACTCATTGTTTTTTTCCCGGCTTCAGATTGCCATCAATGTGTCCTTTGAATATTCCACTTTTCATGTCTTATTTCTTGCTTATTTGCATTAAAACTATTTTCTTTTTATTACTAAAATCAGTTTCGTTTTAGCTCCAGGAATCTTTCTTGTTTTATTCATAATCCTTTCGTAGCATTCTCCACATCTTTCTGTCCATATATATATATATATATATATATATATATATATATATATATATATATATATAGTTATAACTGTTCATTTGCTATCGAACTCCCCCTAGGGTTTTAGAGATAGACCCCATTAGCCACATATAACTACATTACCCAAGATACTTGGATGAGTATATTTCCCTTTGATCAAAGGGAATCCCCGGGGATGGCCACAACAACCACCCATTCGACACTGAATTTTTTTTCCTTTGATATAAATTAAATTTACTTTTGAACAAGCGAATGACTCATAGGCTACTTGGATAAGTATATTTCATTTTGATCAAAACAGCTCTGGGTGGTGGGGTGCAGGGTACAATCTTCCCATTGGCTTTTTTTTTCTTTTTAGTTTAAATTAAATTTAAATTTGAAAAGGCGAATAATTATAAAATATAGGAGAAATCCAGAAGACGGGGGTCACATCGACAAGATGAAAGTAAGAAAAGATGGACGTCTTATTGAGCAAAAATCATCAATCGGTGTATAAAACATTACAATACATACATACAATACATCAGTTCATGGAATCCAGTATTGTAACAAATACATATAAAAGGTGTTACATCATGCTGGTTGTGCACAAAACCCCAATGACTTTTTTCGTTTTTATTTAATTTGAACAAGGCAATATCTCTTATACAAAATACAGAAGAAGGAAAACAGAAAATGGTGTTCACATCGGCAAGATCCTTGTGTAACAGTGAAATGCATCATTTTTCTCCACAAATTCCAACAATGGTTTAAAATCAATCAACTTATTCATACGAAAAATGTGTGACACTCAGCAAGTCGTGGTTAATTCGGCTAGTATATCAATAGAACTTCATTGCTACATCACCATTTTTTTCATCTATGCCAATAACTCTCTACGCCATAGTGTAAAGTCAAACAAGTAACATTTGATAGGAAATATTTCTATCTTGTTTATTAGGCAGCAATTCAATATTTCATTACTTGTTTATTAGATATCCATTCAGGTTTATATTGCTATCTTGTTTATGAGATAATCATTTTACATTTAAAGCAGTGATGTTAATGCCAAGTCAAAGCAGCAATCATGAGTATTGCGGTTTCAGTCTTCACAACATTATTATTTTTTTAATTTTATTCACACTGTTTGCCTAACGATTAGAGAATTTTCTTTTATATTCCGTGTAATATTATTATACTTCTGCACAACTTCCACTCCTTTGTAGCTCTTAATATGTTTTGTTTCATTATCCGTCCCAAACATTGCTCTGTTATCCATCTACAGAAGATTGTTAATTAAGATTCCCGATGATTTCTACTTTCTACATATTGTCTTCATTATGTTCTATGAGTAGTAAATAAAAAAAAGAAGCAAATAAACTGAAATAAATATGTGTCGAATAGAGAAATGTTCTTCAGTTGAACATATTTTTCACTGTTTTATTAAACAGTTATTAAGAAATCTCCGGTTTTTATGTCCTATTTGTCTAACAATCGAATACATTTCTTTGGCATGGACAGTTAGAGAGGAAGAATTTGGCGAAAATAAAATGAAATTTACTCACGTGCGTTATCATCCTCAACGATGGTTAAGGCAACGTAGCTGAAAGACGAAATTCTTATATGGTATGTATATGGACATCAAGTCAAGTCACATTGGAAGTTATATTGCATTTTTTCCTACTCCCTATAGATGTGTTATCAAGACTTTTTAAATAATTTAATCATATGTCCCTTCAGGATCTGGGCGATCATTATTCTCCATATATTCCATTTTTGATATTTGAATAAGAATGCTTGTATAGTTTTCTTTTTTCTTTCTTCACAGTTTTGATTTTAAACCGTTCATCTTTTTTCTATGCTGATTGCCATCCAACTAAAGGAACAAATTCCATGTATCTATTTGACAGGATATATATATATATATATATATATATATATATATATATATATATATTCCTACAATAATCCAATTGGCGTGTACCTTCAGGACGGTGGTGATAATAGCTTTCCACAATTCCCCGTCCTTTGTAGCTCTTTCAGGATTTATTCGATTTGTTGTCTCAAACTCTATTCTGACATCCATTTACTCCAGCTATACAGTTTGTTTATGCAGTGTTTTCCCCTGCCTGTCTTACCTTCAACCTGTCTTGTGAGTACAACCTTTTTCAAGCTCTCTTCCCTAATTTTTTTGCCCTAGAAGTTTTAACAATCCATTCCTTATGTTAATTATAAGTGTCCTTTTTGTTTCTATTTTCTCTAAAACTTCACCATTACTCACATGTTCAGTCCATAGTATTCTCCACATATTCAGATCTCTTCCACCTTTGTCAGATGATTGTCCGGTATTCACTGAAATATGTTATTACGTAAAAGTACATTTTCATTGAGTTGAACTAAATTTTCCTGTTTCTTCGTACTTTGCTTAGAATTTGGAAGGCATCTTTCGTTATCCTAATATCTTCGTACTTCAGTGTCGCTTTTTCAGTGTCCTGATAAAACAATTCCCATTTAAATTAATAGATTTCTTTCACTCTAAAAATATTTATAACTATTACGGAGGTTATTTTAGTGGGTACATGTCTTTGACAATAAATATGATAGAAAAGTATAATTTAGCTGAAAGGGCAATATAAATTTCGTTTAAACGAGGTATTTGTTTTTTGTCTTGCTGTAAGACCTTCCGTAATCCAACGGTAAGACAGGTCTACCTAAAATTTGGCTCCCTCGAAAAATAGGAATACAGTTTCGATTCAATTCGAGTTGTACATCCCATTAAAATCAATCGTTCGATGAACTACTCTTGTAGACCTTAATTTCGTTGATTTTAAATGAAAAGTGATCTCCACTCAAAAATATGTAACGCTGCTAAATCTCATGGCATGAATTAATTGAGCCAGCAATTTGACTGAGTGTCGAACATCCTCCAGCTCCAGATTAATCTACAGAAGGTTTTGGCGGACGACGTCTTTTAAGTGGTTATTTTGTTTTCCGCAAGGTCGTATCCAGTCTGTAGATCGCGGGTTAGAACGGTGGATGACTATTGTTGGGCAGTTTTCAGGTCGTCGAAGGAAGTGTAGAACCAGTTAAATTTTGGCAATAGTGCGGAGGTCATTAAAAACGTGTATCCAATATCTAATTACCATAAAAACAAATATGAATTATATATATATATATATACACATTGATCCCCAAATCACCCGATCTCATAGTAAGAATACACGAAGTTCTGTTTGATATTACAAAGAATAATTTGTATTCACTTTTAGTTTGAATCGTTAAAAATGTACCTTACATTGCTGACATCGCTGCAGCATGTCAATAGATACTTATCCATTAGAAAATGTTTTTCAAGGTTTGGAACAACTGTATTTCTAGATTTTATAAAATTAGAGTACACCAAGTTATATATGCCTGGACAGGAAATAACGAAATTTTCAAGCATCATCAACAGCAGAAATGAGAGAAATAAGAGCACAAAGCTTATTATTCTCTTCGTATGCCCTGCGAAGATACTAACAATGGTGTGATGTGATGGACTCGGATCAGTTACAAAATTCATAATACATCAATAAACTAATATAATACATCGTTCCTGCCTTCCCTCCCGAGGCTAGTGTGATAAGTATGAGACGGGAAGATATGCTTATGACATAGATAATCATATATACGATAAGAATGATCTTGATTAGAAGAGCAACATTCTCTAACAAGGTTCTTAAATCTGAAATGAAATTAGGTATTGCTACTATTTTAACAATGATTTTCCTCCTATACAAATCCTCTGAGAAACTCATGGTAGAGGGTTTACACGGTAAGGAGCAAAATTTGTGCGGTTATATGGAAAAGATAACGGTTAATTCCAGACTTAAACAGGTTAAAATTTTAGTGGTCGTGAAAGCATCCGCTTTGGAGTTGGTTTCAACATAATGGCAGTTCGTGGGAAAAAAACATGCTTGAGTGGAACTTAGATATCCCCAATGGAATACGAAAAAGATGATCCTGGTTTATTAAGATGTGGGTAGTATGACATGTCTTAAATTTGAATCTTAGAACTGGTTGAGCTAAGATATGTAGATTGGCCGAGCACTTTCCATGGAAATAACAACAGAGCAATGAAAAAGATTGCGACTTAATTAAATCCATCATAAGAAATCAGGATGTACAGTTAGTTACTAATAAGCACTAAAAATACCCTGGTGGATCAAATTTAATACAGAAAATAAGGAAATTGAACACAGAATACGCTGAGCTTGGGGTCAGTTTCACTCTACACTGCAAATTACAAGATTAAACTATTAACCTAAAAAAATCAAGTTACGTTCTTAAATAGTCTCTTTCATAAGGACGTCTCATGCATGGCGCCAAACACATTTAGAAATATCTTCGCTGTCCTCTGTATACATCGGCTTTAACTGTATGGTGCCAAACCCATTTAGAAATATCTAAAGTGTCTATTGTATACATCTGCATTCTCAGATCAATGATTACAAATGGCATCGAGTGAATGTAGACCGTAGCTTTTAGCGATGACTATCCTCCTTTCAGAATCATGCTAGAGAATCACAAACAAATAACCGTAGTAAATAACAGAAATCTTTTGAGGAATTTCAAGAATAGCAACAACTCAAATGAATATATATGACTCGAAGAGAATATAATGGCCTAATGAAGATAATGATGTTGTACACGATTTAAAAACAAAAGTTTACCAAAGGAGACCTATCAATACTGGGTAGAAAAATAACAGCCCGTGGATTTGAAAAAAAAGAAATTATTTTTCGAGAGAGACAGAGAGAGAGAGAGAGAGAGAGAGAGAGAGATTTTATACATTTCAACAGAAAGTGTCACAAGTTATTCGTTCAATGAATGCTGAATGTTTCCTGACGAGAAAACGGATGATATTGTGATTTGAATTTCACTTGCCATCAACATATGTACATGAGTTGGAGTAATTGGTTAAAAAAATTACAAATACCGTAATTATTTGTGCGTAGATCACTAGGGAGTATAAGAGACATTTAAACAAAAGGAAATGAATTCCAGGGATGAAAGCTTCTTTTCACCCGATTTTGAAGCTAAGAATATAGCAGAAAATGTTGAAAAGTAAAAGAAAACAAATGAAAAAATAAGCAGGATATATTTTTTTTACTTTTGTGTGTCTTAAGGATACAAAAACGCGATAATGACGCTTTCAAAAATAAATCGAAATATTAATTTGTTTGTTTGATTTTATATTTTGTGAAAATCTAAGGTATTTCTTTCAAAATTATTTGTGGACTCCGGAAAAGAACTGTTTAGAATCTTGAAAAGGAATGTTTATGAGATCATTTTTTTTCTGTTCTTCCGAGAAAGATTAGAATATCGTCCGCTTTGATACTTTCAAATTCCTTTTTTGTCTATCTTGAATTCTGTAAAAAACAATGAGTTCTAAACCAAATTATAAGACGCAGCAGTCCTTTGGTTGCATAAAACCGCGACTTATACATACAGTATTACAGTGATATAGCACTTGCTGTGTAACAGATTTATTTTTCTCTTATTTTTCAGTATATTGGATATGTGTGTGTGATTATCATTTACGCACATCACGGTTCTATATTTCGTTATGGACGTGTTATCTGTTTGCAGGTGCAATCTAGGAATATTTACAACTGATCGATGCGAGGATCACACCCACCAGTCAAATATCCGATTATATTCCAAGATTATTTACATCATATAGTTGTACTTTGTCTATTTGATGTTTTAATTTTTGATTTTCTTTCATTTGGCAAACGTTCTTTTCTGACTTGCCTGGCAGAACTGGATTACACTTGATTATATCACGTAACACGCGGCTCATAAACGTTTCAACAAATGCTACACCTTCGCACTTTCCAACATGATTTTTTCGGAAAGTCCAAGAAACAATTAAATGAAAATGGGGAATGCTGTTTGGTGGAATGTCGTGTCCACAATGCTGTAAAATTCTTAGCAAGTAATTGCGCTTGCGAAAGAGACAAAAGATATATCTTTAATGGCGGTCTGATTTGACCCATCACGTCTTTGCTGTCGCTCCCTTCAAAGATTGTTCTTACGATAACAGGTTGAAAATCGAGCTGCGCTTCCATAATCTGTGCGACATGGCTCTGTTAAACTATTCTGTTAATATCCGTCAGAGAATGGCATTTTGCTTTGTTCTTCTTTCACGTTTACCTTCTGCTAAAATCAAATTACACACATGTATACGATATCGTAATCTTATGTACACAGACAACATTCACCCATACTCACAAACACACACGCAGGCGCGCACACACACAGGCACGCATATATATATATATATATATATATATATATATATATATATATTTATTAAAGACATATTTTATGTTTAACGTTGTTATTTTTATAGATACAAGTATTTAAGCAAATGCTCTGTTTATGATAAACAGTATTAAATAACATTTACCGGCCTGAATGTCCGAGAAATTTTCATAGAAAATTTTCGTTCTTTGACAGGATCCCATTTTCTACTGGCCAGAGTGAGAGCCTATAGCTTGTTGCCACGAATAGGCAGGAAGATTCTATTGGCTAGCATGAGAGCCAACAGCTGACTGACACGAATGTTAACTAGCATGCTAGCATGCAAAAAATCGATAGCTGCATTCGTCACAAGTGGGAAAAATGTAAATCTGCATGGCACTTTACTCCAATTGGCTCATTCACTTGCTTGAACTCAACGTTGATTCTAATTCCGCAGAACTGGATTGGGTGTGAAAAATTATTTCTTGTTAACATTCTTTTTTCATTCGGTTTTTCCAGTGTCGAGTCCTTTTTTAAAGCTGATCGTTTTGTGTTCATTTTGTTTAGTTCTTTTTTCGTAACAGATTTAATTTTTAATATAGAACTTAGAAAAAATTCGCAGTGTGAGATAGGCAAGAAGTAAGGCATGTAGCAACATCAGCACGGCAAAGGGCACTCCTTTAAAGGAAGGGCAAACACTATTTTAAGTCAAGTGAAAGCGATTGCTGTATGAGTCATACGATTTTTGGATCAAGCATGGGCAACGCCGGGCCATGCTTCTAGTATATAATAATATTATATATTAGTGGTTGGGTGTGCCTGGATCATGTAATCAAATCTACGAACTGCCTGTTTGTTTTTAGAAAGGTATTATAATCAGTAATGATATTTTAGGTAAAGCTTTCAATTAAATTGATTTTTGAGCATCCACCTTGTGATGAGTTAATGGGCTAGAGATATTATACATTTTAAAATGAAAATGAAATAGTCGGAGGCTTTTTCTTCCTATAGTTTAAATCGATGAAATCCTGAAGGTATGACATCCCATATTTATTAACACACTGTATGTGTATTCGCACAGTCATTTTTTTCCGTCAATAATTTTGTGATTGTGGCTGGTGCTTGTTCAATACAAGTTTGTTGGAGTTATTATATAAAGAAAATATCTGTTGAATATTTCAGTTGTTGTTATGAATGATAAATAATTTGGTAACTTTGTGGGATGCATCCAAATATTATTAAGGGGTTTTAATGTTCTCTTTCAATAATAAAATATTAGCCACGATGCATATATGAATCAAATCTGATTTTAAAATGACTAATTACAATGATTTTTAATGACTAACATTCTCATTATTTTTAACAATCATAACAATAACGAATCTCATGATTTTCAGTAAACATTTTTCCTCAAAATGCATTTGGTTTGGATTTAACGCTATTTTTGAGCTAATTTATCGTGATATTTGTCTAAAATAAATTGCTATTTTTTGCCATTAGAATTTTGAGGCCTTTTCTGGGTTTTGACTAATATTTTACCCAGAGCCATGTGAATAATCATTAAAATATATATATAATAACCAAAGAAAAGCAATTTTCTTCAAACTGGCTTCTTTCTCGTTTCTTAATCAGGTTTCACATCCCTGGAATATCCTCATAAATACATAAATTGGGAAAAATGCCTGAAAACATATTCAAAGGTTTCATGCATTTCAAAGAATGGAAAGCAATATATATTCCGTAGATGGCTCCTAAAAACTTGATCTATACCTCCGACACCTACTGTACACATACACACACACATACACGCACAGATATATATATCCTTAAAACTTGCTTGTGATATGGAACAGATTGAAATCTTCTTTTCTAAAAATTAAATAACTTAACCTGATATTAACATCAGATTTGTAGGGATGATTTATTTTCCTCACTGGATACTGTTGGGGCGCTCCCACCTTCTAACTAGTAATGGACTGGTCCCTCTTATATAACTCAGCTCTGGAGAGAGAGTGACAGAGCATCAGAGAGAGAGTCAGCAGTCCATATAAGCTTACCCGGTACATACCGTTGGACTATAGACTTTGGATATTGTTTCGTACTAACCAACCTTCGTTCTACTAATCACTCTATTGTTAATTGCTTTTATGAATATACCAGTATTTTCCTCTACAACTGTGTTTGTCTTGATTCATACACCGACACGCGGGAAACTCACAACATTTCAACAGATACACCTATAAAATATATATATATATATATATATATATATATATATATATATATATATATATATATAGGAGAAAAGACAGGCATACTGAATTCTAAAATCTTTTACACCCACTAAAATCAAGTGTATCAAAAATATTTTACGAATTTTAGGGGAGAATTCCTCACACCGAAACAATGACAAAATCCACCTACCATTCAAGCACACACATTAATCGTAAGCTGATACTTGGGTTTAACCTGTATTATATCACTGGGATTTCGATATGCGCACAAATTTACGTTGAATAAATTTCATATTCCATCACTTCCAAATGTTAGGTGACCTGTAAAGAAGACTGAATAGACAAACAAGGGATCAGAAGTTTGTGCCATACACCAACTGCAAAAAGCTCTCCTGTGGGGAGTGATCATTTCGAAAGACCCTGCATACGTCACAAGTGATAAGGATACAGGAGCTACTCTTGAATAATCTCTATGCGGTTCTATGATATGTTCGACAGGCTAGAGCCAGTTGGCGTCTGCTAATATCTGGATCCTCTTCAGCTTCCTGTAGAATGTGTTCTTCATAATAAGCATTAAAGGGAGCTCACTATTTCTCGATCCCTAGTTCATGGTGACATGCATCCTGTCTTAGCAACACGACAATAAACTGCAGCAATGACTGCCATCGGTCTGAAATCGCAGTCTTACAGCCATTCAATCTCACGTCCATTACCATTCGCACGGCCGTATGGAAAATTCATATCGGCCTGCACACGATATAAATACCATGCCATTGTTAAACGGAACACTTCTCAATTAAATCACTTTACAAACGATAAAGGCTGAACACAGACTCGCAACAAATATACATGAATGAAAAATGTAACCTAGTCTATATGGCAACACATCAGCATCTACCGTAATTTTTCTATAAACGTAAATCAAGAACATAGGATTTAAAAAACCTATGTCTATTTGGATTTTTGTCTTAGTTATGGTGTGAAGAAACCTCTCCCAAATTTTGTAAAAGCATTTTGACACACACTGTATATATGTGTGCACGTGTGTACGTGACAGATATACAGATATATCTGTACACATGAATAACTTTATCAATTATATAACGCGAGGGTCGTTCAAAACTTTCTAACTCTTATTCAGAAAGAACAGACATAGCTGAACAGTTTTGTTATGGCAACAATGTACCATTTCCTATAAAACGAAAAGAAACTATTTCAGATGCATTACTTAATTTCTGTGCAATTTAAGACCATACATATATTAAAGGTGTGCGACAAATCTAGAAAAAGAACAACAAAAACAACAGAGTTTCGGTCTGACTTAAAGTATCTACAAAAGAGAGGTAGAATATGAGGATATGATGCAAATATTTGTTTCTATGCAGCTGTTTAGCTGTGGGCTGCCGAATTTAAACGGAGCAGGGATATCAAAGAAAATGACCGTCGATCATGTTGTACAAAAACCACCACCACTGATGAAGAAGTCGATGTCATTGACCGTATGTCTTGGGATGACAGATGTCTTTCTACCCAGAAGATAGCTAACTTTGTATGGATTACTTCTGGTTTAGTTATTCTTGTTTTAACTGAGATCATGGAGATGACAAAACTGTCTGCAAAATGGGTTCAAAGAATGTTTACAGCAGAGAAGCTGAAAACAGTTCACCTTTCCAGGACACTTCTGACTCGCTTTCCCCCTGACCCTGACGATTTGCACCACAGTTTAGGAACTGAAGATGCCGTCTGGGTTTGGCACTTACGAATCTAAATCAAATATTCAAATCAAACAGCGGAAACACTCCAGTTCGCCATTCTTGAAGATTTTCAAGAAGGCAACGTCATTTGACATGGTGATGGCTTTTGCTTTTTGCGATTCAGGAAGCATTATAATGATAGAATAACTGGAAAAAATAAAAATTTAATGGACAGTACTACGCGTCAGAATTAATAAAACTAAAGGAAGCAATGAATTCCCATGAAGCTGAGGACAGGGGTAATAGTGCACCAAGATAACGCCCCTGGGAACACTGCTCATGTTGCAGTAGATGAGACAGCCAACTGTAGCTTTGTACTTCAACCTCATCTACCCTTACTTACCATGTTTACCATTTGACTCCAGTTTGCTAAACTCAAATCCCAAACACATAGTCACCATCTTGGAAAAAATGATGAGATCATATGTGCTGTGGAAGGGTTTTTGGTGGACCAGGATGCTAACTTCTTCCATGATGGGATTGCAATATTTAAGCTTCGTTGTATCACGTGCACTGATGTCAAGGAAAACTCTATTGAAAAATAGAGAAAAACTCAGCTGTTTCGCTGCATTCTGCTGTGCCATCAGAATTGGATGGTCTGTTTATTTTATACAATCTCAGTGTACATAATGAAATTAGTTTAAATACTATAGAATTTTTCCGGACGGTTGCCTCATGGTAGTAAATAATTCTATCGGAAGCAAGGTTGACAAATTGAGGAAATTGATTCATAGAGTGTTTTAATCTTTACACCTCAAGATTAAAATTAATACTAACCAAAAATAAGTAGATTTCTTAGATGTAACCTTAAACTTAACTTTAAATAATTTCCAACCCTTCTGAAAAGATAACGCTAATCACATTTATATAAATCCTAATTCCAATCATCCAGTTCCAGTTATTAAGCATATCCTATCATCCGTTGAAGGCCGTATCAACAAGCACTCTTCTAAGAAAGAAATATTCGATACGCACAAAATTGTTCCTTACCGACAGTGACTACAGAACTTCCGAAATTAAATATATAGAAAATTGTATTTACTCTAGCAAAAAACAAAAAACAAAGAAAAAACAATAGAGGAAGGAGAATAATTTGGTAAAAACCTCCCTTCAAAAAATTAGTCTGTACCAAATTGGGACACAAATTCTTAAATCTAATTAACAAAGACTTTCCTACGAAGAAAAAATTAAGTCAAATCTTCAACCGCAATACCTTAAAAATTAGTTATAGCTGTTCTAGGAATCTAGATAAAATTATTAAATCACAAAACAATAGAATACTGAAACTTCATAACAATAATAAACGCAACTAAAACACAAATTCTAATACAGCCTCAAGTAAAAGAGCTATGTAATTGCAGAATCCCTTATCAATGTCCATTATAAAACAGGTGCTTAACAAAATTCATTGTGTATATATGCGATATCTCATCAAATGAGAACCTCAGTGATATTAAGTTGTATGTAGAAGACCATTTAAGAATCGGTATTACAATCACATATGCTCCTTTACAAATGTAGGCAAACGCACTATGGCATCACTTTCGAAATATTTTTGGAAACTGAAGGAAGAATGAAAAACACATAAGGTTAAATGGAAAATCCTAAAACAAGCCAGAACTTGCAAATCTTTGAACCAACCTTGTTTTTAATGTTTGCAAGAGAAAATATTTATTATTGAACATTTGAACAACAGCCAATTATTAAATTAGAGATATGAAACCACCATTTTTGTAGACATATTAAGGATCTAACATTACAAACTTGCCAAATTCTTAAATCCATGACTCTAAACGTTTAAAATTAGAACTCGCCTCCTTTGATATATTTCCTGCTCTCTTATATAACTCTTCACTAATTTTTCTTAGATTATGACTCTTAAAATGGTTTTGGCGTATATATATTACTAGTAATACTGTCAGATAAATTGTTTTACACCCATACTTATTCTACACCTTATACTATCCGATAGTAGGTCAAAATTAGATTATAAATATTATATTAATATCCCATAATTTTAAATATTTTCTACTTATATTTTAATTTCTAAATCAAAATGTTTTTTTTTTAAATCAGAATAATTAATATATTCAGCATCAAGTTCAAAACCCAAGCTGATGTCAAATTTTTCGGTGGTCATATATACATACACATATACATATATATATATATATATATATATATATATATATATATAAATAAAGTTCAAACACTAATATTTGTGTTTGAGTCTTTTTATATATCTATCTATATATATATATATATATATAAGGCTCAAACACTTTTATGTTATATTCTTACACTACCCTGGACAAGGAGCTTTTCCTCGATTCTATCCTCTTGGGAATTTATATATATATATATATATATATATAAGTGCGCAGGTATGCAGAAAATAGAAAAGAACACGTTGGTTGCATAATCCGGGGTTCCTTAGTATTTTTGTTTTTATTTTTATGAAGACAGTGCTCCATACAGAAGTAGAGCTTTATTATAATAATATTTTTTTGTTTAAAATATGATTCCTTCGCTACATAAGAGTTCTCATGTTTCAAAAACGAGAGCCGAATCCATCCAAATAATTATTAAAATTAAGTTCAATTGAGGTGTTTTAGTCCCGTTTCATCTTCAAGCGAAATTTTAGGAATAAGCTATCTCTCGGTTTACGGGTGTTTTTAGGCATGTTCCGTTACCAAATTCGTTGTTGTGGGAGTGGTTACAATACTTTTCTTCGTTAAGTGGTCAGAGAATTAATTCTTATCAATAGATTCATCATCTTCTGAGAGGTTTTGCTAAGGTTGCAAATAAGGAAATATTCCGACAACACAGTAGTTTTTATAACACAGCCCTGAAAAATAGCGGATACAAAAACGCTGACATAACCTATAAAAACGATAGTACCAATAATAAGAAAAACAGGAAAAGAAAGATCATCTGGTATACCCACCACCGTACAACCAAATGATCAGCACCAAACTAGGCCATAAGTTCTTAGCTTTAATTGAAAAGCACTATCCCACTAATAGCAAACTTAGCGACATATTTAACAAAAACACCTTACAACTGAGTTACAGTTGCACTGAAAAACTAGAAAGAATCATAAAAAGACATAAGAAAATCCTAGAAAAACACGCATACCAAAACAATAATAAAACTCATAAACTAAAATTAGATAAAAATAACGAAAAATTAAGTGATTGTAGAAACCCTAAAAACTGCCCGTTGGAAAATAAATGCCTCACAAAATCTGTGGTATACCAGTGCACTATCTCATCCATTGAGAGTCCTAGCACTGATAGGATATACATAGGCTCAACGAAGAATAATTTTAAAATTAGATGGAGGCAACACAAGAGCTCCTTCAACAATATTCAAAATAGAAATCAGACATCTCTATCCCAATATTTCTGGCATCTAAAAGAAACGAATAAAACACCAAAAGTAAAATGGAAAATAGTAAATAAAACAAGAACCTGTAAAACCTGGGATGACCCATGCACTTTGTGCTTACAGGAAAAAACTACACATCATTAAATTTCTAAATAATGAAAAATTATTAAACCATAGGCAGGTTTTTTGCCGACACCAACAAACTTTCGCATTAAATAGTTAGCATAAAAAAAATCCCATAGCTAAATAAAAGTCTCAAAAGCTTAGCCAAATCATTAAATAGGAAAAACCCTTTCTGTAGTCGTCAAAAAACAAAAAAAAAAACAAAAACAAATTGAAATTCAGTGCAATACGATTTGTATATAAAACACCCACTTGAATAAACAAATAAATAAATAGATAATCAGAAGGACAATAATAAAACACAATCCTCCCGACACATAACGACTTGTAGGCGCGCCATAAAAATATCCCTCACTGGGAACCAACTAAAGGGTGACCGTAAACATTAGACTTGAAATAGATTCCGAAAAATAGTTGAAAGAAAAAGTAGCGTCTAAATTTAGCTATAATAAGTTACTCCTAAAAAAAAAAAAAAAATTATTATCCATGAAGGCAACCGAAAAAAAAGAAATATTATTCCGTTTAAAGAAAAGCAAACATAAGATTACTTGTAAGAATGTTTTTGTAATAAAATAAATCTACTCGGAAGACCAGTATGACGCAAAAATGAAGTCATTGCATATGAGACTGAATGCAAATCGAAAGATTGATTCTCATAAGTTTCTCGTCATCTATATACACAAATTTCACACACACATATATATATATATATATATATATATATATATATATATATATATATATATATATATATATATACTAATCAGCCTTAAAAGTATTTAGTATGGCATTTATGGCGTATGTGTATCTGCATTGGGAACTTTCTTATTTTTTTGTAGTTTTGGACCACTCATTCGCTCTATTTATCCACAACCACCTGGTGGTCTTTTCGACGGACACCAGGATCAATTGAATCGCCCGCCTTCTTTTTTGTCCAGTTATCCCTAGGCTAGTAAGGGCTCATATCATTGACTGTCCGGCGAACCCCCTACAGCCAATCTCGACAGGGAAACAATGAGTGCGCCATCCTTTAGTTCTGCACTCGTCTAAGATTCCTTCATATTTACTATACTTTCTCTCAAATGCCTCTTGCATATGCTCCTCCCATGGGACAGTTAACTCCAGCAAAATAATCTGTTTTGTGGCGTCCGAATAAACGATTATGTCTGGACGAAGTTTGGAGGACGATATATGTGTTGGGAATTTCAATTGTTTCCCGAGATCGACTCGCATTTGCCAATCCGACGCGGACGATAACAGTGAATGGGATCCTGCAACCGTCTTACTCGGCTTTGCACCTGCTTTAACGAAGCGGATAGCTCTACTTCCTTGGATGAGTTTATTACTCTGTAAGGCTTCAGCAATAATGAGTGATATCGCCTCTAAAACCTTGTCATGACGCCACCGATAGCGCCCGTCTGTCAGAGCTGTTCTGCACCCGCTTAATATGTGTTGCAGTGATCCCCTCCCCGAGCACAAGGGGCTCTTTGGTGAATCTATTTTTCCCCATAGGTGTAGGTTGGTCGCGCTTGATAATACGTCGTACGCCATCTGAACCAGGAATCTCGATCGGCTGAAGTCGGTATTCCAAAGATCTGACCACGACACTTTCCGCCGATCTACACCATCCCACCTGGTCCACGCGCTCTGCTGGCTATAACCTGCCATTTTTGTCATATATATATATATATATATATATATATATATATATATATATATATTGTTGAAACTTGGATAAGCATGGAATAATAATAATACAACACAAAATGTACGTTAACAAAATGTATTGAAACAAGGAAAAGGTACACAATATTTACAGTTAGTTTTGGTATATTCTTGGGAAGACTGTTCCTGCATAATGGGTTGACTGAATCGCAGTCGGGCAGAGTCTCTGGATTGGATCTCTTCTTACTATCTCTTTTCGTCTTCGGTACCAACCCATATTTATATGGTCGGTACTCACTTATGTAAATTAGGTGTATCACACAACACCCTCCTCCCAAGCCTTGGAATCCTTTTGGATTTCAAATTGGCTTCCTATATGGGTTGATGATTATGGCTATTTCCTTGTAGATCCATTTGCCTAATTTTAATATTTTTCCGTTTTGGATTCACGTCCAATGGGTCCGTCAATTTCCGTTTCCTACCGGATCTTCATGGTTCAGGTGTATTCTGTGGAGGTTCTACCTGAAACATATCATACATTATATCAATGGGATCTTCGTCCTCATCCGGTATACACTTCTTCTTGCTCTATACCGTAATCTTTTTAAGTTGGTTTTGGTGCCTTTTTATGAGTATTCTTCGGCCCTTTAATTATGTAAATCAGGTCACCGATTCTCTTGTCCACTATGCCTCGTTCCCAGAACTCAGCGTTGTTTTTATAGCACTTGAAAAACACCTTCTCTCCGGGAGGTATCTTTTCTCGCTGTATACATGGTATTTTTTTTTACTGTATTTTTTTCCTGGCAAAAGCTTGTCAAACACTGACTTAACTTTCCTAGCGAACATTAGTTCAGCTGGTGCCATGTTTGAGTGTGTTCTCTGGTTTGGCGTGATTCTGTATACTTAGAAAATTGCTGAAGCGCCTTTTCCGTTGGAACTCCTGAGGCTTTCTTCAGAGCTCGTTTTAAAGTATCGACAAATCTTTCTGCGAGTCCATTAGACCTCGGATGATACGGAGGCGTCGTTATGTGGTTAATTTGATATAACTCACAAAATTCCTTAAATTCTTCAGAAGTGAATTGTGTACCATTGTCATTCACAATACACTCTGGCACACCGAACCGTGCAAATAGTTCATGCAAAAAGTTGTTGTGGTATTGGACGTAGGCTTTTTACAGCGTAGTACTTCCGGCCATTTTGTAAAACTATCTACCACTATTAAGTAGTAAAAATCTTTACTGACCAGCGAAATCAATGTAATCTTGTCCACGGATGATCCGTCTTGGGCTATGGTTTGTGTACTATAGGTGGTGCCTTAGCTGCTAACGCACACCCCTTACATCGATGAACCATGTTTTCGATATCATCCATACCTTTCCAATACATAAAGCTTCGCATTAAGCTTTTTGTTCTATTAATACCTGGGTGACCCATATGAAAGTCCCGAAGTATTCTTTTCTGCAGCTTCTTTGGTATTACTACTCTCTCACCATATAATAAAACTCCATCACCTATTGAAAATCTCCTGCACTTTTTGGTCATTTGCTACCATTTTGTTTTTTAATTTCTAAAAATGAAATCATCGTTTTCAGCTTCTTTTTTAATTTCATTTAGCGTAACGGTAGCTCTCTTACAATGTTGTTTACCATGCTTTTCACCTCATAATCTGCTCTGATATTTGCAATAATTGATTCTTCGAATCTTTCTTCTCGACTTGGTACTAGTCTTGATAGACTATCCGCATAAATTATCTTTTTGGATGATAGGTGCTTTATGTGAAAATCATAATTGAGAAGAATGGTTCCCCATCTTAACAGACGATTTGCTGTATAAACAGGTAACCCTTTTCTTTGAACCAAAATAGTGATCAGTGGTTTATGATCCGTTTCAAGGATAAAAATGTCTGCCGTGGATGTACCTGTGAAATTTTTGTATGGCAAAAATGATACTCAGTGCCTCTTTTCTATCTGAGAGTAACTTCTTTCTCCTGGGAGCAAAGTTCTCGAAAGCGTGTGCAATAGGTTTTCTAGAACCATCTGGCATTATGTGTTGAATACGCTCTATCCGTATGAACTAGCGTCACTTGCCACTACAATATCCAGTTTTGGATTGTAATGGGTTAAAAAGAGGTCGGACGTAAGCATTTTCTTTATTTCATCAAAAAGCTTTCTGACATTCTACCGTCCATTCCCATGCCTTGTTTTTTTTTTTTAGCAGTTCATTCAACAGGAGCTCTTAAATTGTACATTCCTTTAATGAACGCTTGATAATAATTTGCAAGCCCTAGAAAACTTTGTAGCATCGCCACATTAGTGGGCGTCGGCATGTCTCTAATCGCAATGGACCTTTCCGGATCCGGACATCTGCCATTTTGTTGATTATGTGCCCTAAATACTTAATTTCCTCCAAATCAAATTCGCACTTTGACTCTTTGACTTTAAATCAAAGTCCTGAATCTTTTAAATACTTGATTGAGATGCTCTCGATGTTCGTCGACCGATTCGCTCCTTACTATGATGTCGTCTAAAGTAAGCGCACGCAAAGTTCAAATCATTCAGCATGACGTCGATAGCTTGTTGAAAATGGCAGGTGCCACTTTAATACCAAAAGGAAGCCTGTTGTACTTGAATAACCCTCTATGCGTGTTTATCCCTAGTAACTTCGAACATTCCTCTTCGACGGGAATTTGGAGATAGGCATCTGATAAGTCAATTTTGAAAATATAACTCCACCATTTAGCTTGTTAAAATCTCCTCCGGACTCGGTAACGGGTAATGGTAGTCCTTAATTACCGAGTTCAACCCTGTCGAAAAAATCAACGCAAACTCTGACTTGGTTTGATTTCTTTTTATGCACACAATCGGCGCAGCCCATGAATTCGATTCTACTTTCGAAATAATTCCATTTTTTCCAACCTATCAAGTTCTTCGTTAATTTTTCTACACTTGCGAAAGGCACATTACGTTTCTTTTTAAAAAGTGGCATAGTATTTTCCTTTAATTCGAATTTGGCTTCAAACTTGTTACATCTTCCAAGACCAGGTGTGAAAGTTTCCGGAAACTTTTTTTAATTCCTCATTAATGTCCTGTCTTGTTTGCGTATTACTTTCTACTTTTCTGCAGAAAGAGTTTAACGGTTTATCCCACAATTCGAATGTTTCCATAAAATCTGTACCCATCAAGTTTTCTCCATTTTCAAAATGAAAACTTATTTTTTAACTATCCTGTTCAATTTCATGGGAAGTACAACCTCGCCTTCTGAATTTAATTTCCTTTCCAGTCACTGTTCGAGCGCGTTTCGTTGACTTCATTATTGTAGGCCTTTTAAAATTTTCCATGTTTTATAGTTCATTATTGTTAAATCTGAACCCGAATCGAGTTGAAATTTGATATTCTTTTTTAAATATTTCAGTCGTCATACTTCCTCAAATCTCTATCTGATTTGATATTTGAATTTGTTTGTCTAATTCGGCTATTGACTTTTTTTTTCGTTTTATAACACGACCCTTTGTGACCATTCTTGTGGCACACAAAACATTTTTTTATTTCTATATGGGCAATTTAACTCCCAGTGTCTTCCGTTGCACTGTCTACAATTAAATGGCGGAACCATTTTTTTTTTCTCCTCATTTTTTCATTTAATTTTTCTTGTCTATTTTTTAAAATAATAACTTTTTTAATCCAATTTTTTTTTCTGATGGGTAATTTGACTGTTTCTTCACTTTTTTAATATAAGAGATACCAGCTTCTTCAATTTTTTGAGACTCTTTCTTTAAACTTACGGCCCGCTGACACTCCTCTGCTAACTTTTTTGCAGGGTAAGGTTTTGTTCAGATTCGAGTTTAGACAAAACTCTACGTCTTATTTTCGGCACTCTTACTGGATACCAGTCCTTGAGCAAAAAATTAAACACTTGAATTCTTCAACCGTAATCTCTGCCAATCTGAAATTGTCACAATGTCTATTCACTATAGATGCATAAGTTAAGTAATCCTGATCGTCGGATTTAGCCACATTCATGCATAACCATCGCTTATGCCAAAGCGACATATTTGCTCAAACAACTCCTTTAGCAATTTCACTGTTTCCGAGAATTCCAATTCATTTGTTCTTCTCGGTAGAATAAAATCTACAAATTTGCTATGTTCCGCTGTACCTAGCTTTCTTAGTAATAGACTGACTTTTCTTGAATTCGACCAGTTTTCACAGTGTGTGGAAAATATCTTCATATCGTTTAAAGTACGCTTCAAACGTTTTTCCTTCGTCTGGCACATAGTTGAAAGTTTCCAACGAATTAAATATGATGTTATTAGAATATGAAGAGTTACTTTCATTTGCCTGAATGTTGTTTAATTTCGCCAATGTTAACTTTTGAATTTCCAAAACCTTGACATACATTTCTTCCTGTTCCCTTTGACGTTGCTGACTCAACTCCTCTTGCCTTTCTTTATAATTCTGCTGTGCTAATTGCTGTTCTCTTAATAAGGCAAACTGTTCACTTTGTTGTTGCAGACTCAACTGCTGGGATTTGACTAACTCAGCTTGACTCAACTGCTGGGCTTTAAACAATTCAGCTATGACTTTGGATAATTCCTCCATTTTTAACTGATAGTGTTCATGCAACAAAAAGAATATACTTTTAAATTGTGTATCCACGAATATACTATAAGCAGACAAAACAAAATTGAAACAACATACACCTTTTTTTTTAATTTTATGTCTTGCTTTTTATAAAATATTGTTGAGCAACCAAACAAAAAAAAAATAACAAATTTTTTTTTTTTTTTACAAGTTCGCTTATCTTTCAAAGTCGACACGTTGTATTTGTGCTCCTTTTTAATTCCATGCATGTTTTTTTAGTCGGCCAGCTTTTTTTTTTTTTTTCTTTTTTTAGTCGGCCCGCATTTTTTTTTTTCGCCGTTATTTGTTTACGCCACCTTCCAGATTTTTCTGAGTGAACATTCCTTTAAGCTTAGTCGTCCTTTAACTAGTTTTAACTGTCCAAACTTTTCCGTTCCATTAGATGTTCGACTTTTAATTAATGATTTTTTTTTCTTCAGCCTGGGTTCTTCCACTTGTCCCAATTGTTGAAGGCTATCAATTATTAATTCTTTTTTTTTCCGTAACGTAAAGTTCTTTATACCTCGTCGCCATTGTTGAAACTTGGATAAGCATGGAATAATAATAATACAACACAAAATGTACGTTAACAAAATGTATTGAAACAAGGAAAAGGTACACAATATTTACAGTTAGTTTTGGTATATTCTTGGGAAGACTGTTCCTGCATAATGGGTTGACTGAATCTCAGTCGGGCAGAGTCTCTGGATTGGATCTCTTCTTACTATCTCTTTCTCGTCTTCCGGTACCAACCCATATTTATATGGTCGGTACTCCACTTATGTAAATTAAGTGTATCGTACACAATATATATATATATATATATATATATATATTAACCAGTAATATTATATATATATATATATTGAACACTAATATTAACTATCGATATATCTGTCTCTCTCTCTCTCTCTCTATATATATATATATATATATATATATATATATATGTGTGTGTGTGTCTATATGATATAGAACAAATATGACACGGTTATCAATCCAACATGCTTCCATTTTATTAAAGTGATTGAGATATGATGAAAAAGTCAGTTACTAACATTTTATTGTTTACTTTAAAAATTATGAAATATCTCTTTTAAAGTTATTTTATTAGAAATGCAATGTGGAACTAAATTCTTGCTTGTAATGTACCTGTGTAGACATATTATTTTATAAGTTTGTATGCATATTTGAAACAAAATATGTGTAGGCATATTTTATAAGTAATCTTCAGTGCACATCTTTTTAGTTTCATGATTATCCAACTGTTGGTATTCTAAAGTTTTCCTCATATTTATAAAATATCACCCCACTTGTATCCACATTATTTATCTCATATTCTCTGTCACACTGAACACTTTGAATTGTCCTATATATTTTATATCTTATACATTATATATTTCATTGTCTACAGATTTTTCATACACTCGCTGTGTGGTTGTTCGGAAGATCTTTCGAAAACCTGGTGTATTCTATGTCCATTTATTGTATTGACCTTTCTTTGCGATGAAATATTACCGTCTACATCAAAACTGAATTAGCGTCGAGTAACGTCCGGAGGAAGTCGTTCAAAAGTTTCAGAGACGAATGACCTTATCGCTAACAACGACACTTTCCTCGAATGTGTGTGTGTGTGCGTCGGACGTGTAACCTGATGGCATTTAAATAGAATCACGTTAGCATTGTCACGAATATTAAATAAAAAAAATAATTTCGGAATTTGTTATTAGTATTATTGTTAGAGATTATATTCTGGTATTATAGAAATTAAATACTTACAAATATCAACGTAAAGGAGAATGGAATAACAAAACGATATATTGGCAAAAAGACATCTGTCGATGATAGAAACAGTGGCTGGAAGAGAGGAAACAGTGTGCGATTTTAATATATGTAAAACGACATGAAATATAATGCTGAAATATTTCCCCTAGAAAGCAGTTTTTTTTCTGTCAACAGACAATGTTTGGAAATAAGCGTCTAAAATATTGAGTAGAATTTTGATATTTACTATCACGAACAGAAGATATTCTAATGCGTATCTAGTTAATTTCAACATAGGTGATACAATTCCAAATGGTTGAAAACAGAAGAAAGAAATACTGCGGGAAAGAATGCCTTCTCATTCTAAGAATTTATTTAAAAAGAAGCAACCTAAATAGATACAAATTTTGCAAAAAAAATTATTAAACAAAATCTGAAACGTATTTGTTTGTGTAAGTGCCTAAGTAAATGAAAAGCATTATTCGAATTTTGAGATAATTTATTAGTTATTGTTTTGTGGCCATTTGAAAAACTATCTCTCTCACATAATTTTTAACGTTAAATTAAGTAATGGGAATTTATACAAGAAGAATATATATATATATATATATATATATATATATATATATATATATATATATATATATATATATCCGAGCCTTGAAATCGTAATCTTAAAAATGTGACGTATGAGGAAATTAACGATTGCAGTTCTAGTTGGAGACCTCGGATTGATTTGATAATATTCTAGTAGATCTATCTGGTATCCCATGCCTTGGATGGATACAAAAAAATGTACTCACTACTACAGCCCACACCTTGTGACCTTACATTAAAACCTACCACATTTCCAGCATAGAGGATGCCATGCTAAGTTATTAAGAAATACTGGTTAAAAATTTCTGACCTTCTTATATAAGAAGATGGAACTTACCTAATCTTACAACTATCTAAGGCAAAAAAAAAAAAATTATCCCAGGCAATAGCTTCCTCTGCACAAATTCTTAATAATCTTATTTGCTCAAACGATATTATTATTATTATTATTATTATTATTATTATTATTTCTTTCCGGATCCCGACCAGAAACCTAAGATCAGAAAGAGCATAATGACATTTACCACTGAGCACTTTTGAAAGAAAAAAAATTGCACATATTTTACATAGAAAAGCCATTCGCAAGATTGCGGCTGTTGTAGTGAGTACAATTTTTTTGTATCCCTTCAAGGCATTGGATACCTAATATTTGTGCCAAAATCTAAAACAATTGAGTGTTTTTCTGTAGATTTAGATTTTGAAACACACTCAATAGATTATTATTTATTATTATTATTATTATTATTATTATTATTTCCTCTGACTTTTGTTTTATAATCTTTTATCCTGGGTCGTAACCGGAACACTCATGCAGAAATGGCTTTTAAACGTTTTTGTAATAAAATAAAAATAAGAATGAAACACCCTAAGAGCATACACATTTTACATTCTTCATAGGGCCTTTCATATACTCATGATGCAAGGTTTTGTATTTAAATCATGGGGCTCACTTTAATGAGTCTCTCAAAAATTTTCCAATCAAACCAAAGTTCTAGTCACAGCTGGTATTACTGATGTTGCCATGTGCCACATTGTCGCTATTTCCACTTCAAGATTCTTTAGTTTGGTAGACTTGATTGAAGATATTCAAAGATACATTACAATCTGCAGAGACTGCCATGGCAATAAAAAAAGTATCTTCTGTTTTCGTGGTCTTTGATCACGATGTCTGGGCGATTAGCTTTGATTGTTGTGCCTGTGTGGTAAATTCCCATTAAAATTGTTGCAGATCCTATCTCTGTAACCAAGTCTGGCTAATTTTCATACCAATTTCTTGCGGTCGTTTCAAGTACAGATATTGACCCATTGTGTCGTGTCAAGTTTTATATTCAGTGGTTGCTAACACCGTGCAATCTGTTACAATATGTTTCGTTCATTCTAGATATTTATCACGGAATCGGCATTTTGAGTTAATACAATTTTTCACGATTTGTGCTTGGTAATTTATTCTTAGCATCCATTGGTCCTACGCAACGAGCAAAGCCTTTACTTTCAGTTTTTAACATAGTGTTACGTAGCCCCTGATGGGTACGTCGTTTGTCTACATCAGTTTGTTTGGTATGTGCAGGGTATTGAAGATGAAGCGGCTTATCTTGCCATCGTTTCTGCATTTGGTACATTGCATTTGCTTTTCCTTTTTAGGATACTTCCCGATGCAGTAGGTGTATTATGGTTTTTTTTTGCACTTAAAAATCTAACCTGTCCGTTACTCTCGAAAGGACCTCCAATCGGTTGTTGACTGGGGAAGTTGAATAGCTGGTTAACTATAATGCCTCAAAAACAAAGCTGCTCTCTATTACCCTCCGCAACATGTCTGATGCGCAACTCCACGAGAACACCTCTTAGTTTCACAATGTCTGCTGACCTGGGATGGAACAATTACATTGAATGAATAGCTTCATCTACGGCAAAGAAAAATGGTTTTCTATGTTGTACCAGAAAGTTTTTTTCTCACCTGAATCAATCCTTCAGATCTATAAATCAACCATTCGCCCTTGCATGGAATATGATTTGGTTCATCGCTTTTCGTCTTTGGGTCATCGACAAAATCCAGAGACGGATATGCAATGTGGTTGGCCCTAATCTGTCATCACGTTTACAGTCGCTCTCTCATAGACGTGTCGTCGCCCTCCTTTCTCTTTTCTACTAATACTTTCTCAGTAACTTCTCCGACACGCTATTTTCGCTCGTTCTCATTTTGCATGAATTTAAACGTGCTACTATGTTGGCAACTAAGGCCCACACTTTCACTGTCGAAACGGTTAAATAACAGCCGTCACTTCTAGTCCAATAGCTTCATGTCTCGTAATTCCAGTCTGTGAAACTCCATTCCTCTTACATACTTCCCTGATAGGTATAATCTCCAACTATTTAAATTCAATGTCAATCGACATCTCCAGATGCCTTGATCTATTCCCTGTCTTTCTCTTAATCCTTTCCTCTATCATGCTTCTTTACTCTTGCTCCCACTCTCTGTAATCCCTTGCGTGCTAGTGGCACTCCCGCCATATTTCGAGTAAAACGCTTAAAAATATACAAAAAAAAAATACTTCTTCACCAACTTGAAATTACCGTTTGATTTTTTTGGCTTCATTTATTACTTACTAAAGTTTCTTATTTTTTTTCATAGTCTTTGATACAGACCATGACCCAGTCTTCTGTAGTTTCCACATATCTTCCAATACCGAATCTTGTGGTTTTATAAGACAGTCCTCGTCTAACTTGTCCTCGTCTGCTTCCTTTGGATCTGGTTCCGTACTGACAATCAACATCAGATTTAAAAAAAATACCAAACCTTAAAACAATCGTAGTAATAGCTGCAACCTTTGTCAACAAGATAACTTAGTAAAAATAATATTTTCCAAAGTTAAAAACCATTTTGTATGAAAGTAAGGAACTTATTATTTTGCATACACACTAAAAAGTTTCCTTTGAGTTCATATGAGCCAGAATGAAAAGAAAGTTTTTCCATTTCATTTAGCATATCAACACCGATACATTTCCAATACTCTTGCTTTTCTCCTGCTCTTCCTCCTTCCATCACAGTTCACGTCGTGGTCTCATTTATTTATTGTTAAATAATAAGTGTTCTTTAATTAAAAAAAAAAAAAGCCTCAAGAAATTAATTGATCAGAATCACATGAAGAAAACGAAAGGTTGAAACCAAGGTAGAATGGTGATCTCCTAATTTTTATACCTAAAAGGTCTACATTTTAATATATGTTTTTTTTATATATATACGTGTATTGTGCCCTTTTTAATACTTGTGTATCCTGGTTTAATTCAAATTTGACTATTAACATTTTAATAATTATATATATATATATATATATATATATATATATATATATAGATAACTAGACTCGTTTTGAAAAACCCTCGAATTTTTGATTTGCTAATCAAATCAATCTCGAGGAAAAAAAAGGTTTTAAAAAAAAAAAGAGCTACAAACATGGACTTCTGCCGACAAAAAATCGCACAGATGCAGGTCTGAAGCCCAAAGAAAAGCCCTGATACGAGTAACAACTAACTAACAAAAGAGCTCAATACAACCGTAGAGCAGACCTAGATAGACCTAGTGAGCCAGACAAACCTACCTAGGTTTCACTAAACGGATCGTCAGGGAAAGTTTGGCCAAACTTTCCTGACGATCCGTTTAGGTGAAACCTAGGTAGGTTTGTCTGGCTCACTAGGTGTATATATATATATATATATATATATATATATAGAGAGAGAGAGAGAGTGTGTGTGTGAGAGTTGCACATCATTATTCAAGCCAGTTTCCTTAAATAATATATACATTATTTCTATTTATTTTTATAATAATACTTTCTAGTTTCTAATAATCTTGTTTATGCTAAGATGAAATTCATCAGTTACCCCCTTGTATTGTAACCGCTTGTTTACAAAACAATATAACCAGCGCGGTTCAATTTAAGTAATTATAGCAGAGCGCTTTTCAGAAATCCCTATGACAACGATTACAGTTACATTAAATTTCTCTTTACAATTCACCCCTGATATGATTTGTTAGGAGATCGAAAGTACTTCGGCTATCAAAACATAAGTCGTATTCCTTTATGAATTTCAACTTAACATACGGTAGATAATTAGAAAATTAGAAAGGATTAGTGTTAAAAAAATAAATAGATATATGTTTATGATATTTAATGAATAAGAATATATATATATATATATATATATATAAATACACACATATATAGTAGGACAAAAAATGAATTTTTATTTTGCTCTACGTTTAGGTGAACTTCATGCTCAATCTTTCTATACATTATCCCAATATCCTATCGTTAAAATACATTTGTAACACAATGTAGGAGTCTTCTCTGTTAGTAAGTCTTTCTTAAGGGCCAGGGACCTGAAGGTAATTGTTCGCGGTCAGCCTCTTCCATCGCTCGTTTCTCGGTCCAACACAGTTTCTAGTTTACATAAATTATTTGCCTTACTCCGATCATTTGCGGATATTTGTGCTGATAAGATAAGGATCTATAGGTGTTTCTCCAAAACTTTACATGAACAGTACCTGGCAGCTGATTTCTCATCGAACATAACGTTACCCACCTGGATGAAGAAACTGTCTGATCACGTTCAATGACTAGAAACGAAAACTGTTGTTGTCCTATAACCCCTGAACGGACTCAAAATTTCCAATTTAAAAGGTGGAAATTATCGTTCCGTTGGGTGCGTTATGCCCAACCTAGACCTCAGGTGAAACTTGGACATATGATCCATCGCTAAAGAAACTGGAAAATGGTTCGATCCCTGTACCTGACTCCTGTTGTTACCTATCTTTACAAGAACCATGTCATGCCAAAAATGGAGTACTAGTTCCATATATGGGAAGGAATTTCCAATCCTCATTTTTCATTCTTAACAGAGTCCAAAAGCGTTATGGCGCGTGATGCATTTTATTCCACCATACAGTCACTTCCCCCAAACGAAATCTCATAAGCACCCCGACGAAATCTCGTAAGCACCCCGATGAAATATCGTTATTTCCAAGGAAAGATTTCAGACGGACTACGTTCCTTTGTTCCACCAGTTTTAACCTTCACGGCTGACCCACCATGCAGCGTACATACTACCGTATCACTCTCAATCTTAACCTAATGAAATCTAAGCTTAACTGATATCTTTCCCACTGTTGTAGAGTAGATTCACAGTGGAAGCTTGTATTTCACTAAGTCGGTCCTAAAATAGGTTCGACGTACAAAACGCTAGGAACTTGATATAATAGTTAATGACGCAGCAATCTAGTTGTGGTGGCTGATACTTTAATATCCGAATAACGGTCGTCCGACATCGACTAACTGACCAACTCACTGAACGACTGCTACTACTCCTACTTATTATAGGTGGGGGAGTCTATTAACTATAGAATAGGTGTGTTCTAGTATAACACCCACATATCCCCAGAAACTCTATCTGTTAGTTTTTAATCCTCTACCATGATTGACTCTTGGAACTTATGCATAGTCAATATTATTGTAAAAAGAACGTAGCTGATAGCTGAAAAGGATCCTAAGTTATAAGAGAACCTGGAGAATGTAAAACTCACAAAACACATCGAAGCGCAAACCTGAAAAGCAGCGGAAATCAGCGAGGAAGCTACTTGATCAAATTTAGTAAATATATAAATTTAAAATCATTATAGAAGAAAATGTGGATAAAGTTTAATATGTTGTTGGGTATAAAACATAAAATAAAAATATATGAAGAACAGTAAATTCTTAAGATCGTCCTGTAAGCATATCCCTTATACTCATATTCTCACAACACAAATACCAAAAGTCATTAAGGAAGATGGTTAATGAATGAATTGTTGGGCAGGGATCTAATAGCGGGAAAGTGACAAGTGAAGATTATAAGTTTAAGGAGGATAGATAACGACTTACTTTAGACTAGAAGATGGTTCTTTTTTACAAAAGGAAGACAATGAAAGCGATTCAACCATGAGAACGGACCATGAAAGTTTTTAGCTGTAAAGGTGTGAACTGTTGTAACTACACAATGGATGCCGTCTGCATATTTCCTGTAGAAATAATAATAGACCATGGCCTCTACGGAAACGAACCTGTCGGTGGAAAAATAAATCACCATTCACAAAGCTGCGTAACGAATTTTGAATTCTATCAGTGCTGGAATGTCTAGATTTGGCTGCCCTTGATCAAATATGGCGGCTATATTCTACTTTTGCTTTGACTTGACTTTTATAAACATAAAGCATGAGAGATGGATGAAGGTACTTCCTGGAGATATAAAAGGATTAGACCTTTTTTAAAGAATTCATTTTAAATCTGAGTTCAATTCGGTATCCGAAGTTAAATGGTGTCTCAGTTGACATTCAAAGCAGGAAGCATTACTGAGATTAGAAAAGGAGAACCTTTTCTTGAACTGACTCGTCGTTATCCTTACCATTTTTAAGATTATCATCTTATAATTGATATATAAAAACATGACATCATATTTTGATGTGTTTAGTGTAGGGAAATTAATAGTTTGATTTTTTCTTTCTTCACGCCTTACCAAAAGTTTGCAGTTTATTTAAAGCCAGAAAACATACTTAGTTTCTAAGTATTTTGTTTTGGAGACAATAATGTTTCGTAATACAAGTCTTACTAATTATACCTGTTGTGTTAATAGCCAATTACCCTCTTACTATCATGAATAAACTGATCCATTCATGATAAGTAGTCCTGGGTAATTTTCTAGAGAGAAAAATAATATTATGGCAGTGATTTCTCTAGCTGTGCATTAATTACTACTATCACGACTGACATTGTTGAGTTAAGTGTTGTACCAAGCCATAACCCACATTGCAACAAACCCATAGATTTGTGGAGAGGAGGTGGAGTCATATCTTCCCTAAGGACATTTGCGCCTTAGCGAATATAACTAACACAGATGAAATTGTGGAGCGAAGGTTAAGTATTTCTGAGATGGACAGTGGGGACAAGCTACTGCTGGCCTATAACGTTGCTCAAAATAGGGCGTTCAACATGATCACCTGGCCACCTCATGACCACATATCTTACCTGTTCTGGTTAAATCCTCATCCGATGCATCTACGTCGTGAGACTGGAACCAATGAATTGGGTTGGGTGGGGAAAGGGAATGTTTATATTCTAAGGTGCGTATACGTGCGACTGGGGACCGCTTGTGAATTTGTTCCCACTGAAACACCAACGATAAAATTGCACGTCCAGATGAATACAACCTCTGCTAGTGGACACGCAGTTGGAATTGTGGCTGGTTAACTCTTACTGACCCAACTTCATACGACTGCTGACCAGGGTCGGCTTTTGTTCGGAATGCGGCAAATTCGTTTTGCATTTTCAATGAATATCTGTACGGCAATATTCCAGATGAGTTTTCCACTTTGGTACCTCGGTTAGGCGTTTTAGTAGATTGTCAGCTTAATCTCACAATTTCACTGTCGAAATTCCTACTTGTATAAGTCTTATATTAATACTCTCCTCACTCCAAATTTTTGCGTATGGAACTCTCGTCCGCCTTCATTCATTTCTGTTAACTACAAATTTAAATACAATGTCAATCGTTATCTTCAGTCACGTTGATATACTGTTTCTCGCAATCATACACCGTGTATGCTAGTGGCTTTTGTCGCTATTTTTGGTGGCGAAACCATTTAAACATATATTCAATATTGTAAACTCTATGTATATATGTATTTTTTTTTTGCAGCAGCAGCCGAAGAGTTGCAAAATTCTGTTGACGCATCAACCAATTCATTGTGCATGCCGCAAAAAGTATAAAGAAATAAGTGGAATTGGGTCTCAGCTCTCCAGTTACCACGCGTACATCCAAGCTTGCACCACCATGCATTTCCAAGCGGTCACACATCTAAGTACAAATCAGACTTGACGCTAATTAACTGCAGTGTTCATATGGGAATCATTTTCGATGTGATGTGGTTGTAAGCCGCAAATTAAATCTTTTTGATAATGCACTGATAAAAATATTACGCTTACTCTGATTACTAAATTTTTTACAGCAGAATTATTACTCAATTTGATTAATGATTGTTTAATTTTCTTATACTTATGTATAATAAATAGAACATAAATGACGTATCTGTAACTGAACTAGTTGAATTTTTGACTGCAATATAAAATAACGTATTTATAGATTTTTTAAAAAAATTGCGTCGTCTATTTTCCCTCCTTTTTTACGGCCATTCATCAAAGGACATGGAAGAGCAACATCAGCTGCGATACCAAGTTCAAGCCTTACAAATCAATGATCATATCCATCCTCCTCTACGGATGTGAGACTTAGTGAGGCAGGAAATTAATCCAGGCGTTTGAGAACAAATGCTTCAGAAAACCAATCCGCATCTCTTACTCGGAGTACAAAACCAATGATTATAAACGGGGCAAGGTCAAAAGCCATGTGTGCTAATAAGAATAACTCCTCGTCATTATTAAACGGGAGATGACATGGTTTCGACATATCAGATGCCATGACAGCCCCTGCAAAACCATCATGCACAACACTGTCAAAGGTGGATGCATCAAACAGCAGTCGGATATGTCAATGCCGGAACTCCTCAGAGTCACAACTAACAAATCATCCTGGAGGAGGTTATCTGTTTCTTCTGCACTTATGCATTCCAACGATTGAAGTAGTCAAGTGATTTATGGTGATGATGATGAAGTCACATTGACGTCGTTATTTGAGTTGCTTACACTATAGTGTGAGATTTTAGTAGAGTTACTTAAAAACGTTTTGCTTATCAATTAAAGATCACTTATTCATACCGCCTCCACATATTACAAAATTATTATACATGATGAAAATGCACTAAATTGAACCAGACAACACCTAATAATTCAATGCCAATGCAAACGCAAAATTTCTTTGTGTGTATGTGCATATAGGTATAAAAGTCTAATAAATATGTGGGTGTGCCAAGTTAATGTACTCATTGGTATGAGAGGGCGTGACTCTTTCATGATTACCCCAACTTCAACACATGATGAGAGGAGAAAACACATCAACAAGTAAAGCAGTGTAGGAGATTTTTTCCTCTTCTTGACACGCCTTTTCTTAACTCCCATATGGAAACCAGTCAAGAAAGTCAAAAAATATTTCTTATATATTTTCTTACAAATGTCCTTCTAACTGCTACTCGATCTTTGCATTACAAAGACTGTCGCAAAATAAACCTTCTTTCTTACCTGACATCATTCCGAACAAGGTGTGTAATTATTAACGGGATCTTTACATTTACTTCGCTCGTTTGAAAGTCTGTTTTATTTTTATTTTTTTTCCTGTTCGTTAGAAAATTGATTTTCTTCTTTCACATTTTATAAGCGTTTATTTTCTGAGATTTTGGGCTTAATGCATTTTTTTTTATATTTCAGCTTTGGATTCTTTTTTTTTTACATTCGAATATTCCTTATATCATTGAGCCATGTAATTATTCCTTCTTTCTTTCTTTCAAAACGTTTCAATCATAACTTTTTTTTTTTTTATTAGCTACTGATTGTCCTTTTTCCTCTTTTGTATCCTTTTCTTTATTCAAATTTCACCATAAATTCTGATTTCCGTCTTCCTCTACTTGTTGCACTTTTTTTTTCTTTCTTTCTTTCTTTCTTTCATTTTCTATTCAAAGTCTTGTTTATGTCCATTGAAATTTACTTCTTTCATATCTACTTGCTTTAGATATGTTTTTCTTCTTTCTTGCTAGAATTCCTAAATAGTCGATGTTAGCCCATATTTTTCTGTCATCTCTTTCTTTTCACATTTTACATTCATTGTTTTCTTCCATTATGAAATGTACATACTTTCTTTCTTTCTTTCTTTCTTTCTCGTTATTCCCTTTTTTTCTTTCCTTCTTTCATTCCCGTTGCCGTCCCTGCTAATTCTAATGTTCATTCGGATTTCTGTTTTACATCATCCGTCATCTGTTAAAACGCATTTAATCTTCCATACTTGTTTGATTTAGATATGTCCAGTTCAAATCTCGCGTCTTGTATTATTTCTCTTGCTCACAATGATACATTTTGCTTTTGTCACAACTGAATTTACGTGAGTGGATTAATATATCGGTATGCAGACTAGAGATATCAAGGGAATGATGTGCTAACGTTTTAATTGTAATTAAAATCACTACTTTATTAGGTCATTTACGCAAATTAATATATATATATATATATATATATATATATATATATTAAAGAAAAACAGACCACTTTAAGGTACCTTTAAAAGTGCTCTGGTAAAATAAATTATTATAATGGTACCTTAAAGTGGTCTGTTTTTCTTTAAAATATTACCTCTGGATTTACTTTGATCTCTCAGGATTTCATCGTCCTTGGGAATACCATACAGATTACCAAATTATTCATAACTTATATATATATATATATATATATATATATATATATATATATATATGAATAAATACAATTTTAGGCTTATTTTTTCGTTGGGACCTAGGCAAATTGCGGTCAGCCCTTCTTCAGGGATCGATCGTTGGCACAGCTGAAGTAACGAAAATTAGACTGCAAATATGCGGGAGAATTTTTGGAGATAAGCCTAGAAAACATCTAAAACAGATTTACGATTAAAATGAATTGTAATCATAAGAGAATAAGTAAATGAAGCAAACAGATCATAAGAAACGTAAAGAAACCTTTACTAACCTCCAAATAAGTATAAAGACTGCACAAAAGTATCGGTTGCTACAATTTAAGACAAAATGGTCTCTAGAAATAACAAATGGTGGTTGAATCTGCTTATATGCAAAATAGAGAATGAGTCCATCGTGAAACACGACTAGCATATCTCATTCTCCAATAAGTGTTGCCCAATTGTTAAATCGTGTACCGACTGCGACACACGAATATGATTACATGAATGCAATCTGATATATATAGGAACGAGTTGGTCCGTCTTGTTTCTAATCGAAACTAGTCCGTCCTATATACTCAGCTTCACACTGATATTTGAACTTATAGATAAGTGAACTATTACTAAGGACAGGCGGTCCTTAGTAAATTAAGGAAACATTGGACGGATGCCAAAAAATAAAACGTTACTTAGTCGAAAAGAAATTAGCAGAGACAATTATGGAAACTCTGTCAGACAACATTTTGCATTTTCTGCCAAGCCAAAGCAATTTTAGATAGGACACAAAATAGGGCCACATTTGGGAGACATATAAAATTATTTATCTCCTGTACCATTATACGATCAATAGTATTTGCTGGAAAACCATTATTGATGAGAATAGAACGAATTTTGTTCAACTCTTGCTGAAGTGTACAAGAGAAAAAAATCATTAAGGCACGATGAACCAAACTTTTGACGAGATTTATTTCTCGGGTAGTGTGGACATAAGCGTTCCAACTGGTGTAAAGACCAGTAAAAGTTGCTTTACAGAACACATTAGTAAAGAAAGCAAAATAAGCATACAATTGTGTTTATTCAAATCTGTCTATGTGTGGTATCAAAGCATTATTCCGATATATATATATATATATATATATATATATATGATTCCTAAATTTACGCTTGAGGATGAAATTGGGCTTGATACTTTAACTCAATTTAATTTTAATAATCATATTGAGGTTTTCGGCTCTCGTTTTCGAAACATGACAACGCTTATGTAGCGAAGGAATAATATTTTTTTTAGATTATAATTTAAGCTCTACTATGGAGCACTGATTAAAAAAAAAAAAAAAACAAAATACTAAAGAACGCCGGGTTATTTATCTAACGTATTCTTTCCTATTTTTCTACATATCTGCACACACACACACACACACACACACACACACACACATATATATATATATATATATATATATATATATATATGAATCACATAGCTATGCTGATTGTGTCAAGAAGTCACCTCTGACAATATGATATATATATATATATATATATATATATATATATATAGATACAGATAAAGAGAGTGAGAGATTTTCAAATCCTTCTTGTTGGTGGTTTGGTATTATATATATATATATATATATATATCATACGTTTCATGCCAATCCATGTTGCAGAAGCCTTCTGATGCACATTTTTGTTTGCTCAAAACTAAACGTGGTTTATACTGCAATTACGCTACAGGGACCATAATTTCAGTCACTGGGGGAGTGCACATAATCGGGCGTGACCAGCAGTTTGAAGAAGTCCAGTACGCTCCCATCCCCGGTCGAGATAATTCGTGATTTCGCGCTAAGCGCAACTATCGTCGACTTCCGAAAAGTTCCGGCAAGTCAATTTCACTAACAAGGCTTTAATCAATTCCTTGAATATTTTCCAGACATTTTCCAACGGAGCCACACTCATGAATCGCATAGCCATGCTGATTATGTCAAGAAGTCACCTCTCTGACAAACAACCAAGGCGGGACTTGAACCGGGTCTGATACTCAAAAAGAAAAAAGAAAAAAGAAAAAAACAACACTCAGCCACACGCTTATTTACATGTTTATACTTCGGTATACTGAAATGTTTCTGACTGATTGCCAAATGGCAAATGTCCTTAAAGCGATTCCTTATAAGGCCGAGAACACATAAAAGCATGATGCGATCAATACACATGTAGATAAAACTAGGTAACTCAATTATAATATTTTGTAGAAATTGTTGTCTAATGATTTTAATGTATTTTGGATTCCGTTTCCACAGTTTTACAATTAGTGCATTCTATTTTCAAATCATTCTTGTTGGTGATTTGGTATTAAATAGTTCTGTGTGGGTAATTTCTAAACTTGTTTTTAATCGAATTACGCCTAAGCAATGCAGTAAAGCAGTTACTGACTGTGAAAGTATTAGAAAACAGAATCATTATTGAGGAGCGAGAACAATAAAATTATAATCAGGAATACATTACGGTTATATTTAAGAAATCCAATGTAATTTGACGGAACCTTTTTTTTAATGTAGTACTGAGCTTAAATTAATAAAGTCTAGGTGCCATAGCAAACCGCTCATCCGAGAATATACCATGAAATAGATATTGAAAAGGCACAGGGAATCAACTTTACGAAGGTGGGAATGTGACGGAAGCCGAGACGCCAGGTCAGAACCAATAATATTACAGATTCCTCTTTTGAATTTCTCAAGCATCTGTTAATGTATAGCAAGAGCTCCGAACTATATTTGTCAGAAATATTCGAAGTATAGATGAATGTTACACTAAGAGATGTGTAAAATAGATTCATAACAACATAATTATCTATTACAATACACTGAACCAACTACTTTTAGCATCAAACTTATTAATGAATGGATATAATCTTTTCACTTCATTTCATACACGAAGACGTTAGCATCAGCCATGCTGATGGAAGGCAGAAAGGATTAATAGAGAACAGTTTATTTTGGATTAATAGAAAGGATTAATAAAGATCAGCTTTATTTTGGAGGTGTTCGAATTAACAAATCATCTTTGCGCCAGTTAACAATTGACGGTACGCCCTTGTGCAAATTAACTAAAAAACTGCTTTATTGTCCTTCCTCTCAACATACTGTCAGTTTTAGACACGCTGGAATGACAGGACGTAATCGATTTCTATTTTTTCCTCAGATTACGTTATTTGCAGTGGTTCGCAGTAATATGAATCTATTTTCGGAGTGTATGATGAAATGTGTTTGGCCTTGAAAAATATTGCATCATCCGTGATTTCGTCAGATTTTCTTCACGCCCAGACACCATTGTCTCGATTGTCGATTAGTTGTCCTACGTCCATTGTCTGCGATGGACGTTACTCCAAGAACGCTTAAGAAAATTGTAACGCAGCATGAACACATTGGCAAGCAATACCAATGAGCAAATCAAGGTGCTATAGACTAGCCCGGAAATTCTCCCGATTAAATCCAATCAAGAATCAGTGGTCAATCTTCGTGGAATGGACATACGAAGTACTAACATGTTACTGGGTCATATTTAAAAAAATAGGAAGAAAAAGTAAATAATGGAATCATTCATTTTGTTTCAATTAATTTGCACAAGGATGTATTTTATTTTTTGAGAACTGCAGCCAATTTGACGTTGATGATCTGATCAGACTTATTATTGAGACATGTGTTAAAGTTTGTGTCCTCAGCATAGAAAAACATTTTAGAGGTGATGTCATCAGGAAGACCATTGATTTAAAAAAAAAAGTAGGACCAATAATATAACACCTGCATTATTAGGCAATGATCTACACGAGTGGCATTTCGTGATTTCCTATCAAAGACTAAATCAAATAATGTCGACCACTTTCCATATATTCAAAGCAACAGCCTAACCTTCATCATTCTCATCTACAGTTTCTCATCCTACAATTATGATTAATGGATCAGTAACTGACATAAAGACACGAAAGTCATATTGCTTGTCTAAAAAAAAGGAACTATGATGTGAGGGGCCTAACCAATTCAGCGTGTTTTAAGGACTGTGTGGCTAGCAAAAGGTGATACAAGTGTAAGAGACCAGTAGTTTAAGCATGTCAAACGGTTCCGCTTAATCCTTAACGATTGTAACAACGTATGAAGATTTCCAACAAACAGAAAATTTAGGGGTTGTTTAGATGGAACATGAGCCAGTTGAGGAGAACATTTCTTAGGGATTATTACATGGATAAAGCAAGTCTACATGCTTTTTAGTCGATGAACACAGCTATGGGTCGCCCAGTGAGTATCGAACCTGCTACTAACGTTCACCAATCCGTTCTAGCTAACCGCTATCGCACTCCAGGGCACCCATCATTTGTTTGTTATTGTAGATTAGCTCCGATGCCTAGGCTGTCTCTCGTTTGGCAAGTAATATGGCCGTTTCCTTGATGGTGCCAACATCTGCCAGAAATACCGAGGGGGGTGATGTCAGTCATTTTGAAACATAGAAGGTTGCTTCAGGCGTCAATACTTAGGAGATAGCTCTATTTATTCAGCTTATCTCAACCACGACTGTTTGCAACGCAAATTGTCTATTTTTTATTTAGAGTAAATATTAAGTAACTGTTTAGTTATCGGCAACACTCTTCTATCTATCTATCTATCTATCTATCTATTTCTCTCTCTGTCTTTCTCTCTCTCTCTCTATATATATATATATATATATATAAGCTTGTTTATTTTTGTATTTGTATTTACTTCAATCAATATGTTTTTATTACTCTCTTCTGTATTATCTATTTCTGATGATGTTTGTCTGTCTATGTATCTAAATATGTTCACATCTATCTATCTATCTCTCTCTCTCTATATATATATATATATATATATATATATATATACACACACATATATATATATATATATATATATATATATATATATATATATATAAATATTTGTATATTTAGGCAGCAATCCTTCCTTTATGCATGTTTCATTAAAAACGACAGACAAGGTACTACGGTTGAGCTTTTTATTTAATTTTTCTTGTGTTCTGACAAGGCTTTCTTTTCTGGACAAAGAGTGTAAGAACTGTCCCGAATGTTCTTATTTCCAAGCGCTTTCAGTTAATATATTTGCCATTATAAATGATGATTCAATGTCGGGTAAATCTTAGTGTGTGTTTAAATGTGTTCTGATGGAACTGTTCAGTAGGTGTAGTGTAAGACGTTGGATAGTTTAAAAACTAAAAAATAATGGAAGTTCATAGTTAATAAAAAGAAAAGCCAACTTTTTTTTAATATTAACTTCCATGAACAAAGTCTTTTTTGCAAGTGTATTCAGGAAATATATTTGTGTTTTCACTACCTAATACCGAACTAATACACAGAACTCAAATCTGGTGTACTAAGTATGATATTGAATCATCCTTGATAATGGCTAAAGATATAGCTGAAAGCACTCGGAAATACAGAAATTCGGACAACACACTTTGTCCAGAAAAGAAAGCTCTTGTCAGAACACAAGAAAATTAAATAAAAAGCTCAACTGTAGTACCTTGTCTGTCGTTTTTAATGAAACATGCATATATATATATATATATATATATATATATATATATATATATATATATATATATGTGTGTGTGTGTATATATATATGTAAGCTTGTTTATTTCTGTATTTGTATTTACTTAAATCAATATGTTTTTATTACTTTCTTGTCTATTATCTGTTTCTGTTCATGTATCTAAATATGTTCACATCTATCTATCTATCTATCTATCTATCTATGTATGCAGTCACGATAAGTATACCCAAATTATAAATTGAAAGATATAATATATTACAAATAATTTTCAGGGTGTGTTTAGCTTTCCACTAGAAAAATCGTCTTTGAGCGAATCAGTCTGAATTCAGTGAAGACGACGAACTCTTTCCGAATTTTTAATTTTCTTGATGCTTCAATAGCAATGACGGTAATAGCAAACTAAAGCTTTCATTAAGTTGGAGCTATCTTCTGTGTTTGGACTTACCTTAGAAAAAGGAAGTGTTTGGTAGCGCCTTCGGGAATATGGTAGGGAAATTTTCAATTATTTGCAGCGATAATTACCTGAGAATAAGCAGCCAAGAATAAAAATCTCAACAAATAGTTACACTGTCTTTCTGAATGGTGTATATATGATGAGAATACAAAGAAATTACATTTTAATGAAAAGTTTATCATTTCTAAAATTGAATGTATTTATTAATCACAGCGTAATACTATGGGGATATTTTTGTCGACACTCCGCAATTTGTATGAAGTGTATCGAATATTAAGGGTGACATGAAATAATTCTTTCTGAAAAATAGTATAATGCTTTGAGGAAAATTCGATTGCAAGTAGTTAAAGAAACAAAAGAGAATCTTAATAGATTTTCATGTATAATAAAAATTATAATAATAATTATTATTATTGTAGCAATGTATTTTATACAATTCAAGTTCGCATAAAAACATAAATGAATTGAGCCTTCAGAATACTGAATGTACAATTTTTAATATATTTGGACACTGTATATGTACAAATTTGTATATTTGTATAATGTATATGTACAAATTTGTATATTTGTATAATGTATATGTACAAATTTGTATATTTGTATAATGTATATGTACAAATTTGTATATTTGTATAATGTATATGTACAAATTTGTATATTTGTATAATGTATATGTACAAATTTGTATATTTGTATAATGTATATGTACAAATTTGTATATTTGTATAATGTATATGTACAAATTTGTATATTTGTATAATGTATATGTACAAATTTGTATATTTGTATAATGTATATGTACAAATTTGTATATTTGTATAATGTATATGTACAAATTTGTATATTTGTATAATGTATATGTACAAATTTGTATATTTGTATAATGTATATGTACAAATTTGTATATTTGTATAATGTATATGTACAATTTTTAATAATATTTTTCGGGAGATAATGTCGCATTTATATTTCATAGAAAATCATTCCTTAATGTAGGACAAGATACATTCTTCAATAAAACAATCATCCTTACGATATTATTAAATCAGTTTTTGATATTATAGAATTTTTCATAACAAAAAATGATCACTACAGCCTCTCAAATAAAACTAACAGTGCAATCTTTGCAAGGAAGCAATTGAATATAGTTGTAATTTTATTTTCCTTATAAGAATGCTGTACATATAATGCATTTATTACAAACTAGCGGAGATTTCCAGTATTCGACGGGAAGTAATTTTGTTTGGATGAAAAGACAGACACTTCATTTTATTTGTATAGATTATACTAACGATTAAAACAATATCACATTAATCTACGCTTAAAGTTGATTTAGCTCCTTTACTAATGTAATTTTTTCATGCGAATAAATATTTAATTACCATCGGAATTAGCGTCTTTGGTATTATTTTGTATCTTTCATTGAATTTCGTTTTGGCCTGGTCAGATTTATATGGCCTCTAGAATTACTAGCGTTATAGCCTATTTGAATATCAAGTTTGCCTGACATCCATCGGGAGAAGCGAAAAAGAAAACGTACTTCATTTTTGTTTTATAGATGATTTTGACGACTGAAGACGGTTTTTCAACAAAAGCTTCTATATTTGGTCAGATGAAGTGGCAAGTTTCGTTATAATGTGGACGCAAGTTCACTTGCACTAAAATAAAGTTATATTCATTTGATAAGATACTAAGAGCAAGTAATCAAATAGTTTCCTATTAATTTTCAACTATTAGAATAATTGCCTTTTAGAAGTAATGGACTCACCGAGAATTTCAAGACGAACACGATCCCCATTATGGATCTCACATTCAGTTGCATTTCATTCACGCTAGTTGTGATTCGTTTACTTAGATACGTTCCTACCAGTACAAAACTTTTTCTCAAGATAAGCGACGTTTGCACAAAGCCTTGAAAAAATTATATTTTCTGTACTTGTATGACATATATAAACACATCTTTAAGAATGCTGATGAGTTGTCGAAATATTTATAAACATTCTTAAACAATGTGAATTTTATTTTTATTTTCCTAAATCTCTCTGTAAGTGTTACAAAATAGTGAAAGTGCTGGTGTCTATTATTTTGTTTAATAATAATAACATTAATACTACTACTACTAATGATAATAATAACAACAATATCAATTTTATTGGATTTTATACCGCACTCAAACAAAACAATCAAAGCTAATCGCCCACACATAGTGAACAACGACTAGAAAAAAACAGAATGTGTTTTATTACTGACATGCTAATCCCTGCTTATTGTAATGTATTTTAGAAGATCTTAAAGAAATCTATCAAATGATCTTGAAATGGAAATCTGATAAAAGTGAAAATCTCAATAATTCCAGTTGTAGTTTGAGCGGACGGGTTGATAAGAAAAGCTTCCAAAAGACTCGTTCAAGGAATTCTTCGTAACCCATACCTTAAAGAAATAGAAAACATTGGACTCCAAATTACAGCTTGCATATTACGAAGAGATGTAACTATGTAAAATGTATGTGATCTTAGCTTTTTCTTTCTCATGGAAAGTGTGCCATGAAGCTATTTCGGATCTTAGGTCTATTGTTGGGACCCGGAAGAATAGTGTATACACTGAAATAAAAAGATATAATAATAATAATAATAATAATAATAATAATAATAATCACGAAATTGGCACCAACAAAATATGAAACCCGGCATGAAAGAGTGGGCCAATATCTGCACTGGAAAATCTGCAACTTCTACGGGAAGGAAACTGAAAGAAACTGGTATGAACACCACCCAGACCCGGTTACGGAGATAGGACCTGTTACAATTCTATGGGACTACACAACACACACTGACAAAACAATCAAAGCCAACCGCCCAGACATTGTTATTAAAGATCACAAACAAAAAAGGTTCCTCCTTATTCATATGGCAGTCCCTGATGACTGCAATGTATCTTTGAAGATATTCAAAAAGATGCCAAAATACAAAAACCTTGAAATCGAAATCTCAAAAATGTGGCACATGGGAACATGAACAATCCCTGTTGTAGTTGGAGCCCTAGGTGTGGTTGTAAAAGATTCCAGTAGAATAATTGAAGGGATTCCTGGAAGTCCATGGCTCAAAGAGATACACAAAAATTGTTCTGACAAGTACAGCCTACACTTCACTTTAACCATTCATATATGAATATAATCCCTACCCACACCATCTCATGGGAAATACGATCACCCCTGTCTTGGTCGACTGTCGTCTTAGAGCTGGCAACTTGAAGAATATTACTGCTTGGATTTCAAGGATAAAACTCAAACTTTTACGATAAGATAACGAACAAACCTTGGACCAAGTGACTCAATGCCAAATCAACAAATAAAATGATATAGAATGAAATGGTCTCGCGAAGAGTATCAGTAAGTCATGTCATCATTTTCACCGTACTCGAAAATCCAGAAAATAACATCACGAATACCACGTTCTAAATATGGAGAACTATGTTAGGAAATGAAATAAGACCTCATCTCAACCTAAACATGATTGCCAATGTCCTCAGTGACAGCGGGCAAAACCAAAGACTCTCAAATCCAGAAATAGATAAAATAGATATAAGACTTAATAATACAATAACCCATCACTGAAACAATAAAGAGATGAGAGTAGACAATAAATAATATGACAGAGGATGTGTTAAAAAACTAAAATAAATGAGATTCAAAGGAAGCAAAAAAGAAGAACCTACTTCTGACATAACTTGCAGTTATCCAGACATGGCAGCAATGATGTCTCCAACTACATTTAGGTAGAATTCCTTGAAAACCACAGAGGTGAAATCACCGAAGCGAAAAAGCATGTCTTCCAAGTACTCAGCAGAGTAACACTGACACAAATGTCAGTCATATACCATCGCCTAAAGATTCATATGACAAAGACCAATAAGCAAATTGTGCAAATGTATAACGCTTCAGTGTAGATATTTAAACGAACAAATCGCTAGAAAAGATCACAGAAGATAACAATGCCATGTCCGCAACAGCTTTCGAAGCTACAAGGAATTTGGGATAATGAAAAGGAAAAGTTTAAACAACAGACAAACAGAGCCAGCTCTGAAGGCAAAACAGATACGAGAAATATAAGTAAATCAGATGTGAGATTTCGATATCAGATAAAATTAGAAGAAAACCAAATATCTCAGCAAGAATGGGCAAGAAGATCAAGCAGAAATATGAAATTAAATCACTAAATAAAATTCCGTCAATCAAGGAAATGCTGAAACAGGAACTGAAGTTAAAGGCACTGAGGACAAGACAATACGGTAAACCTAGTAGGTTATATCGCCAAAATAAAATATTCTAAACAGACCATATGAAATTTTATAGAGAATTTAGAAAAGCAGTTATACATGTCAAAATGCAATCATCTATTAACAAGGTGAAAAAATTTTTGGAGCAGCCCAAATGAATGGATCAGACATGAAGAAGAACGTATGCTGCATAAACCTCTGCAAGAGTGGGAAAATATAATGTCGAATAATACTAGGCAAATTCTAACGAAACCACCAAAATGGAAAGCCCCAGGAAATGACAAGGTGCACAATTTATGGTTCTATCATCTGTCATCAATCCATAAAATTCTTGCACAAACCCTACCAATGCTTAAAAGAAATCCCAAGGAAATGCCGGAATGGATCATTGGAGGTATTACATGCAAATAACGATTGGAACAGATGAGCCGAAAAAATTATAGGCCAATAAAATATCTGTCCACCACATATAAATTAATCACGTCAGTCCTGATGAAACGTAATAATTGTTTCTTCGATGCAAACAATATCCTTCCACTAGAACAGAAGGGTTACATAAGGGGTTCAAATGGCTGCAATAATCAACTACTGATAAACAAAGTTATCCTGGAAAATTGCAGGAGACGATGTAGAAATCTTAGCGCAGCGTGGACTGATTACCGTAAAGCCTATGATAGTGTGTCACACTCTTGGATCCTTAAGAATTTTGGAAATGTACAAAGTCTCCCCCGTGTTAGTATATTTCCTTAAACACAGTATAGGAATGTGGAACACGACATTATACCTAAATCACACCAGAGACCTTGCCATCTCCAACCGCCCGAATATCAGATGAAGAATCTTTCACGGAAACTCACTGTCACCTCTTCTGTTTTGTTACGCATGAACAAAACAACAATATTCATGGTTACAAACTAAACAAGCAATTATTCAATAACTTACTGTACATGGGTGATCTCAAACTGTACGGCAAAGACGACAATGAGTTTAAGGGTCACCTAAATATTGTAAAATGTTTCAGTGATGATATAGGTATAGATATTCGGATGGGATAAGTAAAAATCAAGAAAGGGATAATTGCAGAAACAGACTTAATACATTTAGATTTTGTCACAAAGATTAGATAATTGGAACAAGATGAAGCCTATAAGTACCTAGGAATTAACGAAGAAGATGGCATACAGCCTTACACAAATGAAGGAAAAGATAAGAAATGAAACATGCATGCGTGTTCGTCTGGTACGGGATACCGATCTGAATTCAAAAAGCAGAATATCAGCCATAAACACCTTGGACATCCCTGTGATGCAATACAGTTTTAAAATCCTTAACTAGACCATAGCTGTCATTAACCAATTGGATAGCCAAAACGAGAAAGCTGCTCACCTGCCACTGCACGCAACATCCCAAAACAGTAGTTGCTCGTTTGGATGCACCAAGATCCGAAGGAGAGAGAAGATTAGTTCAACTAATAGTTTCTTACAAAACTACAGAAATTGGGTCTTCAAAGATACTTAGAAAAAAAAAACATAAAAGCGATATATTCAATAAAAACTGAAGCCAACAATTTCAGAATTGAGTTTCAAATGGGTGAAGAAATATAAATAAAGCACAATACACTGACTGAAGCTGCAAAATACTTGAAAAGAAAGCAAAAACAAAATAAAAACGAGCAGATACACAAACGATGGCAAGATAAACCGCTTCACGTACCAAACAAATTGATGTAGATAAATCCCGTACCGATCAGTGGCTATATCCTACACGGTTAAAAGCTGAGACTGAGATAGATTTTATTATTGCTACATAGGAGAAATGCTTGCCAACTAGAAATTACTGAGCACACAACTAAAATATTGTGTTAGCCCAAAATGCAGATTTTGTGATAAATATCCAGAAACATTTGACCATGTTGTATCAGATTGCAGAGTATTGGCACCCACAGAATATAAACTACGACATGACAGAGTGGGACAATATTTGCACTGGAAAATCTGCAAGTTCTACGGGAAGGAAACTGAAAGAAATTAGTATGAACACCAACAATACTCCGTCAAAAGATATAGGATCTGTAACAATATATGTGACTTCAAATTACACACAGGCATAACAATCAAAGCTGATCGCTTAGACATCGTTATTACAGACCGTAACAAAAAAGTGCCAAATTATTGAAATGGCAGTCCCTTAAGACTACAATGTTTATTTGAAGATCTTCAGAAGGATATCAAAATACAAAGACCTTTAAATCGAAATCTCAAAAATGTGGCACATGAGATCAACAATTACAGTTGTAGTTGGAAATCTCGTATTAATTGGAAAAGATTCCAGTAGCCTTATTGAAGAGGTCCCTGGTAGACAATGCGTTAAAGGAATAAAAAAAAAATGTTATCACGAGTACAACTCTCACATTACGAGGGCTTTATCCATGTAAATATGTACTTTTTTTTTCAAATTGCTCAGTGGAAAATGTTATGACATTTCTGATCTTAGGTCTCCCGTCGGGACGCGGAAAGTAATGAATATACTCCAGAAATCATAGGAAATAAAATAATAATGTCTCATTTAGGCATAAATGCCAACATTGAAAGCGTGAAAGGAGAAGTAAAAATACAGAAGAAAAGAACCTGGCTGGACACAGCAACAAGCAAGTTGACTTGTCCCTTTGTGTTTGAAACATACAGGACTATTCCCAGAAAATCATCTGTCTTTATCACTGTATGTAGGTGATAGTACTGCTTCGCTCAGCTCATTTGAAGTATTCCGGATTTCTAAGCTGCGCGTAGAAGAAAATACTTCCTCATCAATATCTTTGTCCATGTTTCGATAAATTGTCGTAGACGAACTTACTAACGCTGCCGGAGAGCACATTTTCTTTGTCAAGTTTTCTTGAGTGATCTTCCGGTAGGTAGATGTAATATACACAGTTAAAAACAAAATCAGTGCATCTATTTTAAACATGGGTCTCCATTAAAATAACGTGTGACTGAATAAAAAATATGTGTATATTAAAATTAGGTAACCTGAAATAGATATGAAGAGACTGAAATTGATGATAGACGGATAGATAGATATGGATAGAGAATATATATATATATATTATATATATATATATATATATATATATATATATATATATATATATATATATATATATATATATATAGAGAGAGAGAGAGAGAGACAGACAGACAGACAGACTCAAATGAAACACTGAAATAGCGTGAACACAAAAGAGTCATATTCACTCACAGACAGACTCTCATATATGATAATTATATGACAATTGTCATATAATTATCATTGTAAATCTATTATGATTACTCGTTTTACAAATAATACCTGGGAACCGCAATAACCATTGGGCTAAACTGTCAGGTATAAACTTTTGTTCATGTCTCATGATCAGGCCCAAAATTGGACAGTTATGCCACCTCTCAGAATATCTTTGAAGTTTCATCAGATGAACTGTATATTAAATTACAAATTGTCAGAATAAGTGAAAAATTCAGGTTTAGCCTTTTTGACCTGTTGCTTTTGATCGTTGATGCGTATTCCTTTCACAGATTATAAAAAAAATCTGTATTAAATTGTCTCATGTTTGATCAACAAACCAATGAAAGAATCTTGTCTGTGCTTTTTTTTTCCAATGTTCTCTTGTATGTCTCTGGTAATGTTACCGACAGACAGTTACAAGCATTAAAAAACAATGATAAAAGAACACAAAAAAAACAATGAATCCATTTCGAAAACAACGTTAGTAATTGTAAATACCGCCCCCCCCCAAAAAAAAACGAAATAAACATCTAATCCATAGATTTGTTAGAAAGAGCACTTCTTATAATCATTTACACGATGAAGAGTTTTGTATTTTTTTGTAATTTTTATATCTGATGTACTACACATAATTCAGGTTAACATGGATTTTTGTTAGCCAAAATATTAACTCAGCATATTCTTTTTCTATGTGTCGTGTTCTTTCAAGACTTAGGCGATTATTATTCGCCACAATTTCCTGTCGTTTGTAGCTCTTAATTATTGTTTTTTTTTTGTTTTTTTTATCGCTCCTAAAACGTGTTCCACCATTCATTCTCACAAGTTGAAGACAGAGGGAGGCGACGGCATGTCTTTGAGAGAGACGAGATGCCTGATCAGGGCCAATTACATTGCATAATTAGTACTTCGTCTTTATATGCTCGAATAGTCCGTTTTAAAATCACGAGTAGTTTGAGGCATTTTTATATTTAAGAAAAAGAGTAGTTCGAAAAGTTGATCGCTGGATATCCATCTAAAAGTCATAATGGAAGTTGAATCATTAGATCTTATTGAGTTCCTGAAAGGTGTTGCTCATAATTACGAAATGAAGAAGTAATTTTTTTTAAATACAATATTTTTAATTTAAGTTTTTAATCGGCATTATTCCATTAGTGTTTAGTACGATCCTTAATTCTATAAATGATTAAAAAGTTATATTTAAAGTTGGGAGTTTTCATTGCTTTTATCCATTACTACCCTGCCTCCAGTCAAAGACAGTGACGTATAAACAGTTTGACCGAATAGTCCAGTTATTTTTCTGACGGCGAATCTACGCCAAAATGTACCAAACTCAAAGTTAAGAAATAACATTCTTTTGAAATTCATTCCCATACTGCAGATACAAAGGAAAAGTATTTCCGTTTATACATTTTAAATACTAACATCGTGCTGTGGCCTTCAGTATTGTTTAAGCTTTGACTAGAATCCAGGCTTTGTTTGAATAGTGTAACGGGTAAATTTGCGGAGAGTTGACTTCAAATTTAGGGTTATTCTGTACCGTTCACTTAGGCACCTATAGCCTTAAGAAAGCTATTAATGCATTTCATCTTAAATTATGTCTGCCTTAAATAAGAGAAAAGCCTGGGCTCTCTGAACTTAGGAAGTAGCCTCCATTTGAGAAGGGAAACGCTCAATTCCAATCCACTGAACTTGTAAACACTTTATGATATATCTGAAGAATGCTTGGTATTTCGCAGATGATACAAAGAAAAAGTCCATGAAGTGTCATCATCGTCTAGGTCCAAAAGGGACAAAGCCTATAAAAATAATTACGGTGTCTAATCTCTTATTAACCAAAGAGAATGTGGTCAATAAGTAGAACGAAGGTCCGATTACAGAAATAATTGTTAGAACTTCGTAAGAAAAAAGGTTTTGTCCATGGAAATTTACAATAATATTCCATCCGTTGATTCCCATCCTCCTCTGAAGTATGGGTTACCAAAAATCCATAAATTGGGCATCTATTTTGTCTATGGCGGGTTATGCCCGTGATGGTTTCGATTAGTGGCTTATTGAGGTTCACGATACGGTTCTATAATTCTCTTCGAAGTATTGTATTCCTGACTCGTTTCATTTTGCGTAAATTGCAGCCTAATCTTGGCACTGAATATGTCGTGTCGTTCTATAAATCTAGTTTGTTCACAAATGTTCCTCTTGATGAAACAATCTATATTTGTGCAGGTTTTTGTATCGCGGCTCCGTAAAGCCTCGATCTTTTCCTGAGGTTGTCTTTGTTGTGTTGATAGAGATGGCTACTAAGTCTGACTTCTTCATCTTTGACAATTGTATATGCCGGCAGATACATGGAGTGTTGATAGGCAGTCTTTTGGAACTTTTAATAGCTAATATTTTTGTTGGATTTCATGAGAAACAGCTATTTGATATAATTGCTAAGCCCTGTTGTTACTTCCTCTACATCAATGATACATTTACGTCGTTTTCTTCTCGTAGTAAAGCGAAAGAATTCTTTTCAATATATTAATAAATATCACAGTTTCTTTGAAATATATTATGGATGTAGAAAGAACGATCAGTTACAATTCCTGGATGTGTTGGATAGAAAGAACACCTTCTGTTTTTCCCACAAGTGTTCATAGGAAACCCACCTTCTCTGGGTAATACCTCACTTGAGATTCATTTGATCCCCAAACCAGGAAAATCTATCTTATCAATACCATTACACACCGTGCCTTGATGCTCTGTTTGAGTGCAGGCTTGATATTGAGGTTAAGAAAATCAACTAGCTGTTTTTGGAGTATGGTTACCCTGAATGTATTATTAGAACTACCATTTAGTGTAAAATTGTCAAGTTCAATGTAGTTAAGCTATATGGTCCTCCTCAATGTCCTGTATATGTTAGACTACCGCGGATTGGTCACGTAAGTTAATTATACGCCGATGAAAAGCGTATTGTTTCAGTACATTTGTTCAACTAGATGGGCTTCTCCCTCTTGACGCAAGGATGCCATGCCTGTCCATCATCAGAGTTTAGTATTTTATCAGTATGAATATCGATGTGAGAACAACTATGTGCGCAGGACATTCCAGCGGTTAGATGTTAGGTTCGTACGTTCCGGGCCAAATACCTAGACATGAGCCTGTAGCATTTATGTGTTCACAAACTCATGATTATGATATCGGCGATCATTTATTGAATTCAGCTGCTTGCAGGACGGACTATTCTCCAAAGTTCACTGTCTTACACAGGGCACAGATAAGACTCCAGCTTAACATTTTCGAGTATGTTCCTATTAATATAAAATGCATTGCCCTGTTCAGGCAAAGAGAATTCAAACACAAGTTGCCCTTGTTCGGGGAGACGGTCGCTAATTTAACGCCTAACAAGGAAAATATCTTTTTTTTGTTTCCCCTCTAGCATTTGTTAAAAATATTTTTTTTTCTTTTCAACTACTTAGTTTTATTTAATAACGATATTATTTTTCCTGAAAATGTGTCGGCCGAAAATGTGTCGTGATATTTTGTATCGGTTTTTGTGAATACAATATGATCCACTTCCTTATTATATATATATATATATATATATGGGGAGCAGTAAATATACTAAATCCGAGATATTGTTATTTTTAATTTATTTTCTTTAATGGATAATCATATTCGTGTAGGAGATCTGTCATTTTTTTTAATTAAACATTATGTATTATTTAGCTACATATACGGGCTGAATATTCGAGGCATCTTGTTAGAAATATATGCGTCCTCCGCAAGGATTCGATCTTGCATCACCTATGGGGAACCGTCATTTAATCTGATGTGCCTAACCGTTAGGCCACGTAGGTCTTCCGGTCAAACAAAGCCCAAACGTTGCTTTTTGAACACACACTCTTTGCCGATTCCCGAAAAATCTATATCTGCTCTGTATCGTAATGAGCTCAAAATCTTCTATGAGAAATATAAAGAAAACGGAAAACAGTTTATTTGTAATGTTGACAAGCCATAAATATAAAATGAATGTAAGACAAGTTGGAGGAATCGCTCATTTATTGATTTTGTTGCATATCTTCATGTGAAACATACGGCACACTGTGCAGAATAGGATTCCAAAGTTCATCTTTATTGGCAAGCTGCCGGTTGCTAATGTACAACTTTCTCTTTAGAATGCTCCACAAGATTTCAGTTGGGTTATGGTCGGGGGAACAACTTAGCACCATAAAAAAAAACTAAAATAAAATAAAAAAAAAACTTGGAAACTGATTTTGTCCCAGTGTTCATTATTTGTCCCTCAATGAATATGATTGTGTACTCTTATGCATAAAAATGTTTGGCTTATTTATAACATATCTTTTTGTTCGCATATTATTACTATATCAAACACTGTGAACTTTGTGTATTGTGTGTTTGCCAGAAGTCATATAGAGGTAGTGGGGAAAAGAAAGATATAAACATGTCATATACAGAATTGGGAAAAGAAATATATAAATTTATTATCGTGTAAGAGGTGTAGAATGGAGCCAATTTTCTTACGACAAAATGTATAAAACACACGAAAGCCTCAAACAGGATATGCACAGCTGTCATCAAGATCCACGCCACTCTCGTGTGTAAACTTCACAACCTCATGCTAAAGAGACCGCTTCAGACTACCGCAACACTGTCCACGGAAAGAAATAAAGTCTATCTCTTGTATCCTCTTTAATATGAACCACGCACGTGTTGACTTTATCATACAAGCACACATATAACAGCATTTCATTGTTTATCACATACATACACAAAGAGAATTTGCATTTTATTTCAGAATTTTATTAACCAAACAAAAAGACATTACTTTCCAATCTATGATCAATGTCTTGTATTCTTGTTATATTAAATTAATGTTCATTTGTTGTTTTTCTACTGAATTTTATTCTTTCAATGAAACTCGTTTGATTATTCTAAACGGCCGAATTACGCACAGCCTCGCAACAATATTTTATATTATTGTATCGAATCTCAACACTCCGAATTTTGACATTCCAATCTCTTATTGTTCAACATTCTTCAAACAGACATTTTTTTTTAATGTTGAAAACAACTTCAACAACTGCAAATAAATGTATTTTAAAAATATCTCTTCTTTCACAAACGCTTCATGAAACTAAATGTAAACAGTAAACACAACAAGGTTGACCCAACGGGCGACACGTGGTCTAATATCTACTAAAAACAATGTCTGAACTGTCAAATTAACACCGCCTGCAACTTGACCTGGGCTACATTATCTCCTATACTGCTACCTGAAATATAAAACCACCTTTATTTTGTTGACATCGCAACCTATAAGCTTAGCCCATTCTCCCTTCATCTAGCCTATCGTGAATATCGCGGTATTTTTCAGTGAAATGTACGGTTATAAAATAGGTTATAATATATTTTCCTGAGCATTAATTCAATTGTCGTTATGAATAAAAACGTTGAACTGTATAGATCGGCTTCACATGTTTAATATTGCTTTATGACCGAATCTATTGTGAGTTTCACTCCATACTCTTTGACAAAATGCTTAACAGTCTCATAACAAGATTATGAAGGGATTATTTAACTAAATTCTCTTTTCATACGAGGTATAGAAATGTAACTTCTCAACATGTTATCAAACCTGGAACGGAAACGTCCAAGAATTTCAATTATATTTATCAATGCTAGCAGATTCTTCTCCATCATTTCTGAAATTTCTGGCATGTTTCTACGTATTGATAACATTAATAATTTTAATCCTTTCTTTCTATCCCTCACAACAGCCTTACAGCGCATTTTAAAAGATGTAAATTGCAACATGGAGATTATTTTCTTAGTTTAAAATTCCAATTTTCACCCTAACTGCGCAGATAGATGCTTTCATCTTTAAGGCAAAGTACCTAGAAGTTTCACCACCTATTTATTTTAAATGTCGGTAAAAAAAATGGTGTCTATAAGAGAAACACCTTCGAACCTTCGAGAAAAACAATCTAATTCGGTACCCTTTTTATCATGTGTAAAATGGGGCGATTTTGAAACTCCGACTTACATAGTTGAAAATAAGGAAATTATTAAATAATACTGATTATGTTCGTGCTTTGAAAATACGGTTCTTTTTTCGAAGTTTAATTATTTATCTAAAGTATATTTGTCAGAGGACGGGCAAGATATTACCGAGAATGTCCAACTCATAGGGCAGAGTCAAAACTCCAAGCTAACCTGTTGCGATCATTTTTTTTTTAGAAATACCGCTGCAAAACACAAGGAGCTGTCTCTTCTTCCCCGAATTATCGGTTAAATATCAGGGCAGCGGATGTTTCTAAGCCTTGGTTGTTAAAAATGGAAATCTCCAAGATTTTGTTTCGTAAAGTAACTAGAAATGGATGAGTGTCACTAGGGCTCCATTAAAGACGACTGTGTGAAAATATTAAAAAAAAAAATGGGTAATAGAATACATTAAAAGCCCGAATCCGTTTATTTTACCGAATGTGGTTCTTCCTTCGATATTCTAGGTGAATTGGGCCAACGCTGAATCACTACAGATATCCTTCCCTGCCCTCCATTAGAATGTCTGACGCTGAACTTCTCGACCTAAGATGGAACAAATACATTGAGTGAATTCCTTCGTCCACCGCAAGGAAAGTTGGCTCCCTCTGCCGCGCCATGAAATTTTTCTCCCCGGAATCGATCCTCCAGATCTACAAATCAACCATTCGCCCTTGCATGGAGTATTTCTGCAATATATGTTCTGGATCCCCTTCTGTTTGCCTCGGGGTTCTTGATAAGATCCAGAGGCGGATATGCAACATAATTGGCCCTGATCTGGCATCTCGTCTACAGTTTTTTTCTCACAGACGCGCCGTCGTCTCTCTCTGTCTGTTTTACAAATACTTTCATGGCAATTGCTCCGAGGAGCGGCATTCGCTGGTTCCCCAGACTTCATGAGTTCAAGCACCCGACGAGTCTGGCATCCCGCTCTCACCCCTTCACTGTCGAAACTCCTAAATGTAGCCGTCTGTTCTACTACCATAGCTTCATGTGTCGCACCTCTCGCCTGTGGAAGTCCCTTCCCTATTGCAGTTTCCCTGAGAGCTATAATCCCCAGCTATTCAAATGTAATGTCAATCGACATCTCCAGATGCCTTGATCTATCCACTACCCTCCTCATCCTTTCTTCTATCAGTCCTATCTGATGTTGCTCTAAATATTCTGTAACCCTTTGCGTTTTAGTGGCTTCTCGCTTTGCTTGGGGTGAAACGCTTACTTAAAAAAAAAAAAAACAAAAACAAAACATCAATGTGGACCCCCTGTACCATTTTTCTCAAGAATTCAGGGCAATTCCTAGATAATAGAAATGACTTATGTACGGAGCCACTGTCATGTACGTCTTGAAGAGACATGAACATTAAAGGATATCATTTCGAGATAGATGTGCTGCTAAACTGCTTTCTGTAAAGCATTATGAAGCGTTATTTCAAGCAGGGAAATTGTTAGATTTTAATTCACGTCATGTCGTCGAAAAAGATGCAAAAATGACCAATAAATAGAATACAGAAGATGATTTTTTCAATCCGATATTCAATAGAGATCGGCATGTCGGTATTAAATTCTGAACATCTTCGTCGAATTCAAGGTCGTACATATGCACTAGCGAAATGATGAGAACGAGAACAGTCCGAACGATGAAATAGTGTAAATAATTGTATATTGCGTTAATCAAATATCTTCGATCTGTACCTTTTGGATTTACTAATAAAAATATTCATGAATGCATAAAAAAATACAGTACTTTCTATAAGATATTAGCCGAAACACACAACACGAGTTTATTTTCCTAGAAAAATAAGAATACCCAGATATTTTATTAACGTTGTTTATTTAATAATAATTTCATAGCGCATACAATAAGATAAACAGACATAGTAAATATTTGAATCAACAGAGAATGAATCTACCAAATAATCTATCATCATCATTATCATCTTGGCTTTTGCAATCGTAGGGCGGATCCGAATGCTGAAGCCACTCTAACTCATTTCCACAAACGTCTATCAACGGCAGCCATCAGCAATTCTGTTACAGTCATACCTGTCCATTGTTTGACATTGTCCAACCAATTTTTATGTTGACGTCCTCTCCTACGTTTAATTGCCTTGCATGATGGTCTATGTTAGTATTTAAATCACGAACTGTTTAAACTAATTAGGTATTTTAATGCATGTCCGTTCCAGCGGAGTTTTTCACAAGGTTGAGATTAAAGTGAATTTGTACCTCAGGCGTATGTGGGGAGGGGAGAAAAATGGTCAGGTATCCTGGGAACTGCTTACAGAACGAATATAATTCCAAAGCAAATATTTTGCAGGCAACTATGCGCAAATAAATAACAACATTTATGTTTCGTCCATTAAGAATCAAATAATGAATATACGACATGGAACAGAGAAAAATCGGCTCATATTTTTTATTCACTTGATTCGCTTACTTAACTCATTCTTTCGAACTCACGAATGCATTATTTTTTTTTTTTTGGCAGTAGGACACTTAACGGACCACTTATAAAAGAAGTGATTTGATATTTTAATGGCGTACAAGTAAGTCATTTTTTTTATTTATTCAAACTTTTCTTCCAGACATTGAAGCGAATGTTTCTGAGACAAACAGAAAAAAAAATGCAAAAAAATTTACCGACGTACACTTAAAAGCTAAAGAATATATAAATAAAATGATATGCGATACTCCAAGTCAAAGATACGGAACGTTGAATACCAGAGTTCAGATCAGTCACCTTTCATTATTGTCTTTTACAATAAAAAGAGAACAATGGGAAATATTCGTTGAATACCATAGTGTATAGGAAGGCAAGAAGAAGCTTTGATGTCAACAATACAGAGCGGAACTTTTCTTCTATTAAGTTCTCTGCACATGGGGGGATCTCAACAGATTCTCCGTTTTAAACATCAAGGGCGAGTCGCTTATTACTATCATTATTTGCATCTTTAGAACAAAGTATATATTCTGAGGTCAGTTGGGAACGAAATAACAAGCAGCTCAAATATCCGACATTATATTTAATAATCTCAAAGTACGAGCCTAACGTTTTTGATCAGAACCGCTAACTAATCAAAGATCTTAATGAGAGATATCGATAATATTGCCAGTGTTGCAATGATTATTAATTACTTTTGTAGAATAATATTTGATTACCTAGCAGATATGAGCTTAAAGTCTATTTTATTTGAAATAATCTCTTTGAATTCAGTCACTATAAGAATGTATAATATTTTCTTCATGTTTATAGATCTTTATACTAAAGAATATTCCGTGACTATTTATCGCACTCTCTATTATTAATTATTATTTTACGGTGACATATTCCTATTCTTAATATTTAGCCATATGTTTAGTTTCAGATCAGATAATACCGTAAAAATTTTAAACTGGACCTCACATCCATTGACATTGCTCAGTTATATTTCTTACATAATTCACCAAATGCAAGGCCCAAGGCTCAGTCAAGGTAGAATTGTACTGAGTGAGATTATTATATGACTAGGAAAGAGAAGGAGTAAGTGCATATTATGAAGATATTTAAAAGTAATAATAATAATAATAATAATAATAATAATAATAGGACCTGTTACAATTTTATTGGACTACACAATACACACAGACAGAACAAACAAAGCTAAACGCCCAGACATTGTTATTAGTGACCGCAAACAAAAAAGTGTCCCATTATTGATATGGCAGTACTTTCAGATTGCAATGTATCGTTGAAAATCTTCAAAAAGCTATCAAATTACACGGACCTTGAAATTGAAATCTCAAACATGTGGCACGATTCCTGTTGTAGTTGGAGGCCTCGCATTGTTTGAAAATGATTCCAGTAGACTCAGTGAAGGGATTCCTGGAAGCCCATACCTTAAACAAATACAAAGAAATTGTGCTCACGAGTACAGCCCATGCCTTACGAAGGGCTTTATCTATGTGAAATATGTACTTTTTTTTTTTTTTTAAATTGGTCAGTGGAAAATGCCATGATGCTATTTGTAACCTTAAGTCTCTGAGCGGGACCCGGAAAGAAATGACTACACACCAGAAAACAAAGGAAGAGATAATAATAATAATAATAATAATAATAATGAGAAGAAGAAGAAGAAGAAGAAGAAGAAGAATCCCTGTGGATATAAGGGATTAGAGGAAAATGTGGAGATGGATCAGAAAAGGTTACTTAAAGAAAGAAACTGGAGATTATTAATGGCAGCAAAGGATCAGGCATTGTGAATAAGTAAAAGTGAATGTTGCTAAAAACAGTTTTTCAGCATTATGAAGAATATGTTAGGAGAGGGATGAGATACTCAGTCAAACTGTAACAGAATGTAGGTGTATGAATTTGAATGAGTGGAAATAGTGGAGGCTTCATGGACTTGCTTTTCTGATTCCTTGACGATGTGTATTATAAATATGTGTTTGAATGCTGGGATTAGTATTATGAATGTGAGATTACAATGGTGAGAAAAATGCTGGAGCTTAGAAAAATTAATATCTCGTAGGATATTCCGATACAGACACTGGCAAGTTTAAATGTCAACCACACCTTGTTCTTTTGGAGAAACAGAAAAAAAAATCTTTATTACCAGGTAGGAGCAAAGAAAAGGAAAAATTCGTCAACTAAAATTGTTTAAAGAATGAAATTCACAATGTTCGGATGGAATTAGCAAAGAAAGTAATTATGGTACCAGTTATCTGTAGAGCACAAACGTGTTTCATAAAAACAGAAAAAATTTGCAGATATTGGTTTGCAATTCGAACACAGAGACATTGAAAAATGTATGACTTCTCGAAACGGTAAAGGTACTTTGAAATTTAGTGCATACAGCTTGCCAGTGAAAGAAGAAAAAATTATTTTTATTTATTTTAGGCACTCGAGTGATGACATCAAAATAAACATTTTACTAGCAGCCTACAATGTTTTGTATACAAGTAAATAAATAAATAATTAAATAAAAATTACTACTACTACTACTACTACTACTAATAATAATAATACAAACTTAGCAAATACAAAAACCTGGAGATAGATATAGAGAAAAATGTTGCACTTACAAAAATAAAACTGTACCAATTGTACTTTAAGATTTGGGACTGATAAAGAACGGAACTAAAGAACAATTCAACAGGTTTCTCAGTGCGCTCATATCTCCAGAAAATGAAAGAAATAGTTCTGACAAATAGAGCCCACATACTGTGAAGAGTTTTGTTCATTTATTTTCTTTTTTTAATAGATATGTTTTGTTGAATTGCTTATGAATCGACATATATAAAATATTTGTTATAATAATAATAATATTATTAATAACAATAATAATAATAATCAGAAACAAAATAAAAAAGAACAGCATCATAACGACATGGGTATCACACTCACCTATGAAATCAGTTTTTATTGTAGCTTTATATTCATGCTGTTAGGTATATAAAAGCTGATGGAACATACATAGTGATAAAAGACTAAGAATAAAAATGGGCTTTGTCATAAATGATTCCATTAAATAAATATATAACTATTAAAGAACATGACAAAATAACCAAATATAAGTATATTGAGATTGAAACTTCAAAAATGTAACATCTAAAAACTACTGTTATGACAATTATAATCGATGACCTAAGTACGATAAAAAGGACAGGACCAAGGTTATTCACAATACTAGCTCCAGTTTACAAAATACAGGAAGGTGTTTGTTGAAGCTTGAATAAGCATGGAATAATAATAATACAACACAAAATGTACGTAACAAAATGTATTGAAACAATGAAAAAAGGTACACAATATTTACAGGTAGTTTTGGTATATTCTTGGGAAGACTGTTCCTGCAGAATGGGTTGACTAAGTTGCAGTCGGGCAGAGTCTCTGGATTCGATCTCTTAATCTTATTATTTATTGCACATATGTACAAATGTGGCACAAGGCCGAAAAGGGGATTGGGGTAAAGGACGGTCATCACTAGTCTTAGATTAAACTTAGCTAGCCACAATCACTGACCCTATCATACAGAACAATATTCCTTTCACCAAAACAACACATTTATCCATACCTTTCTTACTACAAACACCAAAATGCCTCTCTGACTCCATGAAAAAACCTAAATAATCCCCTTATGTACAAAATATTGTCTGTGGGGGGAGGGGCATAAAAACAACAACTTTTAAAAATGAACCCCAATGAAAATATACAAAATGACAAAATATATTTACAAGAAACCAAATAAAATTAGTGTTAGTAATAAAAACCCCCCACAAACTAATGAAAGTGGCAGAAATATCAGTTAACCGGACGAAAACGATGCGGGACTTATGAAAATAAGACCACACTCATTCATCCCAAGCACTCACACAGGCACACACTCATTCATACACAACAACAAATACGAAAAACACACACACGAAACGAAAGGCGCCCTGCATCTGCCAGAGAACTGACATCACTGACCACCTAAAAAAAAAAAACGAGGGAGGGATGGGGAGTTAAACTAAAGAAAAAAAAATGGGGACAGAAATAAAGGGGGGGACCAATGAGCAAATACACCCTAGCTAAGTTTACCAGAATAGAAAAACTAAAAAAGAAAAAATACAAAAACCTAATCTAACCTAAATCCGGGATGGGTGCCTATGTTAAACCCAGGGAAAACAATATCCTTAAAGCCTAACCGGCATCCAAATGCCACTCAAGGTCAGCCCTTTTACTCGGCACATTCGCGCAAGAATCACCCACCTTTTGCTGAATTCCGATGAGGTGAGCCGCCGCCTTTCCGTCCTGATCTTGACTTTAAGCTGATGCTTAAAAAGTACAAGATCAGTTGGGAAGAAGTGAACTTCTCGCCCTCATGGAATCCTTCTGACGCGTCGTCCAAATCACGACTCTCATAACCCCTAGTAAGCAACAGAACACATAGTGTTCAGCCTTCGTCATCTGCGGCACCACATTGCTACAAACAGAACTGGCTTCCAGGACAAAGAACTTTCCGCGCAGCATGCGAACCATGAGGCCTTCAACAAACTTGCACAACGGCACTACCACCCTGCACTGAAAGAAGGCGTGACCAATAGTCTCGACTTCCCCCGCACAGCGACGACAGTTTGATATTTCTCCAAGCCTGCTGAACAAAGTTTGGATTCATTGCCAGGCATTTCATCGTTATTGGGCGTCCAAGGCCATATCGAGCGAGCCTCCTGCTTCGTAAGACCGAGCTCGCCAATCAGCTCATCTTGTACGGACCCCTAACTAAAACTTGATATAATGTTTGCGAGACAACGCCTGGGCGTTGGAGAGGCCATCCGAAGCCCGTAAGAGGAGCTTCAGAGCGCGACGACATTCACGATAAAAGGGCACTCGGCACGTGGTAAACGGCCGGCCTCTTCTTCGCACGGGTGCACACTTTTCAGGGACGGGAAATGTTTCTGGACGTCTTCTTTCCAAAAGGCACCCTCCTCATTCGACCCACGACACATTCGGTCTAGAAAGGTAATGCGAAGCATATATTGACGGATCTCAATGCTAGGCATCCCCAGACCGCCCTCAGAGTGATGGAGGCAACAGACCTCGCGAGATACCATAGGGGCCTTGCCCTTCCATAAGAAAGAGAACAGGGTCCGGACTAATGGCATTAGCCGGGCATACGGGAGTGGAAGCACAGAGAGTCGGTAGGGGAGGATCGGATAGATGTGTGAAACACATACTTCCGCCCTTCCCTTCAGGGAAAGTCTCCTCCGAGACCACAAATTAATCGCGATCTCGGCCTTCCCTTGTACCTCCGACCAGTTCATTTCCAACTGGAGATCAGGACCGAACCAGACGCCGAGTATCTTGATCGGCCCATCCGTCCAGAGGAAAGGTCCGGGAAGAGAAACTCCCTTCCACGCACCCAACCGCAAGCCCACAGACTTATCACGGTTGATCCTGGCCCCTGTTACCATCTCATACCCACTTATTTCTTTGCTGACTTCGTCAATCTCGGCTCTGCTCGACACAAGAGCCGAAACGTCGTCAGCATAGGCAGAATACCTGGCCGAGGTGGTAGCGCCAGGCAGGGTAATTCCGCGCAGGACCGGATTCGCCTTTAACTTGCGAAGGAATGGTTCCAACGCAAGAACGTAAAGCAAGGGCGATAGCGGACAACCTTGACGAATGGAGCGAGACAATACGAAAGGCTCCGACCTTACCCCATTCACTTCCACCAGCGCACCGGGGATCGCATACAAAAATCAGATCCAGGAGCGAAAGTCGGCTCCGAAACCGGCCGCCGACAGGACAGCCTCCAGAAACCGATGGTCAACCCTATCGAAGGCCTTGAACTGATCTAAATTGATCAGCGCGGCTTCACTGTCGACTTGCTCTAAGATCAAGCGTACCATATGAAGGTTATCCTGAATCGTCCTGCCCTTCACAGCACAAGTCTGTTCAGGGGCCAATCAGACGAGACAGGACAAGCTGCAAACGGTTGGCTAAGATCTTCGCCAAAATCTTTAAGTCAGTATTTAACATCGTCAAAGGGCGAAAGTTCCCTAACCCATCCCCACTGTTCTTGTCCTTACGCAGCAACTTGATCACACCCCTGGTGAAGCGTCGAGGTAAAGACCCTGCCTCATCCAGTGGTTGTAAATCAGTTGCAGCAAAGGAACAAAAATGGGCGATAGCCTCAAGTACACTTCGTAGGGAAGTCCATCTAGTCCCGGAGACTTGTCCAGGCCATCCTGCTTCAGCGCTTCCCAGATTTCCGACTCTGTTATGGGACCCTCGCACCTAGCCGCTTCAGCTGCCTCAAGGCAGGGAAAGTCAGCCAAATAGGCATCGAAGTGAGCAGAGCTCAGACCGGGCTCCCTGGTGAAAAGATCCTGAAAGTAAAGCCGAAAGGCCTCGCATATGCCCGCGCTTGTAGTCACGGTCCGCTTATCCGGCAATGTGACGCACGCTATATGTCGCTTAGTCGCGTTCCTATTCTCCTCTGCACGCAATTCAGCGGCCATATTCGCCGCCTCAGAAAACATTCTTTTTAGCCTAGCCCTAACTACCAGAGCTTGATCCTGGTAAGCAAGGAGGCCAACTCTGCCTTAGCTAAGACTACGTCCCCACTAACACGGGATTTCACAGCCCGATCAACTTTTTCTTCTAAAGCCGCTTGCGCCGCTAGTCTATCTAGATTGAGTCGACGACTAAAATCCGCAGCAAACGTTCTAATTTTTGATTTTAATTTTCCCCACCAGGCGTTACCCACAACCGCCCCCGTCAATTCCCTCTGAAATTATTAGCAGCTGGTCCCGGAAATCCTGTTCACCGAAAAGTGAACAGTTAAATTTCCAGTAACCAGCTAATCTAACCTTAGGCTTATCTAAGTTTACACGGACCCGGACAAGCCTATGATCCGTGTAAACTATATAATGGAAACTTGGACACTAAGAGCCCTACGTCGACTCTCCTAACTAACACTCGGTCCAGGTAGCTCGCAAGCGAGCCAGGAGCCGAGTCGCCACTAGTTGTCCAAGTCCATGCTACCTCCTGAGGGTGCTCATTCCGGTACTTATCGACAAGATCAAACCTGCCGATAAAGTCCCGAAATGCCTTCACATCAGGATTTTTAGTACCCGGTGTTTTACCTATACGATCTATCTCAGGGTCAAGGACGGCATTCCAATCCCCGCTAAGACTACCCGACGAGAAGTCTTCAAAACGGCTCGATCTGCCGAAACAAAGCAGGCCGCTCAGCATGACTATTGGGCGCATAAACCCCAATGAGACGTAAAGCCTTATCCTTTATAGTAACATCCAGCACACAAAGCCTGCCCGCCGGATCTGCGAAGACAAGGGAACATGCAGCCTCAAAGACTTGCTCACTAGCCAAGAGAAACCCCTCGAACGACCATCAATGCTGAAAAAAGGGCGAACCCCTTAGACAGTATATCCTCACGGTCATGAGAAGAAAAACGGGTCTCTTGCACACAACAAACATTCACCCCGAGGCGCTGAAGGTCAGGAGAGAGCCTCGCCCTGCGAGACTCGGACCTCAGGCCCCGCACATTTAACGTAGCTAACCAGAGAGACATGAGAAGTCCGATTAGGGTTGTTTACCAGCATTAAACATGGCGGGGGGTAAGGATACCGACAGCGTCTCCCATAGACCCATGGCCCATCTCATTCTTGATGGTGCCGTCTTGGGAGATACCGCCGATATCCCAGGGGAAGGTCAATTTAAGAGCTCTATATAGGGATGGGTGAACTAAAACGGGGACCCTCCCTGCACAGAACTGTTGTAACTTTTTAATTTTCATTTTCCACTATGGCGATGGGCAAAGCCATCTTACACGCATTTACAGCTTCTTCCACCATCGCCCAAGTTTGATTGGCCGCAGGTCCTGACCTAATAACTGTCAGGACCCTCTGGGCATTTGGGAAATTTTTAGGCTCCTCAATATCTAGGTCGGCAGCGAACTGCTTAATTGAGAGCAGGAATTTCAGATCTTTGACCCTATTACTATAGTCCCTGGCTCTCTCGGCCTGGGCTGGGGAAATACGGCACACCTCCTCTCCTGTGTTGAAAATAATCTTCTCTTTTTTCTTTTTTTTCTTTTTTTGCCTGTTGTGTTGGGCTGCTTTGCCGCTTGGGAGCAGGAGGAGGCATCTCGGCATTTTTGCCGGTGATTGCTTGGGGGTGTGAAGGGGGGTGGGTTTTTGTTTAACGGGGAAGGTGGGGTGTATTCATGGGGGTATAAAAGGATCTATGCCTATAGGGGCTGGGATCTCTACTGGTGGGTTTGGCCTTTGATGGTGAAATAGCAGGCAATGAAGGGGTTGTTTTTCTTCGGAGAAGGGGTGGGTCTACTAGAGGACGTAGAAGGGATTGGTTCTTTTCTTTCTGAATCCAGTCGCTTTTTCAATTCTTTTAATTTTTCAGATTTTCAAAACCGGGGTCAAATCTCTTTTGTTTTTCTTCAAATGTTTCTTCAGAGGCCGAGGCATCGCCCTTAACGTTGTTAGAGGGAGTGGGACTGTATGTGCCTTTCTTCCTAGGGGCTTCAGGGGACTGAGGACCCGCTGTCCGGCGCTTCCTCTGGCCTTACCAGCAACCAGCCATTCCCCTCCCCCTCCCCACAACTGCACCGGCAGCGGGCGAAGGCTCTTTGGGGAATGTGGCTTTCGATGTTGCGCCGACCGGAGGATTAACCGACCCGGTCCCGGAGGCTGGTACGCCCATTACAGGCGAGGCGGAATTTAGAGACGCGGTCAGAGGGGGATCTTGGGGAACTGGCGCTTGACTTCCAGAGGCCTTCTTCTCTGGGCAGGAGGAGGAGAGATGACCAGTCCTCCACACCTCCAGCATACCGGTCTTCGACCCGTCACAATGACCGGTAATTTCAAGACGCCAACATCCAGACAGTTGGGGATGGAGCGGAAGGCTTTCTCGTCCAACATGATGTCAAAGCTCCACCCCCGCTCAGGCTATCACAGGAAGCTCCCAGAATTTCGCCATACTGGGAGAAGAACGCAGCGAGATGTTCCCGATAACCTGAGGAGGGACCTCGTATACCGTTACACTGGTCTTACGTCGGCCTTCGTACTCTCTGTACGCAGTATGATTTCTTTGTTGATAAGCTCACGGCTGGCCGCGGCGACGCAATCTTCTGATGTGGGCAACAGTACGTCCCCATGAAAAATTTAGAACCCTTAACTATTCTAAGGGGCTTGAACCCAAAGGATTCCAGTGCTTTTTAACACTGTTTTTCGTCGAGCGACAAATTTTGCGCGTTCGCTTGTCCACGACGAAAACTGACACTATTCTTTTGTCAATTTTTTCAATTCTTGGGGTCTTCCAAAAGTCCACCTTCTACAACAAGGTGTGCGTAACTTTTGGCACGCTCCAAGAACTCCGCTAAATTGATAATGCACTTTGGAGGGGACGACCAACAAGAGGGCGATTCCCGGCCTCAGGCTCAGTTTGCGGTTCATTTTCGGATTTTTTCAGAATCTTGGCCATTATTGGCCTCCATAGTTGATTCATTGTTGTTGCCATTCTGAGCTTCCGTAGAAGTAAATTTTTCCATTTTCATTGACTTTTTCCCCAACAGTTTCCACATTGCTAGGGAAGAGGTATTAAGAGCTGGAAACTCTTCCAAACTGTCTTTGTCCGGGGGGGTCTTTTTTTGGTAGGGTTAAAAAGGTGTTTGAATAGCCTTTTGGGCTTTTTTTTTAATAGCCAAAAAAGGAGGGTGTTTTTTTTATCCTTTTTTTCTCCATTTTTAAATAATAAGAAGGGAGGGTAGGGGGGTAAATACGGGTGGGGAACCGCCTTATAGGCGGAGGGGAGGAGAAAAAAAAAATAAAAGGAGGGTAAAAATAAAGTTTGGCCTATCAGCAAGACAACAATTAAACAAATATCAACAGACAAAAAAAAAATCAAACAGAAGGACGTGTGCAAAAAATTATAACCACAAATGTAAACAGGTAAAAAAAAAAAAAAAAAAAAAACCCAAAAAATATACAGACGAGAAAATGTGAACAAGGTTCACAAAAAACGAAGAAAGAACAAAAATTTAAAGGACAACAGACAAGAAAGCAAACAAATTACACAATAAAACTAATAGTTATAAACGGAAAAGAGAAAACGCAATACGTACGAAAAAAAAAAGTTACAATTTACAAAATGGCTGCCGCTAAAAAACGGTCAACCCAATAAAGAAAAAACGTTAAAAAAAGAGGAGGGACAGAAATTACAAAAATTAAAACAAATATTATAAACACGTTTTTTTTTTTTTTTTTTTTTAAACGGGTAACACAGAAATAATTAACACGTAAAAAATAAAAAGGTTAAACGAGAAACGAAAAATAAACAGAAAAACTCCGGGTTGTGGGTACTGAAAAAAAATAAGACGGAAAAACAAAACGTAAATAAAAATCAAAACAGAAATAATTAATAACAAAAAGAAGTAACGGTTAAAAGGGAAAGGAAATGAAAAGGAAAAAAACAAAGGGTCAAAATAAGAAAGTTCGAAAAATGACAAGTTTTAACAAAAGAGTCAAAAAAAAATCACGTTAAAAATGGTAAACAATTAAATCAAAAAACTTAACTAAATTAAGGCAGTCTGAAAAGTTGAAAAAATAGTCCTTTGGTAGACAGCAAATATGTCTAACACCGGTCAGGAGAAGAAGCGGTGTAAACGCAAAAAAAGATCTCTCGTCTTCCGGTACCAACCCATATTTATATGGTCGGTACTCCACTTATGTAAATTAGGTGTATCATACACAACAGTGTTATATACTCGGGGGTGGGGGAATTAATGTAAAAAATATAAACACTGTACCTGATAAATATCACTTAAATTACAAATTTGTGCAAACAAAATGTATATATTTACCATCTTCTTTTACACCGGGTGTCTAGCATTGACCTGATAAGGGATCGTATTGAACAGAAAACAAGGGGGATAACAATGAAACCACAGTTCAATCATAGAGGGCTTTTTATGGTGATTTTCCAATCTAGGTCAGATGTAGATCAAAGCCAAACGTATGAGTCAACCGGTATGAATCAAAGTCACTATTCAGCTGTAACTGATCTAGCGAAACAAGCTTGTTAACCATTTCTAACATCGAAGTTGGCTTGATGTTCTTTATGTGTGCTGATGAAATAATCTTTGGTATAATCATTTTTAATAACACTTTTGTTAGACACTTGTATCAATTTGATGGAATTGCTAGATTTGCACAACACACTTCAACTTTTTGGCTTTACGTTTTCCACTGGCATTAAGTGGAGCGACTAAATCGAGTCAATTGCTACGACTGCTGCAAAGAACTTTTTTGTCAGAATGTATCTTGAACATTTATAAATCTAGCATTCACCCGTGTATTGAATTCTTTTGTGCATTTCTTGACTCTTGACAACATCCAGAGAAGAGTCTTTGATACAATCGATCCTGACCGGGTATCTCATCTCCAGTCACTTTCTCATCGACGTGACTTCCTCTGTCTCTTTTACAAATATTTTCATGACAACTTCTCTGAGGAACTTTTATCCGTGGGTACCGTGACTACATGAATCTAAGAGTGCTGCTAGATTGGCAACTAGTGTCAACGTTTTACTGTTGAAATATCTAGATGCAAAAAACAAAACAGGCGTTTTTGCTCGTATTTCATACCTGTAGAACACCTGTCAAATTTCATTCAACCCCGATAAATACAAAGTACAAAAATGTAAATGCATCCTCAATCGTCATATTATGTCATCTTGAATCATATTCCTTTTTTGTCCTTTCCCCAATCCACCCCTGTTCTCATGCTCTTCCAGTTTCGTTCCCTGAAATCCCAATTGTCGCCTTGCTTGTGGTGAAAGGGGTAAAGAAAAATATAACTAGTTCCTTTTGAATACAAATTTCCTATAAATTAATCATTGAGATATCTTTTTATACCTTCCCTCGGCATGACTGATGCTAACCTCCATGTGAGTGATTCGTTGCGCCACCACAAGTTATTGTTTTCCGCTGAAATGAAGGGGAAAGATTATACTGAATGAATTGCTAGACCTGCTGCTAGGAATGTTGGATCATTGTGTCGTGCTAAACAACTTTTCTCTCCCAAATCAACTTTTACATATTTATATATCTAACGTTCCTCTATGCTTTGAATATTGCTACTACATATTGTCTGCTGACCCAGCTATATATTTAGAGAAACCATCTGAAATGAAAATTATAATATGCAATATCATTGGACCTGATTTGGCGTCTCGTCTTCAGTTACTTTATCACCATAATGTAGCTTCTTTGTGCATTTGCTGTAAAAAAAAAAAAAAAAAACTTTCAAGACTCGATAAATTTAAGCACAATACTGTTTTTGTGGCAATATCCAATCAATTTGCAGTCGAACTGGCGACGTATATCCGTAATTTCTATGATAATGTTCTAATATTTTCTCGCACTTTTCGCTTGTGGAAATCTCTTCTGGATTTTTGCGTTACACTTTTTTTTCAGGTTTGATTTTCAAAAAATTTAAATGCAATGCCAATTGTTATCTTTTGCATTCTGGATTTCATGTCTTCTAATCTTCTCTTCCCGTTGTAATATTTTTATTTTCCCTTATATTTTTCAGACTCAGTCAACCGCTGAGTCTTAGTGCATTTATTGCCTTTTTTTTGGGGGGGGGGTGAAATGATTATTTTTTTTATTCTCAAATCTCAATGATTACAAACCAATACATCATGACATCTGTTCATTTTATTCTTCAGCATTGTATTGTCTACTATCGTAATGTCAATGGAAACAAATGGCCTTCCTTTTTATCGTAGACGTCAATGTCTGATAAAGTATCGTTGCCTATATAGCAATATTCATCATGCTTCCCTTTGGTTATCTTTGGTTGTGAACCCGTGCATATATTATACTAGTATATTCATCCGCACATTGATGAAAGATTCGGATGATTTACAATAAAGATTAGTTAGAAAATGTCTGCATTCTACAGGAGGAGTCACGGCATCCTAGTAAATACAGACGCCATTGGAGTCTCACCAGACTCTATCATTTCTCCAATCGAAAGTTCATTAAATTCTGATTACAATCACTTTGTAACGTCGAAATCATTCAAGGTACCATAATAAATGACAATTATCTGTAATTCTGTAATATTTGCTATTTATTTTATTGTAACACATTGGTACGCCAATACAATCGCGCTACGAAGGTGGCACTTTTTAATTCCCTTGTTTACAACCAACATAGCTAATCTTATCGCTTGCAGTAGTTCAAAGGTCCAAATCTCAGAGTAGTTTTTATGGTTTTGTTTATTTTAATAAGATCTCTGATGTGTGTATCTATTATTTGTTTGCATAATCGAAACCTTGTGGTTTGCATATATCCTCAGAGAATGATGCTCCCTACAATAACTTATTTTCGCTTTTATATCCTTTTGAGACAGCTCTTATATTCCCATTTAGTATGCGTGTGCGTGTGTGGTTTCCTGGCGAATTTCTTGTTCGTGCATATAAACTATGCACACATTCACCAGTGAATTACCTCCCTTAGCGGGTTTTGTCTGTTATATTATATTCATTGTATGACAATTCATTTTGCCTATTTGTCATTCTAACACCCACTCAAAACAAAGCTCAAAAGTATTCACGGTAAAGATTTACAGACATCAAAATAGTCAGAGAATCCGTGACATAAATAGAAGTGAAAGTGTTAATAAATTAATATTCTGGGGAAACGGTGGAAAGATGATAGTTGACACTTGGTTGAAGATTGAAGTTATCACAGAAGCAATCGCGTGGGAATATTTTACAGAAATTGGCAGCTCTTGAGAAAATTTGTCTGGGTTGAACTTCGTTCTTCGTGGAAGTGACAATTCTAAATAATTTAAGTGTTAGAAATAATGCCCTGACTCGGCTCGATATCTACAATAAAAATAGAGATAGAGTATCGTCCTGCTTGCTATTTTGTGTCTAAGCGAAAAGAGGTGGTAGAATGGGAAACTAATCCAATAGATTTTTAATTTTATCTATACTGGAATGGAAGGATTCAGCATTTCCAGTCCAGAGACATCGACAATACTCCATCTTCGCCCTGATCTGACTTATTAAAGTGTTATGTAGAGGTTTCACAGTGAAGGCTTTTACTTTGTACTAAGTCGGTCCTAAATAGGTTCGCCGTACAAAACGTTAGGAACTTGCTATATTAGATAATGACGCAGAGAAATCTAGTGGTGGTCGCTGATACTTTAATATACTTTTAATGAGCAACTCCCTGAGCGATTCGCCGAGCGACTGCTACTACTACTCCTACTTATTATAGGTTGGACAGTCTATTAACTATAGAATAGGTGTCTTCTATTATAACATAAAGGATAAATCGTGTCAAGAAGATTTCTATACTCCGCACTGTGGAATAATGAACCGACTATTATAACGACGAAATGTCTAGGTTTCATATTTTAAAATCGTCGATTTAATTACAACACTGTTGTTTCCATTTGATACCTAATATTTAGATAATCTGATTTCTTCTATTTTCTATGTACCATGTCTCTTCAGCAGGCTTGCGATCATGGCACTTCACAATATCCTGTCATCCAATTACGCAAGCCCGATAGATACGCTCTGCAATGTATCTTCTGTCGCTCCTGTATTCAAACTGTCCAATGAGTATCACATTTTCCAAGCACTCTTTCCTTATTATGCGGCCTACAAATTGCAACTGTCTCTTCTTGGTGAGAAGTATAAGTGTTTTTCGTCTGCATATTCTCTAAAGATCCGCCGTTCATACGTGCGATTCATGTTATTCCCAGCATAACTTCCTTGGAATCTCATTTCTATTGGTTCAAGTTTCTTCTTCTGTGAGGAAATTTGCCAACGTTCACTGCTATATTTCCTAATAGCATTCAGTATCCAATTTCAATTACTTTTACTTCCCTATTAAAATCCCTTGGTATATCTATTCTCATCGCCTTATAATATTACCTTTATGATGCATTTATTTCAATTGTGAGACATATTTTGCAACTTAAATCTATCGGCTTCCGCTTTTCATTACTCTGCATTATATAATCTTCAAGGTTTTCTACAGCTGGATGGACATAACTTTCCTTATTCAATATAAATTAATAACATTTTATCGATTCAAAATGTTCGTAGGAAACAGTAAATTAGCAATTTATATCTCATAGTCCTTGAATGGAAATTAATCGTTCAGTGTGGTCGTATTAATAATTAGTAATTTTACTGCAGGATTTCTAAATCAAACTTGACACATTCCCAAAGCTACACATATTAGCTCAACCCTTGAAATATACGGATCGCATAATTACTGTTTGAAAAATAAGATTTAAATTAATAGATATTAAACGAGTAAAAAAAAAGGAAACAATTTAAATTATATTAATAATTATTGTCGAACTCGGAGAAAAGGATAGCCGAAACCAAAACGGAGAAAGTATTTGGCAATAAATAAGAGATATCAACTCTGATTATTGCCTTTGGAATGGCGTCCAAATAATCGCGAGGGAACATTTCTGCAATGTGAGGGAAGTATAGCAATTGGTCTGCACTATCCGTTTGAACAGATGTGAACGAGAAAACGATTTGAATTTTGGCACGCTTTACATAGAAGCAAGTGTACTGGAGAGCATGGCCATGTTTAAGCCCGAATCATCTACGTTACATATTAGCTAGTATTGTCAATGGGGTACGCGTTGATGGATTGGGTGTGTGGGTGGTGTAATGGACAATGGCTCGAAATTGTCAAACGTAGAGCCAGTTCAAGCTCAGTTAGTGAGAACAATTTATGTGGAAATGTATGAATCCATCTCTCTTCCCTATGGGTTAAAATGTAAAACTTGTACTTATAAAACCATTATTATCTCTCCGCCAAAAGAAATGCGTACAGAATATTCAATTTTCAGCATTAAATAACCCATAGTGATGTTGATATGCCGCTAAAAAAAAGCAAATCAATGTGTTGATGTTGTAACCACAGCAGTTTACACTAGGAGCTACCGTTTCTTCTCTGTTCCTGAATGGTTTTCTTTATAAAAAAAAGAAGTTGGACCTCTGAAGAAAAATGCGATATGGATCGAGGAAAATAAAATGGAATGAAAGCCGTAGAAAAAATAACTTCCGTAGTTTGAACAACTGATGTAAATCCTAGTATGATGCAAGTAAATAATTCAAAATAAAAAAAAAATTACTGATTCCAAATCAAGACATATACGTAAGTACATAAATATCTCTGTAACGCAATCAGCAAAATGAAGATCTATATTAAAAAAAAGAATATTCAACATATCCACCATCGCTTACAATGGACTTAATTCAGTGATGAATATAAAAAAAAAAACGAAAATTCAACTGAAAATCTTACATCAAAATTCTTCTAATAATTATCTGTCTAGGTTTTGTTGCTTGTATATATATTTGCGGAAAGAATTTCACATGTACATATAAAATTAGTTGGGACAGCTGAAGGGAAAAGAAAAAAAATAATAATTCAAAAACAGATATATGTAAATGAAAAGATATGTAAAATTGGTTGCAATATTATGTAGATTTATCATCAATTATTGAATATACAGTAATTCATAAATATCGATGGTAATCGTTCCAGCAGTTTGGTCGATAAACAATCCAATCACTATATAAGTTGTGGCTGTTCGCTATGTCATGCATCGTCTATGAGACATTGAATTTCAAGAAGTTTGAGATCATATTAGTCTGAAATTTAGTGCTGATTTTGTCTTCTAGCTATCTCTCCTAAGCCCTGTTCTGCCAGGTATTTACTCAAGCTGGCCAGGTAGGTTTTGCGTTGGTTTCATATGTCTCTGTTACTTTTAATCAGTCCTGTACGTATTAACTTTTCCAAATCCTCTCTCTCTCTCCCCATTATATACCATAGAAATGTTAAAACTCTCTCTTTCTAATTTTAAGTATAGATGTACATTTTGTTGGCATTTTTTTCCCAAAACTTTGTCTTCGTTCCATGATAATGTCGTCATAATTCTGAAGGACAACAATTCTGTAGCTTAGGATCTCTTCTTTATCTGCGATATAGGAGAACTGTTATTATGTAAGAGTTCAATAACCAAGGAAATAAAAATTAAGCACTACAAAGTTATGCATTAAGCCTTAAAACACATTTTAAGATATATCTTGTTTTTATGTAGGCTTCCTCACTATGTCTAATCTATAGGGTACGATAAACAAATTGCCATATAAATAACGCAAAAATAAAAATAGCCCTGACATCTCACTTTAACAGATATATTTACCAAAATTACACAAAAATATATTGAGAGAGTACAGAGTAAATTTATTCAAAAATTCACCATTGGCTTCAAACACGACCTCCAGAAGACTTCGAAATCACCTGCAAATCTTCTGGGAGTTTTCTCTGTTTAAGTTAGTAAATGCTGACATAAAACTTGACTTCGGTTCATATTTGCTGTTATGAGGAGTTTTGCTGTTCTCTCACTCAACTGCGCCTCGCACATAATATTCAAGGGTATTGCATTATGGGTACTTACGTGGCATAGATGTAAGGGATGATGGGGTCACACAACTTGTCAAAAAGCCATCACTGGGTTCTGCTGCTTGCGTGGCATGGTGCAGAGTCCTGTTGCAAGATATAGGGTTTATCAGCAAGTGTCCTCTTGATCTAGGTTAGCACTACTTTCTCAAGACACTTGATGTAGCCCTCCGCGTTGATTCTGAGGACCTCACATACAAATTCGAAAAGTTTATTTCTTATCAGAACGATCAGGCTGAATTTTGCTAGCTGCCGTACCTTCGCAATCAAAATTAGACTCATCCACCTCTTTGCAAAACCTACAAATGACCACAAATTGACACGCAAACACTGCCGATTTCTAATTTCTGTCCGATTGAATTGTCTCATTCAGTTCTTTTTCGAAGAGACGGTGCCCAACTGACCCTAATATACTGTGCTAATAGACTAGTCGACAAATTTGTGAATTTAAAAAAAAATAAAATGGTGAAAATTCACCCATGACACCTTTTGTATATATATATATATATATATATATATATATATATATAGAGAGAGAGAGAGAGAGAGATAGATAGATAGATATGTATATATAAAAGTGAACATAGAAGACAACACTTAGAGGCGACAGTCTGTTTCATGCTATATGCAATCGTCAGGCCACATGTGTATTTACACACGCTCTATCTCTGATATTGAGCACTTTATTCCATAAATATAGCACACCTTAAGACTATATTTCTTTTATATATTATATATATATATATATATATATATATATATATATATACTGCAGGTAATCAATCCTTTGTTATATAATCTGGGTGGATGCTAGTAATATTAATTATTAAAATTCACAGAAAGCTTGATAATTTTTACACTAAAAAAGCAAAAGATTACCTCAACATAGAGTCTATTT
>CAHIKZ030004302.1:1282500-1310000 GCA_903632075.3 Acanthosepion pharaonis
TAAAGGGTTCATTTCGAGATTCCAAGCACCTGAAGAAGGCCGGAGAGTAGAACGGCCGAAACGTTGTGATAAATCTGGCAACAAAGATGTGGACGATAGTCCGAACAAAGTAAATAATGTACATAGTACCTCATCTCAGAAATATAAAAAAAAAGTAACAAGTTCCAGTAGAAATTTCCCTGTCGTATCGTTAAATATTTGAGCTTAACAACTTTGAACAAAATATCGCAATAACAATCATAAATATGAGAGCTGGTTGTTATTTAAAGAAGTGGATACAAATGAAAATATTTGAAATTGGCAATTTTTTCTTTCAATGAAATAGAGGATTAATATATATATATATATGTATATATTTCATTCTGTCTTTCTATATTTCGTTAGTTTCTTTCTTTCATTTTCGCAGTGAAACCAAGTAAGATCTCCGTCGTATGGCTTTCTAAGCAATCCAAACGTCCATCTTTCATGAGGTATTGGCAGGGCGTAACGGTCGAACTAACAATGAAGGTATGGATCGATTTATAACAAGATACTGTCAACATGTACATATTTCGGCCGAAATATCCATCTTGTAAAATACAACATATTAGCTTATATTTTTTACTATCGGGTACAAAATAAAATGCGCAAGTGCCACTCAAGGTAGATGGTCGTTGGTTATGTAAGAGTAGATGTTAGGAAGTTAAGATTATGAGCATAGGCAAGGCATATGTTGTTGACCGTATATTTTCCCATGATCCCTTGAAGCTGAATGTTCATCATTAGTTATAGAGAATAGAATCAGTCAAACATAAGAACCGGATATCGAGAGATTTCGCTGTTATGCTTGTGTCACGGATACCCTTTTCCAGCTGATGGTTACAATGGGAATATTGGGCATCGTATAATTATAGACCAGCGCCAGATTGTTGTACCAGAGTACAAAATCTTGTGCACTAGCTATTGTATTCTGATACACTTATATGTATCTATTTACAGTTATATATTGGTCACACTATGTACTTTTCAGCTGACCTTCGTAATAAATATTTTGAATGAATTATATATATATATATATATATATATATATATATATATATATATATATATATATATATATATATGACCCCACCAAAACGGGAATTTTTGAAGTGTGTATTGCCAGACATGAGCAAGTGGCAACACTGCGAGACAGTGACCTTGAGCAAGTCAACATTTCGCCATTTAGAATTCAAGATGAAATTCATAGTATCCCAGCTGAGATGTTGCAGCAGTCAATGAGGAATCTCAACAGCAGATTTCAAGAATTTATTCGTACAGGAGGACGCCATCTACAGAACGTAATTTTAAAAAAATGAAAATTCTATCATTGTTTCTAATATGGCATGTTTTAAGATTTCAATTACTATGAATAAAATATTTTTCTTCCATAACACTTGGTTTTATTGGATTGTTAAATAGTTCCCGTTTTTTTGGGTCACCCTATATATCCAATGTGATGAAAATGAAAGTAACATATAAATTCCAACGTTCACAGCATTAATCCAAAAGATGTCTCGATACCGATAGTAGAATGATAATTATTTATTTATTATAATTTTATCATATAGACAAAACCATTATACTCATTGTAAATATGCAACTTGGTTTCAGTGCATTTCAACTGCACTTCGACGGGTGAGAATCGAAAATAGTTATGAAAAATCCTTGCATCTTTTGTAGTGAGTAAAATGGTTTTGTCTATATGATAAAATTATAATAAATGAATATATCTATATCTATATATATATAATATATATATATATATATATATATATATATATATATATATATATATATATATAGATAGATAGATAGATAGATAGAGAGAGAGAGAGAGAGATTATTTACATTTTCAAAAAAGAAAATCAAATTAAATTAGGAAGTGGAAACATGTAACACTGAGGGGTTTGCAATAAACAAAACAAAATGAGGGACAAAAGAGAAATAGAAAATAAATATTTATTCAATGAAATTTGCTTCACTAAAATGAAGATCTGCGCAGATCTGAAACATTTAGGCTCAAGGTACTTACACAACGGTTACATCTGAAGCACTTCGTCGAAAGCAACATTGACGACAATAAATAGTATCTTCACAAATATCAATAAGGAAAAAAAATAATGTCAAAATAAATAATGTGGAGACAAATCGAAATATCAAGGAATTAAGATGTTAATAAATACTTTAATGCTAAAAAATCAAAACATAAATGTTCTTTTGAATAAAAACAATCTGTTTTCTTTTATTCAAAGCAGTTGGTGTTGGAATCCAAGCCATACATTTTGCCTTTGATTCGATGTATTGAAGAGTGTCTTTGCTAAGATTGGAAAATGAAAACAAAACTCAACAATTCATTCGGTGCTTTTTTTAACGTTTAAGTATGCAAATTTAGAATCTGTAATGGTTTAAACGACAAATGCAGAGATACAAGGAGGCGATGAAAGAAAATGTAAAAACGTGGAATTCAGGGAGTCTTGAATTAGCGCCGAATGTAAGGAAGCAGAAAATTTTCGTGTGTGCAAGAATGAATAGTCAAAAAAATTAAAAAAACGAAGAGAAAATAAAAGTATTAAAAGAAGGAGATCAAAGGTCAAAGGAAAAACATTAAAAAATATATATATATATATATATATATATATATATATATATATATATATATATATATATATAATTCCACTTCTATATAAAAAATGTATTAATTTCGTGAAGTGGGGGAGAGAGAGAGAGAGAGAAAGATAAACAGGTTGATATACATAGATAAATAGTTATCAACAAAGATAGATAGATAGATAGATAGATAGATAGATAGATAGATAGATAGATAGAATAGATAGATAGATGCATTGGAGATAGATAGATAGATAGATAGATAGATAGATAGATAGATAGATAGATAGATAGATAGATAGATAGATAGATAGATAGATAGAATGGATGAGATAGATAGATAGATAGATAGAGAGATAGATAGATAGAATCACACTAGATAGATAGATAGATGAGATGGAATCACACTGAGATAGATGGATAGATAGATAGATAGATAGATAGATAGATAGATAGAATCACACTGAGATAGATAGATAGATAGATAGATAGATAGATAGATAGATAGATAGATAGATAGATAGAATCACACTGAGATAGATAGATAGATAGATAGATAGATAGATAGATAGATAGATAGATAGATAGATGAATAGATGCACGATACAGGGACAGGGACATGCAAATAAATAAAATCGCTATTGAAAATAAATAATTCGCTTGTTAGAATAGAATGATGAGGAAAATGCAGTGAGTATGGAAAATTTTTACAGAACTCATTACATTGACATCAGATAATCAACTGTCACCATGCACGCAATAATGAATATTCATCTATCATCCATCTATCTATCTATCTATCTATCCATCTATCTATCTATCCATCTATCTATCTCAGTGTGATTCTCTATCTATCTATCTATCTATCTATCTATCATCTATCTATCTATCTATTATCTACATCTATTCAGATCTCAGTGTGATCTATTCATCATCTATCTATCTATCTCTATTCTATCTATCTATCTATTCATGTGATCTATCTATCTATATTTATCTATCTATATCTATCTGATTCTATCTATCTATCTATATCTATCTATCTATCTATCTATCTCTTTGTCTCAGTCTGTCTGTCTGTCTCTTTCTTTGTCAATTATTTGATTGATTTTACTTTCAGCACTCGATGGCAGACTTTAGTAGACAAAAGTTTTTATAATCGTTCGGTTCATTCGTCAGGAGATATCAGCACTTGCCTGGCGATTATCTTATTTTTATTATGTTAATATTAAGTTGGAAACAGTAAATTACGAGGCGTTCGGATGATTTTTCTTATTCCCTGTGTTTGTGTGTGTGTACGTGTGTGTAAGCGCGCTGTTTACACCTCTATCGTTTTACATGAGGGCGCACACACTCACACACACATATCTTTATTTGAAAACCGTCATAAAAGCGAAATATAGCGTTCTTATGATTAACGTTAATCACTTTCTCTCTAGTTGAGAGAAAATATTTTTTTCTGATGACACTGTTTAATCAGCGACACATGAAAACTGAGTGTTTCAAAATTGTATATATATATATATATATATATATATATATTTAAAAGAAAGAACAGTAAGATATATAATCGGTGTTCATGGAAACGTGATCTTAGCTGTGTCTTTAAAACCCAGTAATTTTAAAAGTTACTCCAAAATTCGCTTGAGGATGAAATGAAACTAATGTCTTTAATTTAATTGCAAAAATTAAATTCGTGGCATTTAGCTTCCATTTTTGAAAAAATGGTTAGAACTGTGTAGCGGAAAGAAACATATTTTAAATAATTTATTATATATATATATATATATATATATATATATATATATATATATATATATATATAAGTATTTTTGCATATTCAGCTTCTAGGTGAAAATAAACTAAATATACTGTTTAAAGTGATACAAATATGTCGAATTTATAAAAAAAATCCTTTCTAATCATTTTGAAAGTGTTGATATGGAAATGACTTCTAGAGATCTATGACGGGTGAAATTTCGCTTGAAGGTATGACACTGGCTTCGCCTCAACGTTTTCTTCTTCGTGGCCAAGCAGTACAGCGCGACTGGCTAAAGTGTAGCTCCCACTACATGATCAGTACACAAAGAGGGACATGTGATCACATAAACAAATATAATGTTTGATACATTTGTTATATAGCAGAACTCATAAAGATACATTCATCCAGTCCAATATATGTCTGTATCCAAATTGTGGCTAATTGTTTTACACTTACCAACATTCCAGTACGGTATTTATAGAGATAGTTGTCCCTCATTGCAAAAGAAATGTGCCACATCCCTGTTTATTCCGAACCACTGGCTGTGCGAAGACAGTGTGGACATGTTTCATTACATGATTCGAAAAAGTGTATATTCATCAAATAAGTACAAGTAGCTGGAATTGATTAAAAAAAGTTAGCACAAAGAAATCATCATCTGAGGAGGATAGAGTTTTGAGGCTTTTGAGTGAGGCTCCCACTGCATGATCAGTACACAAAGAGGGACATTTGAACTTAACCTGTTCAATTTCTGTGATACACTCCGTATTTTCCTGGATAAAAATAAATAAACAAAATGGTTTTTGCTATGTGCAGTTGCTTCATATGGAAGCTAAATATTTGGGTGGTAAATAATGAATTCTAATATATGAATATATTGCATTTAGATTTCTTTGCAAGTTATAGGTAAATCCAGTAATGTTACTCTATTATGAGTTTGCATCACCATTTTCTAACCCACTGAGGGAATTCTTTAATTCGCATTGTCCTTTTTTTATCAGAAAGGCTTTTTTTTTAGTTTCTACTGCACATACAGACTTTCACTGCAAGGCAGAAATATAAAACAATCATGTTCGTTTTGTCACGAATGTGGTTGGCTTCATGAGCTTTTTTCTTACATCAATCTCGTTATTAGTTATATTGCAGCACTTATAATGACATATTCATCCAATCCGTATATGTCTGTATACAAATTGTGGCTAATTGTTTTACACTTATCAACATCCCAATACGTTAATTATAGAGATAATTTTCCCTCATTGCAAAAGAAATGTGCCACATCCCTGTTTATTCCGAACCACGGGCTGTGCGAAGACAGTGTAGACATGTTTCATTAGGTAAAGAGATATCTTTTATTATTATTATTATTATTATTATTATTATTATAAACACTTACTAATTCGGAAAGTAAGACAGGGTAAAGGGATATCATTTCATGTTAATTTTTTTTTTTTTTTTTTTTATTATTATTACATAGACAAATTTATTATTATTAAGACAATAAATAATCAATGTGTTGTTTTGTTCCTATTCAGTATAGGTAAAAATTATTCTTCTTTATTATTTCAATTTAGGTCTTTGTATTTTTAGTTTTTCAAATTCCTTATTATGTTATTATTATTCAATTAGTAAACTCTTTCTATTCAAGTATAGGTAAATGGGATATTTCTTTTGTTATTAGTGTTTATTATTCCAAACTGTTTATTATTATTATTATTATTTTTATATTCATTATAAACATCCTTTCTATTCATTTGTCACAGAATAGGATCCACATTAATGGATATCTTTGTTATTATTATTACTTTTCCAGACTATTCGATTATTAACTTTTCAACATTATGGATATTTATGCATTATTATCTGTTCAAATCCTTGGCTTTTTTCTATCTTTTCAATAGTTGGTTCGTGGCTTTTGTTTTATTTAGTAGGATAAATGTAAATGTTGTTTGTATTTATTATTATTATTATTATTATTATTATTATTATTATTATTATTATAAATTATTTCTTTCTATTCAGTATAGGTAAAGGGATATCTTTTTTATTATTATTATTATTACTATTATTATTATTATTATTATTATTATTCGATGATAGCTCCGCCCTAGTGATGATCTCTATATTTAGGTTGTTACACATATTTATTTCGTTGTGTGAGAAAGTTGCCTAAAGTTATTGAAACTTTATTTCATATTAGACACCCATTTCTAATGAAATGGAAAGTAGACAAGAATGAGCATGTTCGAAATATCCTTCTCTTTAGTTTTAATCACGGTTACAAAGCTGCTAATGACGTTTTGGACATTTTGCTCTGTATAGAGAAAAAAATGCTTCAAAACAGCCAAACGATGAATACTAAACCCATTGTTGAATATATCAACAGGCTCAAAAATCTAATTCGGCGGAAAATACATGACCGGTGATACAGTATAGTTATTCAACATAACAATGTTCGCCACCACGTCATTTAAAACATGCAATTACAGATTTCGATTGGAAAGGTATCCCACACGACCCCGCTATATTCTTTTGATTTAGCCAATTCAGACTATCACTTTCTTCGGTTGTTTTCTAAGCATTTGAGGGGTGATTCGTTCAACAACATTGTGGTGCTAAAAACATGGCTGGATGAATTTTTAGCATCAAAACCAATTTCTTTGGTGATCACTTACTGAATCGAGACAGGTGGTTGGAAACAATGTTGAATGGTTCATTAAAACAATTAATGAATTATATGTATTTAAAAATTATAAGCAAAGAACGAATTTATGAACGAATATATATAAAATATATATATATATATATATATATATATATATGTGTGTGTGTGTGTGTGTGTGTGTGTGTGTGTGTGTGTGTGTGTGTGTGTTTGCATGTGTATGCATGCATGTGTATGTGTAAGTTTCAGAAATGTGGATTGAATGCGCATTTATTATAGTAGTGATCTCAAAATCAAGGATATGGATTATGGCATTTTGACAGATCAGGAAACAGCAGTATTAAATAGTGATCAATACACGTATGAAAAATTATCATTTCTGGATAGAAAGAAACTTTTCAACCAGAAAATGCGAAGTTTTATGTCCTTGCTTAGAAAATTCCTCTTAAGCATTTATGAGGTTGGATAAAAATGGACTTTTCACTTAACCACATATATGCACCAATACATTGACAATAATAATAATAATAATAATAATAATAATAATAATAATAATTATTATTATTATTATTATTATTATTATTATTGTTTTTATTTTCTTTGATTTCTGGCGTTTAAACATTTCTTTCCGGGTCCCGCCCAGGGACCTAAGGTTAGAAATGGCGTCATGAGACTTTCCACTGAAAAAAAAAAAAAAAAAATGATTACATAGATAAAGCCCTTCGTAAGGTGTGGGCTGTACTTGTCAGAACAATTTTCTGTATCTCCTTGAGGCATGGACTTCCAGGAATCCCTTCAATTAGTCTACTGAAATCTTTTCCAACCAGTCCTAGGGCTCCAACTACAACAGGGATTGTTGATGTTCCCATATGCCACATTTTCGAGATTTCTATTTCAAGGTCCTTGTACTTTGACAACTTTTTGAATATCTTCAAAGATACATTGCAGTCGGCATGGACTGCCATATCAATAAGGAGGCACCGTTTTTGTTTGTGGTCTTTAATAACAATATCTGGGCGGTTGGCCTTGATTGTTCTGTCAGTGCGTATTGTGTAGTCCCATAGAATTGTAACAGGTCCTATCTCCGTAACCGGGTCTGGGTGGTGTTCATACCAGTTTTTTCAGTTTTCTTCCCGTAGAAATTGCAGATTTTCCAGTGCAGATATTGGCCCACTCTGTCATGTCGGGTTTTATATTCAGTGGGTGCCAACATCGTACAACCTGATACAAGATGATCAATCGTTTCTGGATATTTATCACAGAATCTGCATTTTGGGCTGACACAATATTTTAGTATATGTGCTTGATAATTCCTAGTTAGCAAGCATTGGTCCTGCGCAGCAAGGATAAAACCTTCAGTTTCCGCTTTCAACCCTGCACTACGTAGCCACTGATGGGTACGGGTTTTGTCTACGTTGTTGTTATTATTATTATTATTATTATTATTATTCGTCTTTTCACTTCCGTCTCCTCTCCTTCTATTACACCAATCTTCGTGCGTTTATTTATTTTTGAAAATATTAAAGCTTTCATTATTTTTTTAAATAAAGCGTTATGAGTTCATTATAAAAATATATATATATATATATATATATATATATATATATATATATATATATATATATATATATATATATACTTAATATAGCATGTACAATTTAAGACCATAATACCTGTAAAATATATCATTTGTACGGACATACACATTTCCATTTCCTAGCATAACAAAAAACCTTTAACGATTCTGGTTTAAGTTAGAAAATACGCGGAGCAAACAGAATCATTCAATTCAGTTGGACAATATGAAACGTTTTGCCGAAGCTGTATATGGAATGTGGAATGATGGTAGGAACAACATTCGTCTTTATTTTGTTACACGACGTAAGAAACGGCCAGGAAATTCTTAAAAAATATTATTCGCGAAAACATTTATTTTCATTTTGCCGTGTAAGAATTATGGTAGAAGTAGAAGTTGCAACATGTCAATCCATTGTAAAATTCTTCAAATAATGCATCCTATACAAATTGGGTAATTTTTATGAGAAAGAAATTGCATCTGAAATGTTGCAGAAGGTGAAACAACTCATAACATTTTTCCTGTAAAAAATGTATTTATCCAAAATTTGGATTCATTTAACCAACCACACGTTTTATAATTGACAGGCCCGAGGTACGTTGAAAACGGATTATTATTTGTATTATTATTATTATTATTATTATTAGTAGTAGTAGTAGTAGTATTTGTGCACACACACACACACACACAGACCCCACACAAATAAACCCACACAGGCATCTATCTATCTATCTATCTATCTATCTATCTATCTATCTATCTATCTCTCTCTCTCTCTCTCTCTCTCTCTATATATATATATATATATATATATATATATATATATATATATATATATATATATATATTTATGTATGTATACGTATAGTAAACCAGAAATATAGCATACTTAAAATTATATTTTATCATACATCCTCACAAGCAGTCGTGCTCGCCCCCCCCCTATATATATCTATATATATATATATATTTGTATGTATATATAAAAGTATTTTCCAGGTTTACCATCACTTACGATAATGTAATCTATGTACATTCCAAATTTACCGAAGTGGGACTCTAATCTAGACCTAATCTCCTGTTTCTGTCTGAAACGGGGATCACTGACCTAATTCTATTGCTGGAGCTCACAATCCTGGGATACTCACCTATTATAACCAAATAGGACCACATGATTCGCCATGGTCAAGGATTCGGTGACTACATCATGAATGGCTCTCCCTAAAGCAGGGACACGAAAAAAAAAAAAAAGAACTCGTATATCTACATCCGCACAGCACTTATCTTATCACTTATCTTTAACATTCGTCTCTGTTCTATATCGTCTTATGGATGAAGTGTCGGTAATCTTCGATCGAATAACTGAGATGATTGATAATTTCCCCTCCGGCCAGCTTTCACATAGGTGGTGACTTCAACTCTAACAAAACCGATGAGGAAGACAGATATTTCAGAAACGTCCCAATCGCCTATGAACTGACACGGAACATTCATGAAGCTACACGAGAATGGATCCGTCGGATAAGCAGGCGAAAATCGTCGAACTTTTGATAACATCCTGCCCTGACAAATGCACAGCAAATGTTTTAGCCCCTGCTAAAAAAATATATATATATATATGAAAAAAAGGGAAAAATACATTATAAACAATAATTGCTTCTCAGGATGCAACTCGATACCTATACAAATTTATTAAACTTAGGGTGAAATAGCTATCTAGGTAGATAGTATACTAGATAATAATATCAATCCCCAGTTTAGCCTGATGAAAATTTGCATATCTGTCGGTGTCAACACGAATATTTTGGGAGTAATGTCATTCTCACTGAGACCAATTGAAATCTTCCTTATAGATAACCTAGAGCAACACCATATAGGCTGCATAATATTTCGAAAGAAAATAAGAATTATGTGCATGAATAAAATATTAGTACATTAAAAATAAAACTTATCTGCATTGGAGATTTGTGATACATAATGAATAAGCAGAATATATATATATATATATATATATATATATATAATCATTGACTACAAGAGACAAGGTGCTTTGATTTAGTTTTGATACAATTTCTCATGCGATCTAATAATATCTTGGCCGTGTTTTGAAAAATGAAAATATTATATAAATACATACATGCAACAAACTATTTCTTATTTAACAGTTAAAATATTTCATCCTGGAAAATATCTACATGTATAGCCGAAAGCGCTTGGATTAAAAGAACATTAGGACAGTCATTACATAATTAGTCATCTGAAAAGTTATATTAGTCCGCATGTGAAATTGTATAAAAAACTAAATCAAAACATCTTGTCTAACGTGTTCAATGAAATGCATGAATGAAAGAAGGATTACTGCCTAAATACACACACAGACACACACAAACACACACACATATATGTATCCCTGTATATATATATATATATATATATATATATATATATATATATGCATGTCTGTGTGTGTATATATATATATATATATATATATATATATATATATATATATATATATATATATATATATATATATATATTTATATATAATAAGATTATATATATGAATATATATATATATATATATATTTATATATTCGAGGATACCCTCGAGGATACCCCTCTATTAGGGCGGCTAGTCAATCTCTATTGCAAACGATCGCTCAGGCAACAACCACATGGCCCACCTGTGGTTTATACTGCAACTATGCTGTTCAAACGTAGTTGCAGTTTCTGGGAGAGGGCGTGTTATCTAGCGTGATCAGTAATCTGAACAAAGCCAGCACACTCAAACTCTCGGTCACGATGACTTGTGACTTCAAGCAAGAACATCTCTCGACAGCTAAAGGTTCAGTCTACCCAATTTCACTTACAAGGCTAGGTTCAACCTGTGGTATGGCTTTCAGTCACTTTCCAAAGGTACCGCACGCGAGAACCCCCCCCATGACCGATAACATCAGGACCGACAAAATCAACCGTGATATTCGAACCCTGTTCAGAAATCGAACGTCCTAACCATTTAGCTAGGCGCCCATACATGCATGCATACACGCAAAATATGAAAATATTCCCGATCCCGAATCCCGTAAACAATTAGGTTACTAGTGCCACTGCCTCTACCGGACTAGAAGTGGTGGGCCTTGGCTAAAAGGGCCTGGCGGAGAACAAACCCACTTCAGGCTGGTTTGGATTCTGAGTCTGCTTTTTCCTAACTGGTTGCCAAACAATTCTATAAGTCCAAATCTATCCAGCTATTTACACATATTTGGTGGGGGGTAATGATTTGGATTCATACTTTTCGTAACTGAATGTAATGAATTCGACTGGAATTCGAACTTGGCTATCCGATTCCACAATCCCAGCCTCTAACCATTATTAAACGTACCTCCTATAATAATATTATTAAAAAGTAACGACTCGCGTCTATGAGTGAATTCTTGTAGTTGCGTGTGCTGTGATCCTATTACAAACGCGTATTAATGTGGTCATGAATGTGAATCGGCCTATTCTATTACTAAGCATCATGCGTCAAAGATTCACAAACTCTGTTAAATTTCAGAATTATCTCAATGTTTCATAGTTGCCGTCAATCTGAGGCAAGAAATGAAAGGCCTTGACGCTCCCTTGCTACGTCGCAGATTAGCACTCGGAGAGAACCAACTTCTTGTATGCCTCAACTTGAAAGAGAAGGAACAGCGTATGCCTTTACGAGGATGCTTACAACGTTCATCACTCATGTATGTCACTTCACTTCTTATATAGTTTCTGGAGCTGTGCCATTGCCTACTTCAATTTGCTCGACATTGTAATTAAGCCCTGGGATCTTCTATTCGCTGTGCGTAGAGGCAATGATTTTTCACTTGTCAGATGGATCAACGAAAGTATTTTCACTAAGATATTACATATAGCACCCTAGCTTTTCTGACTTGTTTACTATATATCAGTTATGTGCCGTGCGTGATACATCAAGCGCTACATTGCCATTTCTTTCTATGGTAGACCAGTTGTCATCCAAGGCTATAGAACCCAGTCTGTCCTGCTATTTACCCATAGCTGGGGTAAGAAGAAGAAGATTCATATTTTCTCCATGGTTATTAACACGTAAGTGAATGGATTCGACTGAAATCGAACTCGGCTCTCCGATTCCTCAATCAGACCCGCTATCCATTACCCCACGTATTGTAATTATTTACAATACTTAGTTCAATTCAAAATTCCAATCCAAGAAGGCTGAAGATTAGAACGGTCGACACGTCGTGAACGTGGCTATAAAGATGAAGATAACAGTTAGAACAATGTAAATAATCCAAAATTTTCAGTGCTATAAATTGTTTTTCTTGCATCTTACGATGTTGGGAAAAGGATCAGTAGTGGCATTTATCATTACTCCAATGTGCCCCGTCAACCTACTACCGGAAATAAAATTTGCCTCGTCAATCATGTATCGAAAGATACATGAGTGTCTATATATATATATATATATATATATATATATATATATATATATATATATATGTGTGTGTGTGTGTGTGTGTGGTGTCGTCGATCGGGAGACCGACCACTGACCCTGCAATAACAAGTATTTTTCAACACGAGAGGTAACTTTTAAAGAAGTGTAGAAATATGAACAAATCGATGGTAATATCAGAGAGATGCAATGAAACAATGATGTAATTGAATTAATAAATGTCATTAGGAATGAAATGATCAGCATGCAAGTTTTGTTTAGAATCTAAAAAGTGGAAACTGTAGGAATTACGAAAGTGCCACTGATAAAAAAAAAAGAAAAAAAAAACAATCGGTTACAATATTAAAAAAAACAAAAACTTGGTCAATAATTTAACAGGGAAAAAATGGAAAAACAGAAAACTGTCGTCTAAGAAGAAAATATGTGAGCTTCAGATGCAAGGATGGCAGATTGACGGAGAAAAGGTAATAATTGAAAAAAAGAAACGATTTTAAAAGACTAGTTAAAGGTAAAGAAATTGATTAAGAAAACGAAATGCTAAAAAAGAAAGAGATTATCGAGAGATTTATGTATTCATTTATTTTTGTTTTCAGGAATTTTGTTGAAATAGTAGGGAAAGAATATTAAGAACAGAAAGCCTGAAAGAAAGTAAAGAAAAACAAAATTGAATAAGCCCGTTGGTAATAAAGAATGGATATATATATATATATATATATATATATATATATATATATATATATATATGTATGTATGTATGTGTGTGTGCGTGTGTGTGTGTGTGTGACTCCATGATGATTAAATACACGTTGAAGAAACAAACAAACAAAGGAGGAAAGAATCAAAGGAAGAAAGAAAAATGAACGAGAATGTGAGTATAGTGAAATATAGATGTGTAGCTATGACTATTAAATAAACGTTGAAGAAAGAAAGAAAGAAAGAAAGAAAGAAAGAAAGAAAGAAAGAAAGAAAGAAAGAAAAAGAACGAGAAAGTGAGAACAGAGAAAAAATATATATATGGAGATATGTAGAATAACGTTAATGAATGAATGAATAAAAGAAAGAATGAAAGAAAGAGGGAAAGAAAGAAAGCAAAAAGAAAGAATGGAGTGAATAAAATATGGGAGATTGGATAATTAGAACGAATATCAAATCGTAATTAGAGAAAGTGTTTTATAAGCAATATAAAGACGGATATGATATTGTTAGGAATCAAGAAATCAAAAAGCCAATGTAGAATAAAAATGAAAGAATCAATGCAAGAAATTAAAAAGAAAGAGTACATGATTGATGATAGGTAACAATTTTGATATAATAAATTTATAATGAAAACGAAAAAAACGATTTATAATCTGAATGATGAAATACAGAAATAAAGACCAATTTTTTAAAAGAAAAATATTGAAACAATGAATGGAAGAACGAAAGTAAGAATAGGTGATAGGGAGAAGGAAGAAATAACAAAGAAAGATAGAATGAAGAGTAAAATTAAATTTAAAGAAGATTGAAGAAAATTACAAAGAAGTTAACTGTTAAAAAACAGAAGTGAAATTAATTAGAGCACAATAAAAGAAGGCGAAGAATAGCGAAGGTAAAGCCATTGAAAAAAGTAAGACATTTTATTACAAGACATTTTATTACAAGAGAGTAATTCTAGGGAAATATGAAATAGAAAAGAAACATTGGCATAGAAACAACGACAATGGAAACTGGACAAGTATGTGACAATACAACGAAAGATAAAATCGACGAAGTGAATTAAGTAAGAAAGAAAAAAAGAAAGGATGGAAGGAAAAACATGAAAGACGAAACAGTGTAACAAAACGTCTAACGGGAGAGGGAACAGAATCTACATACAGAGAACGATCTGATGAGAGAACAAGCCAAAAATAGAATAGAGATGAGGAAAAGCTGAAGAAAGCACATATATATATATATATATATATATATATATATATATATATATATATATATATATATATATATATGTGGAATGAATAATGGAAGAACGAGTGAGGAAATCGAAAATATATGCAATTTTTTTCTCGGAAGATGGCGTTATTTTGTTTTGCATCTTGAAAGCACAACAACAAAACAGAAAATGAATGGAACAAGCCACGCGCATGATTAACGTGCAAATCTGTCAAGAAAATGGCGGCAAATAGAGACAATAGAGTAATGAAAATTTACAGCCACTGCTTATTTCGGCTTGCAAGCCATTTTAGCGTATGCTATCTTAGGATACTGCCCCAAGTAAAAATTTCTCATACATTTTCTTTCTTAAAAACCCATTAATTTTTGTTTGTTTTTATAAATTTCCCTTATAGTTTCGCACCAATCATTGTTGAATTTTGAAGAGATACTTCATCTTCTCCCCTTCTATCATTGTTATTATTGTTACTACTACTACTACTACTACTACTACTACTACTACTACAACTGCTACTAGTACACATTATTCACTAAATTGTTTATTTTCGAGAAATACATTTACAGAATTTTCCACGTCTTTACTTATGTTATTCCCTACTCATATCTGTGTTAGGAGATTCTGAGCGTGTTTTGGAATCGATTCAAATGCTAAAAATAGCAGAAAACACTGACAGCTGAGTTTAAAAATACAAATGAGGATGAGAAGAATTGTTCAAATTCCTCACACGTAGGGAGGTACAAATACCTCTTTATGTAAACATGCTTGCCGATTCTTCCGCTTACATACTTTTTATACGACCACGCTGATATTACCGAACAGTAATGTACCAAGTTCAACGTTCAAGTCACAACAAACATATTTTATACTCTCTCTCTCTCTGTCTCTCTCAGTCTCTCTCTTTCTGGAGGAGAGCCAGAAAACCGCTGGTCAGAAATCAGCCAATGTTACCTTAGCGTAAAATCGGCACTTTTTTTATTCCTTACATTTTTGTACTTTGGTGAGTTGGGCTTGCCCTGAAGATGGTCTACCAGAAACCTGTGGTAAGCATAATGGTAAAATGAATAGTTCCCAACAGGCAATGTTCAGTATTCATTGGGCGAACAGTTGTTGTTACCTTCGCTCGAAATTTATTATTTTGTTTTTTTTTTTCACATTTCTTTTCAATTGTAATAAGTGTTAACTCTCTTACTTGGATCGATGTGTGTTTTCTTGCAAAACATCTGTCTAGTTTACCGTCGAAGGTTAAAATTCTGATTATATCAGTATCTTCCCTTTCAGTTACACGGGTTACAGTTTAATGTAAAAAGTTCAAGTGATATATTTTTGCCTATTTGGTAAATCCACCATCTTTGTGATATTCTAACACAAGTGTATAATGCTCGATACAATATGGCGTCCTTTAAACTTTTAAAAGTATGATATTGATTTGGACTTAATGCATGAGATTCACACGAAATTGTTGATTTGATGAAAGTATTTAAGTACATTATTAAATTCTTAATATATGTCTATATTTCTGAGATGAGGCATTCAAATTATTTACAATACTTAGTTCAATTCGAAATTACAATCGAAGAAGGCTGGAGTATACAACGGCCGAAACGTCGTGAACATGACAATAAATATGAGGACAGCAGTCAGAACAATATAAATAATGTCAAATTCTTAGGGTTATATATTGTTTTCGTTGCATGTTACGATGTTGGGAAAAATATCTATAGTGGAATCTATCCTGTATTCTCTGGCCTTAATTTTTATATTAAATGTGTTAGAATTTTATTTACACTATTAATATTTGGACAGTTTTCCTCATCTTTGTTATTGTTATCTCAATGTTTTGATCGTATAAATAAATTCCTCGTTCCAGAAAATAAGATATTGTTATAATTTATCCATACAACGAATTCTTTGACGTGTTTCAAATTAATTATTTAATTCCATATTCTGAATATTAAAGACAGTTTCAGCTTTTTAAATTTTCTGCTAGCTTGTTGAAGAATGCGGGCATATTTTATGTAAAATGTTACGATATCAAAGAAAATGAAATATGCTGGATCCTGAAGACGACTATTCTTATCAAACCTGGAATCCATCGTTTTCGCGATTCGAAATAGTCTTCATGCTGAATAGATTACATCAAGTACCTTTAGAATTTTATTGTATCTTTCTAGGCTTTTGATCTTTATAATGTCGGTGATGGAGGTTTCAGAATGTGTATTCATGACACAAAAAATAATTATAAACAAAATGAGTATAATTCTGGTCCGGCTTAATCAGACATGTCAACTCGTACAAAAATATTCTGTGAAATCGTTTTTAGGAAAATAGCTATCGTTAGACGACCCTTATGCTGTGGAATCTGGCAGAATCGAATAATATTGATTTTATTTTATCTAATTAGATTGGGAATCCCCTTTATTATATCGAAATGAATCGATCCCTTATAATAACAGATTTATGTCTACCTAGTTATACATTTATAAATGGCGTACGTGTGTCTACTTCATTGATATCTGCATAATTTTATAATTAACTAGCAGTAGAGCGCGGCGTTGCCCGGGGATGTAACAGTAAGAGATAGATCAAGTATCGACCATCATAAAGACTGAAAAATAAAACTGACAAAGATTATTGTTTAAGGTTGACGGACACGCATGTCTTAATTAGTTTTTTTTTTTTTTTTTTTTTTACGAATTAGTCAAACCCAAATTCAAACAAAAACATTGTTTACAATCGTTATGAGTCTATCGATTGGTGAATAGAATTTTATTATAAACAATTGTCTTGTAATTGGAATTTTAAAGCATTCTGAATGTAAATAAAGAAAAAAAGTGTGCAAAACAATAAGAAATACTACCTGCCGAAAAAAAAAAGTGGATGTTTGTTTTATCGGCTGAAAAAATGTAAGAAATCCGATCCCATATATAAGGAACACACACACACACACACACACACACACACACACACACACGCACGCACACACACACACACACACACACACACACACACACACACAACACTGGGTTTTTAACCTAAGTCACTCCACGGAATCGCTAAAAACATAGAGCATGAAAAAGACGCCAAAGTTTATGAAAACAAAATTTTATCGTCAAAATGCTTATTTTTTTTTGAAGAGGATAGACTAAATTTTTTTAATTATTTTTTAAAAATCTTTCCATCTTTTAGAATATTCTAAATTTTGATTTAAAAACCTTGTTTCTCTTTTGTCGCAACAAGGGGTAGTAAATAGCATAGATAATTTTTAGCGCATTTTTTTGTATTTACACACATTAATTTGGAAAATCTTGCAAAAATAAAAATAATTGTCAGATGTTAATGAAACTTTCAGAAACTATTCACAGATGATCGAAATTATTATAAATATTTTTTTTTATTAAAGTCATGGCAGAAATATTTTTTTTATTTTATTAACACCCCATAACTAATTTTATGAAAACTCTAGAAATTCGAGACCATCGGTTTTAGTGATTACAATAGTTAAAAGCACAAGGCTTTGAAGAATCAAATTTTTTTTTTTTTTTTTTTTTTGGCCAACGTACCTGAAAATCAGCTGTGAATTGTAACATACAAAACTCAATAAAACAAATATATTATTTAGTTTCAAATACTTTTATTTGTTTTAATATGTTTTTTATGAATATGGACAATATTTTCTGAAAGCAAAAAATTTTTCAAAGAAAAATTGAATTTTTAATACAATTATTTCTTATTTATTTAATTTAAAAAGATTTTTAAAAATGTTTAAATTGAATTTTAAAAATATTTTAACATTAGTTAAAAGCAACATCAATCTTTCAAAATGTCCGTGTGAGATTGTCATTGGCTAGCGCTTTGAAAATTGTATAATTTGGACCAATCAGATTAGCCATGGTAATTAAGAAATGTAATTTTTGTGTTTATAGTCGGACAGTAATTATCAAGTAAGGAGGACCAACCAGAATACAATTTAGTTGCATTATTTGAGTTCAGCATTGTTCTCCGCTGTTAAGCCCTTTACTTTTGCGAAACACGTATGGAGAAGTTAATTTGAGTTTTCAATTTCAACTGAGAAGGGTACCTACAAGTAACAGTATCATCTTATGAAATTTAACTACTGCTAAATTTTAATTTATATGATCTTATTTTTATATTAATCTCAGTTATGACATTTTTCCATAAATGAAATATCAAAATTAATAATAAAATGAATGGAAATACAAATAACACATTAAAATGTAATAAATGTACATAAAATTATAGTATTTTATGTACACTTCTGATAAAATTTCATAAGAACGGTACCTAAATTAATTAGATACCTTTTTCTTTTGAAATTTAATCTCACTATTTGATAAACCGTCAAGGAAAACAAAGCAATCAATCAATTTACTGCAATTGGTTTCTGTTATTTTAACCTCATCTAGAGAATTTCCTGTCATCTAGATTTGTCTTGTTTCGCTTTTTCTCAGAGAGTGTATATATAAAAATACCGAATTAATTAAATAAAAATTTGAGTACATTCAGAGACACGTCAGTGCAATTGGTAAAGTCCATTTGGTACATAAATAATAGTCAATGATGTGCAATTATGAAAACAGCATAATTACTTGTCAGCTTGAATAGATGTAGGACATATATGAAATCTATATTTGACATTAACGGTTAAAGGGATTTTGGGCTAATGACTATGCAGGAGAAATAGGAATTCTGTTGAATCAACACTTGTTTCATTTTAAGTAAGATATAATGAGAGACTCCCGCTGCTGAATTTCATTAAATATAGTTTTTTTTTCGTCGGAGGGAAACAAAACATCTAACGGTACTCCAGGATAGAATTTGAGATATTCCACAGAAGTCTGGAAAAAAAAGTAAAATTAAAATAAATAAGTAAATAGAAAAATGATTAAAAAACATGAAAAAAAAAAGTAACTAGTGAATAAAGCAAATGCTGTTCGGAACGAGAATCTAATTTCATTTTCTGTTTAATATAACATCTCTTTTGCGACATTGTTCTGTTTCCTTCGGAGCCCAGCACTTTGAACCGAGTTGATTAATTCCTGTTTCACGGCATAATAAACGCATTCATAATTACATTCCCTTTAACGAACTGAACTCATTAGTTAACAACTCGCACAATATTAAGACTAAAATTAATGTTTAATGTCTATACACTTATTACAATATCAATGGCGACTATAACAAAAGATTACTACGGATTTAGAAAACACATTAGGTACATAGAACTCTATATATCTAAAGTAGAATTAATGATCGGCGTAAACGGATGCAGGGAGTGCAGTATGAGATGAAGTTGCTTATATTGATCTCAGAATAATAACTATGGAGTAGACATTGGTAAATTTGTACCAGTTCTTTGTCACTTCTGACATTCTGTTGGGTGCCAATTCATTTCAGAAGCTGTTATCATAACTCTCAACATATTTCTGTCATTTCTTGATCTAAGCAAATTTGACTCTCTACCACCAATTTTTGTTCCCGCCCTGCCATCCATGCGCAAAAAATCATGCTACTCAATTGATGGTTGATGTTATTTAGCGGCATATAAATATCTAGCGGCTATTTATTACCGAAATCTAAATATTATAGTGCTTTCATGACTTCAAGTAAATATATTTTAAACGCAATTGCATACCTTCAACTAGAGATAAAAATTATTGCTGATCATTTTGCTTTAAAAATGTATTGCTTGTCATTTTACTATAAATAGCGACCGCAGTATACAACAATTGAGCGAAATGTAACAATAAAAGACTTCAAAAACACAGTACTATTTCAAAGACTGATAAAAACATTTCAATAAATAAATTTGATGAACTTTTAAAATATATTGACCTGGAAATATAAACTGCAAAAAGCGGGCATATAATCACGGCTACTACACCAACACTAATAATATAAATATTGTTGGTAATTTTACCACAAAAAGGCATTAATAATGATTCTACTAGAAATAGCCATGTTTTGGTAATTTTATTACAAATGGGTATTTTTGGTAATTTTACTACAAATAGGCATTGCTGTTAATTTTAATACAAATAGGTATTGTTGGTAATTTTACTTCAAATAAGTATTGTTTGTAATTTTACTACAAATTACCATTGTTGGTAATCTTACTACAAATAGTAATTTTTGGTAATTTTACCATCAATAGGCATTGTTGGTAATTTTACGACAAATAGGCATCGTTGGTAATTTTAAATCAAATAAGTATTGTTGGTAATTTTACTTCAAATAATTATTGTTTTACTCCAAATTACCACTGTTGGTAGTTTTACTACAAATAGGTATTGTTAGTAATTTTACTACAAATAGGTACTGTTGATACTTTTACTACAAATAGGCATTGTTTGTAATTTTAATATAAATATGTAATGCTGGTAATTTTATTATAAAAATGTATTTTTATACTTTATTAATATTTGTTTAGGGATTCCGCATTTGCCAATATTTGGGATATTAGCAGATGTTAACATCCCGGGTCAGGCTTGAAGTGGGAGTAACAACAATTTAGAGTTGGTTCCACGCTTCTCGAAACTTCCAGTCTCCTAATCAAAGGCCTTACTACCGGATGGTTTAGCGTCACACCTAAGAGAGTCACTAACTTGTTTATTCACTGCATCTCACCTTTAACATTTCCTTCCTGTGTGTCCCAGAAGTTTCAAGTAACTCTTTTTAATTCTATGTATCTCTGTTGAAGCATTATTTTTATTGTTGGTATCGCAGTCGTTATTATATGCCCTCTTCTTACAGTATATATTTCCAGGCCATAGTATTTTAAAAGTTTATCAAATTCTTTTATTGAGATATTTTTTTTATCACTCTTTGAAATTATACCTGTGTTTTTGAAGTCTTCTATTGTTACATTTAGTTTATTGTTTCCATACTGCAGTCACTATGTCTGATGATGAAGTCCCAATATTTTCACATTCTCTCACTGGTGTTACTTTGTTTTTTGACTATGTTTCTTTCTGCCAAATCTCATCCTGTTAGCATATCTTCCAAACGAGATTTTTCCCTACGTTATCAGGCTTATTTTAACATTCATTTTAGTCTAGGGGAGAAGAGCCAGATAAAATATCCGTAAAAAATATCAGGAGTTGCCTCCTGATTTATACAAAACTGTGATTTTGGATCTGTTCTATTCGTAAAAAAATATCTCTGGTAGAAACTTGTGAGGTTTTGATCTTGATGAATCTTTTTAAATGCACATTTCAGTCTAGAGCTTCATCATTATGCATGTTTTCCATCCATCTGTAGAACCATATCTATTTGGTTTCTCATCTCTTCTTCATCTGTAACATAATTGTCCGTCATTCAGTCACCTATATGAAGAAGGATATAATATAAGATTTCTGCACACACTTCTTTGCCTCAAACTAAATTTTCGTCTGTTTTAAACCTGTACTTCTTTTTCCGCTTGCATCTTACTCTATTACAATATGCCTTCGATTTCTATGATATACTTTGACAAATCACATTTTCATCCCCTACAAACGATGACGGATAAGAGATCAAGAACAGATGAAAACTTTATATTGTTGCATATTTTCAGAGTAAGTATTTTTTTTTCTTTCTAACTTCTAAATGTATCATGTTTATAGATAAGAGACATATTTGACAGAATTTCCGGTTATGATGTCGGTTTGAAAAGTTTCGCATAAGTGATATCTGGAATAAGCATTCCTTTGAGACATTGGCAACAAAAGAAATAATTGAACAGAAGCAGTTTATGCGATCAAAGTAGACACAATGTAATCGATTAACGAGAAACTTGATCAATTCGGATGTAAGACACGCGGTTATGGCAATTGATTTTTTCTTGTTTGCTTTCATGTAAATATTTAATGAATTTAAGTAGGAACAAGTCGATGGAATAGAATAATGGTTAAAATCATGAAAGTAAGTTAATCCCGGCCAAAATATAAGAAAACTGTTTGCATTGAGAATTAACAGAATGATTGCTTTAAATAGCGGCATCTTTCTATAGGGCGATGCGTTGTTGTGCACATTGTTAGAGATTTGCGGAAAGGTTTTCAAGAGTATGTAGATTACACTATTAGAACATAGTTGTCACTTTCATAGAATCTCAACTGACACTTATGGAATGTGTTGGAACAGAATATCCAGGTAAATAAAAAATATATATATATATCTACTAAATCTGTAGCAGTCTAAAAAGGAAACAGTATTTAATTCCCTCGCATTTAGGATTTTATTTAATGGGTAACTGCTGATTGACGATGACATGAACGATCAACCCATTAGTTAGCGGATCATTTGGATGTCCAGCGTAAAAACTCGGCCCTGACATGCATTGTCTTTACGAATCACGAGATGTTATTAGTTCTGCATAACAATGGGCATATTATTGTGGCCCATATACCCCCACACACATAAACACACATATAAGCATATACAGATATACATACACATATATAAATATAGCCACTCACGCATTCAGATGCATATATATATATATATATATATATATATATATATATATATATATATATATATATATATATATATATAATATATGCATTATACATTACATACATACAGATACACATATAAATATATGCATACACACATATTGATACACACCCGTACAGATAGGCGAAGGTATAAATATATTCAAACACACGCATACTGATACACACACGTACAAATAGGCGAACATATAAATATATTCAAACACACTCAGACAGATGCACACATAACATACATACAGATGAACACACACATATACGGACACACACATATAAAGATACACACATAGAGGTACACACACAAGGCCACTGATTAAAAACAACGGGAAAATCTGATTTTTTACTGCATATTTCCACTTTTTACATCTGTTGCGTATTCAGATCAAAATTCTGCATGAACAGTCTGAAATTTATTTTCGTTATGTTGATATGTTCAAGTACATTCAGCCATCTCAGTTATTTTAAAATGAAACAATACAGTGACTCCCTGGTAGGCGCAATTCCTTTGCGTGTGTGTGTGTGTGTGTGTGTGTGTGTGTGTGTGTGTGTGTGTGTGTGTGTGTGTGTGTGTGTGTGTGTGTCTGTTTTTGTTTTTGTTTCTGTGATTTATGGTGACTAATTGAATGAAAATATGGACAATTCTCTGTAATGCGTTCCATCCACTAAAAAGCCTTTATCAGGCGACTGTAATATATTAATTGATTGAATTAGACGTTGAGGAGACAGCGAAAATCTTAAGAAAACTTCGTTTCAAACTATACATCGAGCAAAACGATAAAGATATACTGACACTAAACTTCAAATTAAAATTAAAAATTTTCGGCGTCTGATGTCTCCAGATGTAAAGCCCGGCTAACTTCCTTCGATTTCGCATGACATTTGTTTCTATTTTGTCAATGTTTTTTGTTAAATATCCCATATTGCGATAACGTCAGGTTCGTTGATAAAAGTGAAGCGTTGGTTAGGGACAGAGGTATACTTTGCTGTTGAAGTCTCAGAAATCAGTGCACTTTGTATACATTTTTGTCATAGTAAATGAATTTCTCTTTAAATTTAAACAGCATTTTTTTTATATTTACATTCATTAAATTAGACGGCTAATACAATGTGCGTGTTGTTTTGTAAATGATCCCAATTGTATTCATATATTATTTCAATTAAATTTCTAATTTACCGCTATATCACGTCGAAACACCGGTTTTCATACGATCACGGAAGTTAAGCAACGCCGAGCCTGGTCAGTACCGAGATGGCTGACCGTTTCGGAATATCAGGTTCTGTAAGTTTCAATGTACGGATGATGGAATGGATGATGTTTCGGAAATCGAAATTTCGAGAGCTGAGTTCCAATTTCAGATGTATTCGTTTTATTCACTGACACGCAATTATCATTGCGAAAGGCATGAACCCACCTCTTCTACTAACCAGCTACAGGTTAATTGGTAGGACTTGTATCAGTAAATAATTATTATCTCTAAAAAATTCTTAAAATCTAAAACAGATATTTTCTTGGTTTAATTATCCTGAAAATAGTTGTTAAACCAAATCAATGAATCAACATAGATATCTCACGTACATATACGTTGTAATTTTTCATTAAATTTATAGTGTCAATTCCAGCATAAACTTTATTTTTTTTACATTATTTTAATTTAATTAAATATCTTATTGATTTGGAAGTATTAGAAACAAACAATAAATTAAGTTTAGATAAATTTTAACCATGCAGGAGTTAGAAAATAATACATAACTTCCTCGTTTATAAGTATTTGAATTTCCCGAGCTTTGTGTATCCGGACGTGAAATTAAAAAGAAAAGGAAATCATTCGAAAATTTTTCAATTATTCGAACTAAATCCATTCTAAAATTTAATCTCAGACATGTGTTTTGAGCATCTAGAAAGCCATACTCAACGTTGCACATTTCAATTTCAAACCTGGAAACAATGATTACGTGTGCGAAATCTTTAAATTAATAGAAACTACAGTCACAAATAAATCTATGTTAATCCAGCCTTGGTAGTGAGCGACAGAAGAAAAAACATGAGACCACCTGGAAATAGACATATATTGACTCATGTAATTTAATCTTAAAAAAAGTAAGCTAGACAAAACACTGAATCAATCGTATGAAAATTAAATACCTTTCTTAAAATGAGAGTTTCATTTTTTTCGATTATTAAATTATTCAGTTATCCGCAAATTTGAAATATCGGATAATATTTTGCAACACTTGTTAAATGGAGTCCATTTAATCGAGGTAATACCGTTTTATGCATCTAGTTTTATTAAAATTATTTGCATTATCTATTTTTTTTTTTTGCATTTTCATTAATTTTATGAAATTTGCTGTTAGCATTATATATGAAATATCTGGTTTTATTCATTGATATATTTGCTAGAGTTTATCATTCATGTGCAGCTTATTTAAAGCCAGTACATATTTTTACATTGTAAGAATAAGAGATGATGATTTACTGATACAATTCTTTCTAATTAACCCATAGCTGGGAGGAGAAGAACTGGATTTATACCTTTCGCAACGTTATTAGCGCGTAAGTGAATATAACGGACATGACTAAAATTTGAACTCAGCTCACAGATTAAGAATTCCGAGTCGTTATACATTACACCACCCTCACATGCAAACATAAATCACCTGTTAATCTCTAGCGGTCACCCTTCTAGGTACTGACCAGGCTTGACGTTGCTTAAAGGGATTTTACCGGAACCTAAATTTGAACGTGCTCTGGCTGTAAGTAAATTCTTAAGGTTTCCAAATTGTAATTCTTCTGAAAGATTAAGATAATGATTCTGTATTTTAATTCGTTGTTGTAACGTGAATAGAGAATAAATAAAGTATATTTGTTTAGAAATTTATGAGATATAACACTTTAGATAATTATCGGTTAAGTTTAAATTGATGTCGAAGAAAAGTAGTACATTGTTTGTTACAGTTTGATGAAAGATATCCATTTCACGTTCTTTGTTTCGTAATATTAAAAACTTAATTAACATCTCTTTGTGGAAATATATTAATGAAGCATCGTTAAGATGTTCGAAATATGTTTGTTGTTTATGAAAACGTTGTTGAAAACATCAGCTTCTAGAAATTTTAATAAAATATATGCAAAAACAATTAAAGAAGCAACTAAATATATTTTCTGTGCTGTGTTCTCAAGGATTTTATTGGTCATGGCTATGCACAGTCCTTTGTCACTCTTAGTTCATATTGTATTTTGGTAGCTCTCCTAAAACCTGCCATTGATTTTCACAAGTTCACTGTATATTTGATGCTCTGTTTTCCTCTGAATCTTTTATATATCCTGCGAGTGACAATTAACTGAACCTATTTTTCTCATTGTTTCCGAAAAACTTCAACTTCGTCGTTACTCACATGTTCAGTCCATGGTATGATCAGGATCCTTCTGTAGAACCGCATTTCTATAACGTCAAATGTGAAACGGCAATATACAAAACTGTCGATTCGTAATAGATAAATATATATATATATATATCTAAAATATATATATATATATATATATATATATATATATATGTATAATAAACATATATATATATATATATATATATATATATATATATATATATATATATATATATATATATATATATATACTCGAATCACCCGTCGAATTCGATGTATCATTAGAATTATATTTTCTACAATTTCACCTCCACATATATTACCCCATAATTAAAAACAAGTACTGGTTTTATGAAGTCATTTTGATGGATGAATGTCATTGTATATTTTTGGCAATTTTCATGTAATTAAGCCACATGCATATATATATATATATATATATATATATATATATATATATATATATATAAAGAGAGATATAAAGAAAAAGTGATATGATGATGATGAACCTGTAAGTTTTAGAAAATTTTATATTACCAGAAATTATATATTAACGTGACGTTTGACTTGAAGTAAC
>CAHIKZ030004302.1:1312500-1377500 GCA_903632075.3 Acanthosepion pharaonis
AACATTCTTTGTTCTTTAGACAAAGTAGCAAACAAGGTTGGCTTCAACAACTTGAATCATCCAATATCAATTGCCAGATATCATTCAATGTTCTGTAAACAACGAAGTAATTCCTGGCAAATGTTTTGTGGGAAGCCAAACATTTGCTCTTGGTAGACCTGATGCTGCATGATTAGATAATTACCCCTCTCAGTCACTCTGAATCACTGGACAGGATGAAGGAAACCATCCAGAAATATCGAGACGTTTGCATATATATGTCATCCTGCGTTACGACAACGTTATGCCACAGGTGACCAACTTTACCAAAATGTGATATGATTAAGAATGTCATAACGCACCCACTTCAGAAATGTTTGCACGCGGTAATCAACATTTCTCTGGGATTCATTTCCACACAAATGATGCTCTTGTTGGAGAGGTGCAAAGTTTTTTGAAGTCGATTACCATGATTTTAAAGAATTATTTATGGGATCGTAAAGCAGTGCTTAAAGTGCATGTATGTACATGATGACTACATGGAAAAATGCTATAACAGTGCTGGTTAGATATGCATTACATTTTCGTAATTATCAATATATTGGAATAGTTACGATTTGACTTACCTTTCGCACAAATACACAACCACCTCCACAGACAGGGTCACACACGTGAAGCAGATATCGATGGCACATTAAGGTCTTAGAAACTTTTCATCAGTAGTGCTTGAAACGACTCTTGAATATAGATGGGCAGTCTTTTACACCTGACACAAAAGCGAAAAATAGTCAGCATAGAGAAACTAGTTCTCCGTAATCAAATACACTGAAGAGTTGATTTGACAGATGTGGAGGATGGCATATTTCCCAAAAGACATTTTATTGGTGTGCTGGTACAAGGTAAGCGACCCGCTCGCAAGTGCAAAATACGGTCCAAAGATATAGTTAATTCTAACTAAAAATTGTAACCTAAACACTCTTGGAATTAATGTTGAGACACGGAAGCTTACTCTGGAAATAGATTTGGCTGGAGATGATTGATTTGGGAACGCTGAAAAATTTTGAGCGGAAGAGAACTTAACATTCTAACAATAAACTTGACATTAAGAAAGAAGAAATAAAATCTGTTCCTGAGCTATTAGGCCACCAACACATATTGTGGAAAAAGTCACCCATTCAGCGACGGGTTTCGCCAAACACGGGAGATTTGTCTAGAAAGTCCAGGTACAAACACCTGTGAATACAAACCTACCAGAAAAACCTGAAGTTTATTTGTGCAGGTTTTGTGACAAGGTATGTTGCGGGAATAAAACATCACGTGATTGTACCCATGAACTTACATGTTTCCAACATAGGTAACACAGTCACATTTTATGTTTGCCACCTCTGTAAGTGACGTTGTAAAAGTAAAACTGGAATTAAGAATAACTGACGGACCGAAAAAGTAGAGCTTTAGCATGGGTAAAAATGATGGAAATAATAGAATTCTGAAGGAGAGACACACAAAAAGCAACAAATATGAGAGATGGTGTTCATCATGTTACTCATACAACGTGTGGAGTATAGAGGCATAACCTCAAAATGCTAGGAATTCCTGTCGTGGTTGCCACATTAAGCATGTTTTTATATGTGAATTCGCTAGTTCTCCGGATAATCGGTTTTGATTCAAAATTTCCCTTCACCTGAAAGTGTTTCCAGCGAAAGATAGAGAGCCTAGTCTATCCTTCTATTAAATACAAATCTATCCGTAAGGTGCAGAGATGGGTTTATACTTTTCCAAATGCATTTGGGCGAAATTGAATCCAACAATACGTATATATATATATGTATGGAATGTTGTATCTGAGATAATTTCTTTATAAACGTTAATTTTACTAATTATAATAATCAAGAAATACTATCGAATAAAAGAATCCATTCAAAAATTATTTCTTTACGTTTCGGTCACAACTGAAGGTAGCAGACATAGACTGAAGTCAAACTGATATAGCCAAGAAAACATTTCAAATGTTCAGATGAGAAATAATATTTATAATTTCGTTTTAAATAAGGAAAAGAGTACTAAACTGCTACATGATATATGTTCTCCTGTATGGCAATGAGTGCTGGACGATCTCCTCAAAGATGAAGAGGAGACGTGAAGCAACTGATGCATGGATCTACAGAAAGGTGCTGGGATACCGTTGACGGAACATGTGTATAACGACGAAGTTTTGGAGAAAATGGAAACGAAGAGGAAACTAATACTTAACATCAGGAAGAGGCTGTTGAGGTTTCTTGGGCATATAATGTGGAAGGAAGGCTTGCAAAATCATATACTCATGAGGCAGATAGAGGTCAAGAGGGACAGAGGTAAACAACGCATAACATGCCTAATGCGCTTGAGTAAATGGAGGGTGGATCAGGTCTCAGGAGAAATAACAGAAAGGTAAAGTTCATTATGAGATACAAGGGACAGGAATTAATGGAAAGCCAGCTTCATCTACATCCTGATGGGTCACGGCAGATAAAGATGATGATCAATGAAGTTATTGTAGATGTCAAATAAAGATACTTATTACATTGTCAGTATCATTAGTCCTGTAAACTTTTAAAAATATGTTGTTTTATGAGCAAATAAACGAAAATATGTTTTTTCTTCTTTTTTCTTTTTATCATATGAGATCAAGTGTCTTTATTTGCTTTTAATGTTTTATGCGATTATTATCGACCATGATGAATGTTATATTACTGTTATGTTTATGTTTGTTTATATTTCATATTGCTATGTTTGTTTATATTTCATATTTATATTTCTTATTGCTATGTTTGTGAGTTTATATTTCATATTGCTCTGTTTGTTTTTGTTTATATTTCATATTGCTATGTTTGTGTTTGTTTTATTTCTTATTGATATCTTTATGTTTGTTTATATTTCATATGGTTATGTTTGTGTTTGTTTATATTTCATATTGCTCTGTGTTTGTTTATATTTCATATTGCTATGGTTATGTTTTTTATATTTCATATTGCTATGTTTGTGCTTGTTTATATTTCATATTGCTATCTTTGTGTTCGTTTATATTTCATATTGCTATCTTTGTGTTTGATTATATTTCATATTGCTATCTTTGTGTTTGATTATATTTCATATTGCTATCTTTGTGTTTGTTTATATTTCACTTTGACAAACTAATAGATAGTAAGTTATTTTGTAACACTTTTCCAAGACTCACATGCATTATATTACTCGATAGTAATCGTTCTGGGGAGTTACAAATTCATTTTAGATAGAGTACACATATACTGCAGTGATTCAGCACAAATACACTTTGATACCATGTCAAACGTATACATATTCTAATCCTCGACAGGAATGATATATTTGTAATGGAAGGATGCTTGGCTTCTATAAGAAAAATATCGTCTTATAAGTAACATAATTCACAAATTCGTTTCATGTTAGATGAATAAAATTATTCCCCTTTTTATCACGTTTTAAAAGCTGTGACTATCCTAACTTCAATCCCCGTGATGCATTTCATGTAATATTAAGAACGCTTTTTTGTCTCCTGGATGCTAGTCACGAGGTGCAACGTTTACTCAAGATGTGTCTTTTCGTCGTGACATATTTAACAAGTCTTCACATTCAGCTATCATGAAGAATAACGCGAGAACGGGAATAATAGGATATTGAAACTGAAAGATTTTATCTATTTCGATTAGTCTCAGCATTGTGAACTGTCACGTTGCTTGAGATATTCTTTATCATAAAGGAGAGTTGGATACAATATCCTCGAAAGATTCTAGCAAAACATTTATCCGCGAAAAGCATGACTAAACGTTTAACACGAACATAATTGTCTTTTTTAAATTCATATATTAATAACATTTTTGTTTTTGAAGGCTACCACGACTATCCACAGGTTGCCTTCCTTTATTATTTGTGAAATGCAAGATATTGGAGAGATTCCTCATTATTTTCTTCGGGATTTGGGATTAAGAATTCGTTTTTTTTCCAGGCGACTACAGTTCTCCAGGGAATAACTTCCTTTAATATCTGGGAATCCACGTAAGTTTTTAGGAATGATAGAGCCGTGTTTTCTCGACGTTTCTGAATTAAGAAATTTCCTCTATCTACACACACGGCAACACAAATCTAGAGACCTCAGATAACACCGCCATTTAAAGAAACTGGCAGGTGAGCAAATGTAAATGAAACAATGTCTAATTTATATAGGTTTGATTAAAGGCAATGATATTTTAGCAGTTTTTTTCTTCAGTTCGGTGTATTATCTCTGTTGGTCTCAAGTGGAGATTGAAGATATTATGGTGAATGCTGTCTGTGATATTTCGAATTACGTAAAGCATTATCTAAGAAATGTTGGTGTATCAATAATCATATATTGTTCGAAATAAACTAAAGAAATAACTTGAATAAAAATGCCCGTTGTAGACATGAGAGAATGTTTGAATTCACACAATGGGAGTCAGGAATATGGAAGTAAAATAAAAAGAAACTTGTTTTTAAGATAAACATCATCTCTATTTCTATCTCTGTTCACACACACACACACACACACACACACATATATATATATATATATATATATATATATATATATAAATGAACATTGAAGTCAACACTTAGAGGCGACAGGCAGTTTCATGCTAGAGGCTATCGTCAGGCCACGATTGCGTCGAGCATGAAACAGCCTGTCGCCTGTAAGTGTTGACTTCAATGTTCATTTTATTTTTACACATGCCCTATCTCTGATATTGAGCACTTTATCACATAAATATATCACACCTTATGGGTATGTTTCTTCACATGCATATATAAAATATATATATATATATATATATATATATATATATATATATATATATATATATATATATATATATATATATATATATATATATATATATATATATATATATGAAACTTTCAGCATTAATTGAAAATAGCGCATAAATTATTTTAGAATTTAATATAAAAATAAAATAAAACAATAAAATTGGCAGATATTTGCAGCTATATTCTGACAAGTGGACTGATCTATTACACAATGGCTCGTCTACGAAACTTCGGAGTACACGTACTGTATATAGTATTAATTAGTCTAACGGATAATTTCATATTTTTATTAATCCCCCACACACACACACACACACACACACACACACACACACACACACACATATATATATATATATATATATATAAAATATTCGAAAATTGTAACATAGATATGTTAAAAAATCAATACAAAAATATCCATTTTGCCTCAACACTTCTGATGTTTTATCAGGAGATTGTGTTGAATGTGTGCACCAATCCCATACTTGGGTATATATATATATATATATATATATATATATATATATATATATATATGTGTGTGTGTGTGTGTGTGTGTGTGTGTGTGTGTGTGAGTGCTTATACCCCCTGTCTGTTTTCGTGTATCATTGTGTTCGTGTAAAGGCAGCAATGATGATTCCATATAAATCAAATTGTTGTAAAAACAGAACCAGTGAATAAACTTATCGCAGGGCTTTATTGCACTTCAATCTGACTAATTGTCTACTGTTCATGTTATACCTCATAGATATTAAGGGGACGTAACTGACGATTTATCAGTACCCAAATTAAATTTTTTAATTTCTTTTTAATGCAACATCTCTTCATGACGAAGATGATTATGGCTAATCATAAATTGTCTTTCTTCCTCATATGTGCATTACAAAAAAATTTATTGAAATATAGTGTTTCAATTTCCTGTTGTCTTCTCCACGGTTTTAAATTGTTTTATCCTTCCCGTAGACATCGACTCAAAACTAGAAACGCTAGTCAAACCTGCTATTCCACAATGCGGAAGGAGTACATTTTTATCTTTCCACAAAAACACATGAAATCTAAAGTGAACGCAGCAGACAATGACGTTATTTGACACGACGATAGCACCCACTACATCGACAACCGCTAAGCAAATCTTTTATAGAATTAAATTATAGCTTAAATATAATGGATCTAGTCTTTGCTCATTCGTGCCTAAAGGGAATATGATATCAAAATCCTCGAGACTATTTTTTCATTGAGCTTCTTCATATTCGGCATTGCTAAACTTGGGTGATCTTACGACAACTGGTGTTTCAGCGTGATATACCGTAAACCGTGTGTGTGTATGCGTCTATATATGCATAACTAAATTTGTAAAGCACTTATGACGTTCCTAAACTAAACCCAAAAGAACATGTTCTACGTTGCATCTTTTTGATGTCGATCAACACAATGAAGATCTAATCGCTTCAATTTAATCTGCATTATTCACGATTCTTTCTCTATTAGGTGTTGACGATTACTATACTTATCCGGTAGATTAAAATCGATTGGCTTCTGTTTATACGCGCTTTACGAGCGTGTCAGTTCAATATATATCAAATAGATTCTAAATCGATTTCCATCTTTCTGCCCGGTGGGTGTTAGTCAGCTCCATATTGAATCAAGTCCGTCTGACTCTATTCATATACCCTGTCTAATCGATATTGGTGCGTTGAAAATGGATCCGTTGGATTCAAATCGATGAGATTATATCGGCAGTTTGGTTCTGTTTTGAGCCGTTAAATTTAATACCGGCCCAATAGAAATCCATTACTTTCGATTGCTATCGTTATGAGACGAGAGGCAGTTTAATATTGGCTTTATCGATTAGATTGAATCATATTCTGCTTCCCAAATGGGTTACATTGACACAAGACAGCGTTTCTCATCAAAGATGTATTTAATAGTACGTACAATTGGCATATTTCTGCAATGAAAATAGATTCTTCAAATGTTTCAACCTTGTTTTTGGACACTGGCTGTATTGCATTTACTGATTTTACAAGAAAAAAATGTCTCGAAACGAAAATGTTATAATGCGGACACATCTAAAATACATCGATACATTTTTTCGTCGTAAAAATATGTTAAACCTGAAATCTCGTGTTTATCTAATTATGGTCTTTTCAAGATTTGGCGATTCTATTCTGGATTTTTTATTTATTCGTTTTCTACGGCTTATCTATAGAGCCAGAACAATATTTTTAGAGTGTAAGTATTTCTTTTGAGATAATAATGATTTAATGATACAATTCTCACTAATGTACACGAAGCTGGGGAAACATTGTGGTTTAAAACCTTTTCCAACGTTATTTGCGCTTAAGTCAATATTACAACCCAACTGATATTTAAAATCGGATGTTGAATAAACAATTCCAAGCCGTTAATCAATACACTAACCGCATAACCAAGCTTACAGCACCTGATATTACCAAGTGGTTAACCATCAAATTACTGACCAGGACTGATGTTGCTTAACTCTTTGTGATCGTATGGAAAATGTTGTTTCAGCGTAATATGGCCACAAGCTATGAAACAGTTGATGCATTTCTAATTTTGTGTAAATATTGCCGGCTACAAAATATTATTAGATCTTATTCAATTCTTTTTTAATTATGTTTAGAATATAATGTCTACTTGGAAATCTAACTGGGGTAATTTGCCATTTTTATATCTGAATTCATAATATGCATTTTCCAACGCCCCATTTTCCAGCAGCCCAGATTTCAAGTACCGTAATCTAACTTGATATTTAAACCATTATTCAAATACCTCCCTGGAGTTTTATGAATACTACTACTACTACTACTACTAATAATAATAATAATAATAATAATAATAATAATAGTAATAATAATAATAATGTGGCACATGGGATCATCAACAATCCCTGTTGTATTTGGAGTCCTGTGATTAGTTGGAAAAGATTCCAATAGAATCATTGAAGAAATTCCTGGAAACCCATCCTTTAAGGAAATACAAAAAAAAAAATTTCTCACGAGTACAGCCCACACCTTACGAAGGTCTTTATCTTTATAAGTGATTTTTTTTTTGTTTTTTTAGTTGGTCAGTGGACAATGTCATGATGCCATTTCCAACCTTAGGTATCTGGGTGGGACCCGAAAAGAAATGTGTAAAATAATAATAATAACAATAATAATAAATACAAATTATACAAACAAGAAAGTATTTAAACACTTACTTTACATGGATACACGGGAAATAAGAAAGAATTTAACTATCTACTTTATATGTATGATCTCAAACTCTTAGCCAAAAACGACAATGATTTGAAGTGCCTCAGAGGTATGGATTTCAGTGACTACATAGTTATGGATTTCGGATTAAATAAATGTACAAAAGTAACATTCAAGAAAGTAAGAATCCATATAGAATAGAAACCAATGGAATAATAATAATAATAATAATAATAATAATAATAATAATAATAATAATATGTAAAAAAAATATTTGAATACCGCCCGGTTACAGACATAGATTATATAACTTTATGGAACTCTACAATGCACACAAACAGAACAATCAAATATTATCTTCCAGGCATCGCAATCTAAGACCGAAAAACAGAACGTGCTGACATTGTAGTTTCTGTGGACTGTAATGTATCTTTGATGATCTTCAAAAACACTATCAAAATAAAAGCCTCTTGAAGTGGAAATCTCAAGAACGTTGCAGATTAGCACATCAGTAATTCCAGTTTTGATTAGAGCCCTCGGATTGTTTGGAAAAGCTTCTGAAAGGCTCATTGAAGAGACCCCTCATAGCATATGCCTGAAAGGAAATACAAAAATATCCTCACAATTACAGCTTACACGTTACGAAGGATTTTGTCCATGTAAAATACGTGATATGGGATTGCTTTGTTTTTATTTGTATTTATTTATTTATTTTGAAAAATGTTCAGGGGAAAATATCATCATCGAATAATAATAATAATAATAATAATAATAATAACAGAATATCAGCCATAAGCATATTGGCTGTCACATTGTTGCAATACACCTTCAACATCCACAAATGGAAAATAGCTGATATTAAGCGAATAGGAGTCAAAAGGAAAACAAAAACAACTTCTCAATTGTTACCACATGTGTCATCCTACGGCTGATGTTCATCATCGTTATGTGTCCAGATCCGAAGTAGGCTGAGGATTAGTTCATCTAGAATTATTTCACGAAAGCCGAACAATCGTTCTTCACCTGGAAACTGCAGAAGAGTGGATAATAATCTCTGTCAAAGAACATTAAACAAAGAAGAAACTTTATTCAGTAATAAATATCTCCAACAAATTCAAAAGAGAATTTCAAGTGGATGAAGATGTGTCAATAAACTATACTGCATCATCAGCGGCGTCAAAGAACCTAAAAACGAAAGCAAAAGCAAATACATTATGCCACATTCAGAAACGATAAAAAGATAAGTCTCTTCATGGTCAATATTTTACCCTTCCCAAAGAAGCCGATGTAGACAAACACTGCATCCATCAGTAAGTACGAAGCACATGGTTAAAATCTGAAACAGTAGTTTTTATTCTTGATGCACATGACCAAAAAGCACCCATACTGAAAAATTGTTTTGACCCGAAAATTATCCGAAATCTCAGTGAATTATTTTCATAACATTAAATCAAAATTATATAAGGTGTTGGCTATTTGAAATATTTTAATATACAATTCTGGCAATCGATAAATTTCGTAAATTTTAAATGTAATTACTGTATTACTTTCTGCCTATGAATATAATGTTACATGCAAGCAAAGATTTTGAATAAATTTTATTTATGTAAATGTATTAGAATCATTATATGCATGTCATAGATTTATCCCTAGTCATCTGTAACTATGTACCAGATCTTTTGCGAAATCATCTGTTTAATTATAAAGAATGTATTTTATAATAAATCATAGATTTGACCAGGAAATAATTCTTGAATATTCCGAGGAATCTTTGAATGCATCCAATGTTTTAGAACCACATTTTTTAGGAGTAACTTCAATAACTAAAGAAGAGAACAGAAATAGGCTGACATGATATACAGAAAATATTACTTCCCTTAAAAACATTTACATATAAATTCTATGATTTTCTATTTCATTTCCTCTTTGGCTTTAGAAATGTTGTCATTCTGCGAATAGGCCCTCTGCTTACCTCACGACTCCAGTTAGCACTGCTATGGTATCTCTAGCGGGTAGGGTTTTATGGCCTGGGGTTGCCAGCTCTACGCCAAACAATGGGGCATTAATATTTATCCTTCTCATTTCAACATAATCGGGCCAGTTTTCACCTGTATTTAAAGAATATCTAGAAAAAGAACAGGTGGATTTATGTCTTTCCCAAAAGTTTTCATATAAAAAGTGAACGTTAATAACTAAGGCTGGAATTTGGACGTTCAACATTCTCATTTCAGCGAAGATAAACACTACCCCACGCTTATTTACTCAGAAGCAAAATGATTTCCATGCTGAAAGATCACTGACCGACATCTTGTTCAAATACCAGTTTCCGTAAAATCATCGAAGTTAAGCAACGTAGAGACTGATCGGTATATAGACGAGTGATCCCTTGGGAATGCCTGGTACTATAAGTTTGGATATGTGGGTGGTGTAATTGATAAGAGCCCGGAACTCTTAATCGGAAAGGCGAGTTCTAAGTTGGGTTTAGTTTATTCATTTACTCTTAAGTACACTTGGGAAAGGTAGGAATGCACTCGTTCTCTCACAGCTATGGGTTAATTAATATGAATTTTAATACTAAATCATTATTATCTGAAAAGAATTATTATAATCTAAAAAAATGTTCTGGCTTTAAATAACTTGAAATGGGTTGATAAACCTTAAAAAAATTATCAGTGACAGAATTCGGTTCTTCTTTCTAATATCATTTTCTTTTGTTCTTTTCCTCTTTTTTCTCCCTTTCTTTTTTCTCGTCTCTTTATATTTTCTTCTTTTTTTTTGCTTTACGCTGCCAACATGATTCTTTTTAATTTACGTGATTCTACTTATTTTTCTTATTTCCATCGTTGATATCTTTCTTGGTTCTTAATAAACACGAATTCTTCCAAACCATATGATCTTTGCTTCCTTGTGGACATTGACCGAAAAGCTTGTTGCAAACTTTCTCTTCTTTCAGTAAGCCACTTCCTGGCACACCTTAATGCGATTTACCCAAGAATCTTACAAAGCAAATAATATTCCAAACTTGAATCCGAGGACACAGGTGTAGTGAGATTATTTTCAGATAGTTTAACCGGATAAAACGCTGTCCTCCTAATAATAAGTTTCTCAGGAACTGGTATTCAGGATATCAGTACGCTGGCAAAAGTCCAACGATTTGTCCTCAGCGGCTCTTATAATTCTTCTACAACATCCACATCGAGAAGGTAGTGGGCGCACAATAGTGTATTGGCTATTAGAAATAATGATCAAGTTTCAAATATAGGTAAGAGAAATTTAGTTCAGAGGAGACATTGGAAGATGTACTAAATGTGCAGCATGAAAATTTTTCTAAACCATCTTTCACAAAACACAAAAAACGGATTCTATGTGAAATGAATATATATATATATATATATATATATATATATGAAGAAATATATATTTTATTTTTAAGGTGTGCTATATTTTGGGGAAAAGTGCTCAATATCAACGATAGAGCTTATGTAAATATAAAAGTAAACATTGAAGTCAAGTCTCAAAGACGTCAGCCTGTTTCATGCTAGACACAATCGTCGGCCTGACTATTGCGTCTAGCATGAAACACCCTGGCACCTCTGTCTCTGTCTCTCTCTCCCTCTCTCTCTCTCTCTCTCTCTATATATATATATATATATATATATATATATATATGTATATTATAAAATATAGTTTTAAGATATGCTGTATGTGTGGGTTAAAGTGCTCACTATCAGGAATAGAGCATATAGTAATATAAATCTGGACATTGAAATCAACACTCAGAGACTTTATTCTGAATGCAATCTTCAGTCCATTCTCATGTATGACGATTGCGTTTATCATGAAACAGAATGTCGCCCTTGTGTTTTAATAACGGCCTTAATTCTTCGTCGCATGCTATAGACTAAATTCTTTAGTAAGTCAACTTCCTACACCAGATTTTCCAGAATTTCTTTAAGTAGGAGAAAAGCTCATCTTCTGTGTTAACTTTACTATTATGGGCACGATTGCCCATTATCGTCCACTGGTTTTCAATTGGGTTAAAGTCATGGCTCTAACTAGTCCACTGGAAGCGTTGTAATTTACTCTCGTCGCGCTTCCGCTCTAGATAACGTTTATTCTTTGAGGCAGTATGCTTAGAATCGATATCGTATTGGAACGTGAAGCGTTGACCATTGGCAAAATGTTCTTTAGGAGAAAGTCACGTTTGTTAAACAAGAATGATGTGGTATTAAATGCTGTTCCATGATACCCTTGATTTTGTGCAAATTAACAACAGCTGCTGCTGGGAATGCACTCCAAACGTTGATGAATTTTCAAACGTGTTTAAGATTACTTATGGTAGTCATTGGAGAATTCGTTTCACCGGGCGTACACCAAACACGTATCCGTCTTTCATATCTAAGAGCAAAGGGGCTGTCGTAACCTTACATAACATCTTCCCAATAAGATTTAGTCCAGTGTAAATGAGCTTTGCACCAAGCCAACTGTATTCTTTATGCATTTGGAAACAATGACGTTTGCTTTACGCCTGCGTCTGACTGAAAATCATATTGTGATTTCTATAATGTATATATGGTCACCTGTATTAGTACCCTGTATTAATTCTATTACTCACTTTTCTTGGTAAAAATACAAAAAATCAACTCTCTATGAGTACGTCCATTTTTTATATATATATATATATATATATATATATATATATATATATATTTGGGTGGATAGATGTGAGTTTGTGACCCTGGGTTTCACGCTTTAGCGATCGTCAGACAAACATTAATTTTTTTTTTGGGTTTTTAGATTATATATATATATTATATATATATATATATATATATATATATATATATATATATATATATATATATATATATATATATATATATATATATATATATATATATATAGATATAGGGTTTATGTAGATTCTATATATAGATATATGTATGTAGATGCATTCTCTCTCTATATATATATGTGTAGATATATTCTATATATATATATGTATATATATATATGTAGATGTATATATATATATATGTATGTAGATGTATTCTATATATATATATATATATGTATGTAGATGAGTTTATGTAGATTTATATATATATATACATATATATGTAGATTCTATATATATATATATATATATATATATATATATATTCTATATATATATGTAGATTCTATATATATTATTTATGTAGATTATATATATATATATATATATATATATATATATATATATAAAATGGACGTACTCATAGAAAGTTGATTTTTGCTTGTGTCTCAGATAATAGAAAAAATCGAGTATTGTAATGGCTTTACATGTAGCTTATGGTACGAAAAATATGCTAGAATCTATTTCGAGGGACATACCTCTATGCAGAAAGTTCTTGTACAGTCGTTTCTAACACTTTCACTTATGAACATAACAATGGTCTTTTTAAGAACGGCAATAAACGTGGAAAAACGATGTGAAGTTTAATTACTATATTCATAAGAAATGTTCTAAACAGCGTAGAAACAAGAAAGCATTTCATGTCGACAAAAAGAATTCATGCAGTTCTTTTTGGCGGTAAATTCAGTCACTATGATAGGATAGTTTTCCATATGTAACAATCCATTGACATTTAATCCTAAGTGATTATAATTAATTAGGCCTCTATGATAGTGATATTATTCAAAGAATATGTCAGGTAGATTAACGGTAATCGTCAAAAGAATGTGTAACTGACCAGACTAATTCAAATTCAGGTTTAGTACATTTTTCTTTTAATAAGCGTCAGGCACTTTAGAATAGGCCTCCAATAGATGACAACATTTATATAAAACTGGTACCATTAGATTGTGTAACAATTCATTTCTATCTCCGCAAAGCTATGTGTAAAATAGAAAGTTATACGTGGCTATCTGTCTTTCGTAGCCAGTCTAAGAGAAGTAGTAATTTAAATTCAAAGCCTTGACAACGCAACTGTAAACATATTTATTAACTTTGCCACGAATACAGAGTAATTCACGGAAAATATATACAGAATTATGTAGTGAGCCATAATTGCCTATATCCGAATGATACATGGTAGGAAAACGCACAGTATTAATAACATCTACATGGATACTACCAACAATTAAAATGCACTATCTACGGCAATTTTAGTCAATTTAAAATAATTAGATAATGTTAAAAAATTACTTGTACGATATTTTTCTCCTACGCACCATATCTCTTTAGGTCGTGTATGATTATGGCTCTCCACAAATTGCTATCCTTCGTAGCACTTATAAATGTTTGCCTTTTTATATGCCTTCCATCCTGATCTTCCCTCCATGGGCACAAAATCGTTACGCGGGCATTTCTTCTGTTTTTCTTGTTTCCAATATACCGTTTCTGTTTCAAATATTCTCCACATTATTCATCATTATATGCACCAGAAATTGCAGACGTTTTTTCAGATTTGTATATGTATAATAAATTTCCTTTAAGTATATACTTCAGTATTATTCTCTGCAACACTGTAGTTTCAGTGTCTTCTGCTGTCTAATGTCTTCCATTCATCTTTGAGACAACAGTCCAGCATTTACTGCCATATAAGAGTAATTCTATTTTATAGCAATTCACCGTTCCTTTATATCTTTGTAAAGGACATTTCCTGTGTCTTAATATTATGATTAGTTCTGGTAGGCATCTTTTGCTATTCCAATGCATCTTCGTAATTCAGTGTCACTTTTTTTTTCTATTCTCTTTCTGTTGTAAAGTAGTTTTCACAGTGGAGGCGTGTATTTCACTAAGTCGGTCCTAAATTAGGTTCGACGTACAAAACGTTAGGAACTAGAAATAATAGTTAATGACGCAGTAATACTTTAATGTCCGACATCGACTGACTCAGACAACTCACTCAGCTTCACTCGCGACTGCTACTATTACTACTACTACTTATCTGTGGAAGAGTCTATTTACAATAGAAATAGGTAAGTTCCGGTATAACAGTTTCTCAGATATTTTAACATCTATTATTGTATGATTACAACTTTTATTTATGAACATAAACATTCTTGTCTACGCGACAAGCCAAAGATTTTCTGTTTGTCTTCACAGTTTTGGTCTGTTGAAATTTCAGACATTCCGTTAAAATTTCTAAAATCATGTCCAAAATTACAAATAAAAAATTCAAAACTAGGAAAAAAAATGTCTAATACGACAGGAGATGATATATTAAATAGCAAACATTTTAGACGAGAAAAATTCGGATTACTTGATATGCTTCAAGCACGCTGGGTGCTATGAGACGATAGTAATCGAAAAGTGATCTCAACACATGTGAGAGCCACGCTATTTCTCAGTAAAGGTAACAAAAGTTACAGTTTTAGTGATGCCTCCAGACACAAGTCCTGATAGCGTGAAATCAAATTATAAGCATCCAGCAAGGAGTAGGAATGAACGATTTGACCACTATATTTGACATATTTCATACGCAAAAATATTGATGTATGTTTTCTGTAAATGTTGGTTTCTTCAATGGAAGATATTCCTTTTCTGGCCTGTAGGAGGTTAACAATACTCATGTACATGTTAGTAAAAAAAACATGAAGCATAAAATCCAATGATGTACTCCGTTTCTACTTTAAAAGTAATCTTTCACGAAGAAGTACTTAACCTACTTATAAGTTATGAAGTATTATATTATGTAAAAAAAAAGTTACACGCTAACAAAAGCCATATATATATATATATATATATATATATATATATATATATATATATATATATATATATATATATATCGATGATGGTATATTCATGTGGAATTGAATTTAGCGTAATAAATGGAAAGATAAGCGAATGTAATAGGGTCGATGACTAATTTCATATTCTAAAACCACAGGGCTAAAAAAAAACTTTACACAGAATGAAAAGGACGGAGGTTACTAATCTCTATCTGTAAAAGGCAGGATGTGTGTGTCTGTGTATGTGTGTGTGTGTGTGTGTGTGTGTGTGTGTGTGTGTGTGTGTGTGTGTGTGTGTGTGTAACAAATTCACGGCCGCAATTTTTGACGGATTTACACCTAAATTTACATGCACATGCTCCAAGTAAGAGGGAAGGCCAAGACTGACTTTGCATTTCCCAACTACCATCGATAGTGTAAATAATCGATATTTTCTTGCTTCTACGGCAGTTTTCATGTAGTTTGAGGCCATTTTTTGCTGCCAAGAGTGAGAGCTGGCTGCCACAAATTGGCAGGAACATTCTATTGGCCAGCGTGAGAGCCAACAGCTGACTGACACGGATGTTAACTAGCATGCTAGCATGCAAAAATAATCGATAGCTGCATTCGTCACAAGTGGGAAAAATTTAAATCTTCATGGCACTTTATTCCATTTGGCTCATTCGCTTGCTTAAACTCAACGTTGAGTCTGATTCCGCAGAACTGGGTTTTGTGTGAAAAAGTATTTGTTGTTAACATTCTTTTTTCATTGGGTTTTTCCAGTTACGAGTCCTTTTTTAAAGCTGGTCGTTTTTTGTTCATTTTTTTAGTTCTTTTTTCGTAACAGATTTGATGTTTAGTATAGAGCTTAGAACAAATTCGCAGCGTGAGGTAGGCAAGAAGTAAGGCATGTAGTAACATCAGCACGTCAAAGTGCACTCCTTTAAAGGCAAGGAAAGGCAAAAATATCTAAATCAGGTGATAGCGATTGCTGTATGAGTCGTACGATTTTTGAATCAAGCATGGGCAACGCCGGGCCATGCTGCTAGTAAGAAATATAATACGAGAAAGAATATAAAGGACAGTAAAGCTGAAAGTAGACGGAAGAAAGTACATATATATTTAGACAGTAATCAAACTCTAAAAATTCTTCTTCTTCTTCTTCTTCAGTTGAAAGGTTTGCTCATCGTCCGCCTCACACCCTCCTTGGTCTTATGATTATGAATATTGTTTTATTCCTTTTTCCTGATTAGAATTAGATTCATGGCTATTTCTAGAGTATTTTCATTCTCTTTCACTCCCAGTAATATCTTATGTCTTATTGGCCTTATTGCATTGATAAGGGTGAATTGATTAAAAAATAGTTCCGTCTGATCTTTGGCAATTATTGCTCCACACCATTTCCTCTCCTTTGTAGCCCTTAATAAACATTGTCGCTTTCTTATCTCTCCTAAGCTTCTGCCATCCACTTAGATAAGTTCATTAAGTAAGTTACGTACTAATTTCATCTTTCCAACGTGCTTTTAGTACGCCCATTGAGTATCAGATTTTACTAGCATTCTTTCCTCAATACCGGCCCTAGAAATTTGCCATTGATTTTCACAAGATCATTAGCTAGATGTTGCAAAGCTTTCTTCTGTCTTTACCTTTAATATATTCTGTGAGCGTGAAAATCTATGGAAACCGTTTCCTCATCATTTTCCCTAGAAATTTCAACTGAAGTTTTTCTTTCCATCTTTTCTAAAACTTCAACGTTACTCAAATGTTCAGCCCATACTAATCTCAACATGCTTCTTTAGAGCCATTTTTCTATTGTCTTTGTCTATGCGGGTTTCGTCCGGCGTTTACTGCCATATAGGAATAATAATATTATATGTTCACTAGTCTTTTCTTTATTTCTAATAGTTTTACTCTTTCTTTATACCTTGATTAGCTTTTGGAAGACATCTTTCGATATCCCAATGTAGCTTTGAATTTCGTACTTGCGAGTCCTTACGTGCTGTGATTGTCCTGTTCGGCGGACATGATTGTTCCTTCTCCCGTTCATTACCGAATCGGCATATTACATGCACTTACGCCGCTTAGCCCGTCAGTTCACCTACGAATTCTTGTTATCTACTAGTATTTAAAAAAAAAAGCTACACTTTGTAAACTTGTTTGGAACTGATCTGCGACTTTTCATTGATACATTCGAGCGAAATACCTCCCCATATTTTTAGTGTATCTTGGCAAATCTAGCAGCGAAACCATTAAAGTATTTCCTCTGAGGTTTCATGCATATTCATTAGGTCAAACAGGTTTTCTGGTGACACATGACTTTCAAAATGGACGTTCAAATAAGGTAGCCGATTTTGAGCAATCAGGAGCAAAATCCTTTCTAAGATGCTAAAAAACTGTAAAGAAAAAATTGTAAAATCTTCCATAGGGATGGTCACCAAGGAATTCATAATATTTCACATACATGCAATCATTTAGGGTATATGTCAAGAGATTCTATATAGGGGGAATATTTTATTTTTGCAGAAACTAATAATAAATTGATCGCACAAGAACAATGACGAATAATGAAACGTTATTATGTACTTAGTAAATAAAATAGATGAGAATAGTCATATTAAACATAAAATAATTATACAAAACAAACCAACGATAGTACAGAAAATAAATAAAAAAAGTTCTTAGTTGACGCATAGTGACTGATGAAATACTGACGCAGAATTCAGCTATAGATGCAAAACAGAATGTCATGTCAAAACGAAATCAAATACTACAAACAGGTAAATAGGGCTTTTTATTTGCCCTTTCATCAGCAAGACTGATGCTAACATCCAGACGAGTAGAGATATCGTATTGAAAGACGTGGAAAGATTACATTGAATCAATTACTAGCTTTGTTACTAGACAATGTTTTTCGCCCGAATCTATCTCACAAAATTACAAGTCTGCTAATCGTCCATGCTTTGAATATTGCTACCACATATGGCCTGGTGCTCCTCCTCCATATTTAGAGATTATTGATAAAATCCAACGAAGGATCTGGTCCTGACCTGGTATATCTACTTCATTTGCTTTCACTGCCGGAACATACCATCCCCGTGCCTTTTCTACAAATAATTTCATGATTATCTCTAATCTATGTTATAAATTTAAGTGTAGTACTAGATTAGCGCCAAGATCTCATCATTTTATAGTTGAAATGGCTACGTGTAAACATAAGTATATATATATATATATATATATATATATATATATATATATATATATATATATATATATATATATATATATATATATATAAATAGTTATTTCTATCGCATTTCTCGCTTGTGGAAATCTCTACAGGTTTCCAAATCAATTTTGATCGTCAAAAATTTAAATGCAATGTCAACCGTTATCTTTTATCTTCTTAATTGCTATACTTTTATGATTCTCTCTCCTTGATAGATACTTGTCTCATATTTTCGAACACTCAGTTACCGCTTTATAGTTTGGCTTGGGATGAAATGATTTTTAAAACTGTTAAATAAAGAAAAATGTATATAGGATAGAAATACCCTCGAGTAAACATCTTTGCCAAGAATGAAGGGAACAGAATAGAAATATGGGAAAAAAGTCAAGAAAAAAAAAAAAATCGAAATAGACCGGAAGTTGAAATAAAAAAAATATAGAAATCTTAAGAAAGACTAAAATGGAATTTGCCAGCTAGTATAGAAAAACAGGATGGAATCAATATATTCCCAATCATTCATGAGTGCTTAGCATTATATTTACAAATATAGCTGAAGGAATCTAAAATCCTCGAATAAATGACAAAAAGAAAAAAAAATAAACTAATCCAGAAATCCGCCATAAAAAGAAGCTATTAGAAGTTATTATACGGCAACAGCATGATGCTGAAAATTTAGATAAGACAGGAAGCAACGAATTCATTCCTGAAGAACACAAAAGATTCGGAAACAGGACTAAGCAACGAAAGGAAAACGTAATCTAATATTTATCGATCAAGACATATTGAAAGATGTCAAGCGATAAAGTATATAACACTGGCAGTGATTGATTACACATATTTATAGGCATCTTGGCTTAACCTTTGATAATAAAATGGCGAAAACTGTTGAAGATCTCTAAACAAGTCACGAATTATATCAGTTAATGCAAATGTGGTCTGAAAGAACTGAAAGATATCATGCCACTCTACATATGCAGATTGGAATCATCCTCATTCGAAGAATGAAAATCCACTCGGATAGCATCTCCAAAAGAAAATAAAACTACTCTGCTTAACCAAATGCCGAGAGGATGATTTCCCGATCCCTACGACCATTACCTCTTCAATTTCATGATAGAAAAAATGTGCCCATCGACTAAACAATATACAACCACAGAGAAATGTTATATGCAAACAAAAAAAATAGTTTAACGTCTAATTACTTTTTATTACAAAAATAGAACATTGACGGATAATTGTTATTAGGCACATCAACCGCTCTTTCTGCTGACAAAGAGATTGTTGGAAGGATTTAATGTATACTGATTCTAAAACTTATAAGAGATAATCGGTATTAACTTTACTCAGCACTAAACCATATGTCTCCACTATAAGACCGAGAAAACTGCTTGTTTTTAATAAAATATTCAGCTATCATTGAACCACATACATTACCAAATCTACGAAAACTGTCCACATTCCCCTTGAGCCGTGCTTCCAACATTTGACTCGTTCTGCCTACATAGTCAGCATCACGCTGACATCTGAATCTCTAAATTACAGAACTAATATGCAGGGTATAGAGAAATTCATTACGGATCAGTCTCAAGATAGGCCGGACACGAAGCACTCTACCCGTATTATTTCGAGTTCTTCCTCATATATGTTTTTTTTTGATATTTTAACAGAGATTTTGCTAATGGATGCTTATCATTTTTTACCTACTTATAAGTATGGCCTCCGAAACTCACGTGTTACAAGAAATCCTGTTTCACCTTTTGTATGAAAGAATGAATACATTAATACAAGTGTAGAGAAGTTGCAACTGAAGTTGTTTTTATCAACGGAAATCTATCGCACCCCACATTGAAATTGAAACTGTTTGAAAATGTGGAATCGTATCTATATTTTCTGAGAGATAACTGGAATCTACTAATATTGGTATATTTGGAACCACCACGACGAGCAAAATAATGAGTAGACTAATAATAATAAACACATTAAGAATATGAATTGATTGTTTAATTCATTTTTTTTACGATTTTTGCATGTTATTTAAAGCCAGAAAATATTTGTAAATTGTATGATTTTAATCATATTAAATAATTCTTTTGTGATACAAGTTTACTAATTAACCAATATCTGGGTGAAGAATATATGGATTAATAAATTTGCCAAGAGTATTTGCGCGTAAATGAATACAACGAACCCAACTGGAACTGGAGGTCGAAGAACTAAAATTTAAACTCGGATCTCTGAGTAAAATTTCCGAGCCTTTATCAATTATGCCACCTGCACATCCAAACTTTCAGCATCTCATATTCCGAAACGTCAATGATTGAAGTACTGGCCATGATCGACGTTGCTTAGCTTAGAGATTGTAAGGTCATATGGTTGTATACCTAAGAATAACGAGTAAAATACTTGAATATGATAAGACCTGATTTCACATGGACTTGAAGGAAAGACACCGACTGTTATTATTATTGTCGAGGAATCATAATTAGGCCTAGGTATTGTTTTTAATTTTAAGACGGTAATTTTCTGACTGGATCCCACTCGTTCTCCTAAAGAAATGTACTCCCGAGTTTACTCTTGTTCCCACTAAATTCTACAAAAAATGTCTCGCTGCTTTCCAGCCTATTAAATTTAATTGTTGTTCCTGTTTTTAAGACCTCTGCAGAAAACTCCTCGAATTATCGCACTATTAGTCGCTTACCGTTGTTGGCAAAGCATTCCCGGCTATAATCAATGCTGATGTGCTGAGGTTCCTTACTTTTCACGAACTACTCTCGAAAAAAACATTTGCTCAGGTTTAACGCTGCTGTGTTAACGGCCATCACTGAATTTGTGTCATGCTCTTGATGAGAACAGTAAAGCTCAAACTGTCGCTCTAGATATCTCAAAGTTGTTCGAAATGGTTTGGCCTGAGGGTCTTCTATATAACTTCCGGGATACGGTGTCACATTACGAATGTTTAATTTAATACAATCGTTCCTATCAAATTTTGAAACGAAGATCGTTTTGAACGGACTCGCTACCAAATCCTTTCACTCGAACGTAGGTCTCCCCAATCTTCTATCCTCGGTCATTCGCTCTTTCTGATCTTCATCAATGATATATTCATCGGTTAAAAGGAGAGGTCCTTTCAAGAGTAGCTTCCGGTCTCAATAAAAAAAAAGTCAAATCTCACAAAGAAAACATGGCAGCTACTCTAGAAAAGGACCTCTAATCAATGGATAGCTCGTGCAAGTAATATCTTATGAATGTTAACACTTCCAAATCAAAACTTTTTAGTTTAACCAACACAGAATATTTACTGATTGTCATCATCCTGAATGACGCTGGACTCCAGATGAGCAACACATTGCGCCTTCTTGACTTCACGGTTTCTACTAAATTGAAGTCGAGCGACTAAATCGAATCATTAGCTGCATCTACTGCAAGGAGACTTTGGACACTATGTCGTGTCTGAAGGGTTTTTCTCCATCTTGCACATTTATAAATCTCCCGTCCTTCATTGAATACTGCTGTATATATGGCTGGGTTCTCCTGCTATACATAACGAGGTTCTTGACAAAATCAAAGAAGGATTTTTAATGTAATTTAATGTAATTGATCCTGAACAGACACCATTTCAGTTACTTTCTCACCGACGTGGTGTATTTTCCCCCTGTTTTTTCTATAAATATTTTCATGGCAATTGCTTTGTACCCTGGTATCCCGACTACATGATTTTAAACGTACAACTAGATTGGTATTTAAGTGCCACCCGTTTAATGTTGACATAGCTAAATGCTTCGCCACTTCTATTCCAACAGTTTGTTTTCTCGCACTTCCAGGCTGTCGAACTCCATTCCGTTTATTTGTTCCACTGATAACTACAATCTTCAAAATAAATAAAAAACGCAATATCAGTCAGATCTTCTGTCTTCTTTATCGCCGTTCATATTTCCTCAATCCTCCTTATTTTCGGTCTTCTCTTTCACTTTCAATTTCACTTTCTCTAGAACCCTGCGCGATAGTGTTATTCCTGCCTTGCTTAGAGTGAAATGATAATACTAAAAAATGGAGAAACAGGCAATTTTTCTTTTAAATCTATGACAACACGCGTTCATTGAAGATGTTACTTTTTTAAGTTTTCGTGAAACTTTCTACATTTGATACAAACATTGAAACAACACATTACTCAGGTGCTACTCAATGTTCAGGTGTACTGTATGGAGAGTGTGAATGTCTGAGTAGGCGATAAGATGTTAAGGGGAAAAGGGGACAGAAAACAATTTGCCCTCGATGGATGAGTTTAAGGCTGCAGTATTCAGGGAAGCATAAACATAGAAAAGTATAAACGAATATCAGCTTTCGGAAATAAATCTCTCTGAGTGGGACTTTCTCTTTACAATTGGTATATATGAAGGAAATACAAAAGTAAAAACTTTTGAGTATGTTAATGAAATAATGGTTAGTCGGGCAGGCAAATGATTAGGGTGATTATTAGACCGCTTCCTTCTATAATAATATATCATCATCAGCGATATATATAAAATTAATTAATAATAATAATAATAATAATAATAATAATAATAATAATAATTCTAACAACAATAGTTTCTACCAGCTGGTCTTCAGAATATGCAACCACTAGCCACCAATAAAATGTCCTGGGCATGACGATAAACTATATCCGGCAACAAGGCCTCTGATCAGTAGGTTTTGAGGAACTGCATACTATAGTGGGGTCCCTTGGGTATCTCTGTGAGAAAAAGAGCATCATGACTCAATACACTCCGCCAGAAATTTGTAAACGTCATTCTGTATTACTTGGTATTCACACCGGAAGCTCCAATACTGACATTTCAGAGTACTTGGATGTCAATCTAAGGACATTGAAGAGGGTAAGAAAAGTTGTGGGTGAGTGAGACTGATTACGAAGGTGCTATGAATGATCACAGGTGATGGCGGCCTTATGTCTCCATTCTATTTACACGGGGCCTCAGACTTAACACAGAAGCCTACATCAATGCCTTGAAGAGGTATTCCTGGCCTGGATCAGGTGGATGGGATGTGGTAGACTCTGTGTCTGGCAACATGACTCAGATACATGCCGCACAAAAAGAACAACACAGTCATAGCTATCAGACAATTTCTGCGACCACATCACCTCTTACATCTGGTCATTTAAATATCAGACACTAAATCCCTTGATTATGTGGTGGGCGTAGTTGAGCGAGAGAGAGTCTTTGTAAAACCAACAACGAATTGAACGCTGGTATTATGGCAAGGATTTACTCTTTAGTGCTTGTGTGTATTTTTGTGTAAGTTTCGTAAATATATCTGTTAAAATGAGATGTCAGTGTTATTCTCATTTTTGCGTACTGCGTACTTTAGACCACAATTTAACACTGTTTGTGCGTGTGTGTGTGTGTGTGTGTGCATATATATATATATATATATATATATATATATATATATATATATATAAAGTGGATATTAAAACACCCAGAATCTGTCAGATGCTTACAGAACAGAATGTCGATTCATGATGTTGACATCAATGTCCACTTTTACAGTTACATAAGTTATATCCTTGATATAGATCACTTATTTCATAAATATAGCATAACTTAAAACTGTACTTTATCATTATATATATATATATATATATATATATATATATATATATATATATATATATATATATATTTGACAGCAAAATCAAAAGTGAGCACATTCTGTTTGAAACAAATATATATATATATATATATATATATATATATATATATATATATATATATAAAGATATTAAAAAAACATTTAAAATTGCTACACAATGGCAATTACGTTTCAACACTACAAATGTGACTTCTTGGGCAATGGTAAACTACTGGCGAGTGAATGATTAATTTAATTTCAAAAGCAGAAAACCAACATTTTTTATTTCAGACAACAAAAAAAATGAAATATTGTCTTGTGGGCTTTATTGTGATTAATCAATCGAATGTGACGAACGATAAATTCAAACTCACCGAAAAAATAAATTTATTATATAGGTCATGACACGAAGTAATCTGCATAAAAATCCTAGACAATTTCATTATGCACAGATAAAAATGTTTACATTATTTTGTAAGATGTATACAAGTCTGGTGTTCAATTTTCCTAAGAAATCAAAGCGAAAGAGGTAGTGAGATAAATTAACATTATGCTAACTCGTTATATGCTCGGTCAGCTTCCTACATAAAATTGTGTATGTGATATTAAAAGGCCCCTTTAAGAAATTGGTAAGTATCTTAACCCTTTTGAAAAGAAAAAGATCTTAAATACAAATCTATTTTGGCTAATTAATATGCAACCCTTAAGTAAAGAACATCTATACAAATTATGTTAAAAATATCAACTAATCAATTCAAAATATTAAAAATCCTGACTAAACACATGCGCATCCATATACGATGGTTTTAATACTAACTAAGCATCAATAAAGAGCTAAATTAAATCAAAATAAATCTTACAAATATAACAGTAAGACATATACGTGGCACTGAAGTTCATCTACTGATTATTATTATCAGATATAAGTATTTTCAAATTCAATGTTTAAACATATTCTAAATTTTCTATGCCTACAATTTATAGTCAATTAACTTCTTTTGTTTAATAAGGAGTTTCTGTCAGAAAATCTGTTAATTTCTACATTTTATATGTAAGCATAGAGAGCAGGGTTCATTTAAAGATCTACATGCTGTAGCGATTTCTGTTTTAAATTTTCCAATTTACCTCATGAATTTTATTAGCTTTTTTAAAATTGATAAATACCTAGAAACATTTTTTCATAAGTGCTATTGGAGACGGATAGGGCATGTTGGTAACGCCTAGTCTTAAAAGAATTCTTAGTATAACCAATGCAATTTTTTCAGCGGTCGGATTCTCTATTGCAGAAATTGTACTTAGATAAACGAGAGAGTTTTTTGAAGATTTGTTTCGTAATGGACATTCGTTAGAATTTTTACAATTACATTGGTTAATGTTATCAATTTTTTTTTGAATGTGCATTATTTTGAAGTTTTTTTTTAAATTGGTTTACAATTTTATTATTGTGTTTCTTTATAATATTCTCAAGATTATCGGTGCAGCTATAACTTATTTGTAGTGTGTTTCTGTTAAATATTTTGCATCAGTTCGACATTCATGGAAATATATATCAGTAAAATGGCGGAACATCCAGCTTAACTTATTTCTGACCAATTGTTTAAATGTGGGGGGGGGTGACAAATGATTTTCCATTCCTATATTTTTTCCTTACATCAGTATTATATTATCTACACTTGATTTCAATGTACTTGTAACCACTATTTTTAAAGCTGTGTTATGAACACCGTTATATTTAGCAAACACATCTTTGTGAGATGAGTTTTTGCTAATACTACATTCTATAGAAGAGGGTATGTATAAGTTTTTGATTAGTTAATATTATTGATATAAGTGTTGATTAGTTAATATTATTAACATTTTTATATGAATACTCTTTATTTTAATGTTGTATATTAATTGAAAAAAGTAGTTTTGTATTTATGACGATATCTTATTCAAATGTTTCAATTTTTTAAGAGTTTCTTAAAGGGGGCTTTTAATTATCAACTACAAAATGTTATGTAAATTGCTGACCGAACTAGTTAGTATTAAGTTAAATTACCTCCCTACCGCTTTCGCTTTTACTCTTTATGAAAGTTGAACAGCAGACTTCTATACGTCTTACGAAATAATGTAATCATTTATATTTGTCCTTAATAAAATTGTCTAGGATTTATATGCAGGCAACTTCGTGTCATGACCTATATAATAAAAAAAATGGCACTTTGAGATTAGCGTAGATCACATTCGGTAAGTTAATCACAGTAAAGACCACACGCCTTCTTTATTTTTAATTTTTGCACGCCAGGAGGAAGTATTATTTTGAAATGAAATTAATGGGTCCCTCGCCAGTAGTTTACCATTTGTAGTGTTGTAACGTAATTGCCATTATGTAGCGATTTTTTAACATGTTTTAGTTTTATTATCCTGAAATAGATGACATGCAGCTCTACGCTGTATTGAACACTCTTTAAATTAAATGTTACGGACTGTGCAATTAAACTCCATTCATTCTCATTTAACCTGGATACACAAACACGCACAAACACACACATATATAAATTATGATTATATATTATAATTATTTTGATTTTAAAAATATGATTCTATCGAGTCACAGAAAACGTCCATGTTTCAAAGCCGAAACTATATTTATAAATAAAATTATTAAAATTAAATTCAAAATCCATAGACTCGTCATATCGTCAGATGTTAGGAATAAATATTAAAAAAATTCCTACTTGATTTATAAGCGTATACCGTATTGATATTTTGAGTTGTTAATCTTAAGGAAAATCTATTTAATTTAGGCACGGATGGGTTTTAATTTGCCTAAACAGCTTATGCATTCAATATATGTTAATTCAGGTTAAGTTTATGAGGGGTGGGGTGTCAAAAGTATACTTGCATTCTTCAGTGAGTCGTCTGGATTTCCAATGATAAAAAAATATGTTTTTAGGTATTTTTATTCATCTGCTTAATTCATATTTTTATGCACAAACGTTTTCTAAAAGGGTCATTTAAATATAAGCAAGACATATTAATTATACTTAAATTTTATTAAATAACTTTCTAAGTACCATACGAAATTCTAATAACTAAAAAAACCATACAGTATTGTTACAAAGATATATTAGAATTTTATTACAAATTAATGATCAAATATAAAAATGTATGTATCATCTCTATTGTATATTCTTCTTATTTTTTTAAGATTAATTGTTACTTACGGAAAAAAATTAACAGTGCCTATAAACGTACTTATTTCATTTTGACTTAAGTTTTTATTTTTCAGAAACTTAATAATGTATTTTTTCATATATGCACAAAGGACATGGGTCATTTAATGACCTAAAATCTCTATCTTTTCTTATTCGATTTTACTGTCTGTGTTTTATTGATGTCCTTTAAGTGCCAGAAATATTTAGATACGGACGTTTGATTTCAGTATTTATTATTATAAACGGACCTTTGATGTTGGCTCCACCTTCTTTTGAATTCATTTCATATGCATCCAATGTAAAATTTTATTATTTCTGGATCTTCAGTAGATGAAATATTGCATTGATAACTTATTGATTCAATAAGGCATTTATTATCAAGAGGACACTTTTGAGGATTTCTACAGATACATAATTTTTCTTTATCTTCATTTCTTTTTATTTTAGTTTCTATATTTTTTTTTATTTTGATACATGTGTTTATTTACACTTTTAGTGTTGTGTTTCTTAATAATCATTTCTACGTTATCAGTACAGATGTAACTTACTTTTAGAGTATTCATATTAAAAAAAATAAACCTGAACTATACGGTTTTAACAGTGAGAAAACAGCACCGTTCATTCAAAAATTGTCAGAATCTGAAAATGATTTACTGGAAATAATAGATAACATAAATATTCATGAAAATAAAAGCTATTTCCAAGATGTCTGCACAAAATATTAAATGATATTAATGCCACTGATAAAATTTTAATGAAATCGGATAAAACAAGAAATTGTTATAAATTATCACTAACGGACTACAACAATCTATAAGTTTGTAATAGTTACTTAAATATGGTGAAAACATTAATATCATTAGTAGAAACATGACAGATAAATTGAATATTAGTGATAGGGTAGGTAATCTTAACAAGAAAAGAGTTCTATATTACCATAAAGGTTCACAAAAACCGATATCAAATCTAATCCGACTACAAGAATTATCAACACTACACGACATGAAATCGGCAGAATTAGTAAGAAAATGTTAGAATGGGTCAACCAACAATCTGTGGATCAATGCTTAAGAAGTTACTAATTGGTTTACTGATTTCAACGAGAAATCAAATTGTACTTTAATGCAGTTTGATATTGAGAATTACCTCGAATCGATATCAAAGGAACTTTTCATGAAAGCTATGGATTGTGCTACCCACTACTCAGAAATAACAGAAGTAGAGAAAAACAATTACGAATGCGAAAATATCAATACTCATTGATCATAATGAGCAATGAATTAAAAACTGTAATGATCACTTTGACATCACAAAGGGAACATTGGACTTTGCAGAGTCCTCTGACCTTATATCACTTCTTGTATTATATAATCTTACTGCATATCGCGAAACTAGTATAAATGACATTAGGTTGTACAGGGACGATGGTAAAAAATTCTACGACCTTTAAAGTTGATAAAATTAGAGAACTATTACATAGAGAATATAAATGCCTAAACTTGAAAATTACTGTAAATTCTAAAATGAAATATTAACTTCTTTGATATAGCGCTAAATTCAATGAATAATATTTCTACCTTACAAAAAGCCGAATACTAATCTATTGTATATTCACCTTAAGTCTAATCTTAATCCATCTATAAATAAGCACATACCTTTATGTATTGAAAAAACATTTCGAACAAATTCAGCAAATGAGAAAATATTTTATGAACATAGTAATTAATATGATAAAGCTCTAAAGAATAGTGGATATAAATGCCCAAAACTCATTACAGAAAAAAGAATGAAAACGGACACCCTAGAAAAAATAGAAACATAAAGATCATTTGGTATACACACCCATACAACCAAATGGTAAGAAATAAGTTAGAACAAAATTTCCTTGTATTAATCCATAAAAATTCAAAAAAAAAAAAAAGCTCAGTACAATTTTTATTAAAAATAAGTAAAAATTAATTTATAGTTGTACCGAAATCTTTCTGATGAAGTCGTATTTTCGAAAAGCTTTTCATGTTTAAAGGATGAGTGACAACAGAATACCTAAGGTCCTCATGTCTAGCCAGGTTGATCTACTATCTATATTTCTCATGTTGTCTGTCTGTGTGTCTGTCGTGGGCGCTGTTACCTCCCCCAGGCCACATTTTCACAAGATTTCGATGCGGTTTTCACCACAAGTTTGCAAATGGCTGCCGTAAGGACATGACGGAGCCCGTTTTTTGAGTTCGGACTCAGGTTCCAAAAAACTCGATAATTGAAAAAGTCGATAACTGAAAAAATCTGCTTACAGAAGGAATATTCGCATTTCAACCAAATTTGACACCCTTTTGGAGTCTACCATTAGAAGTGTTGTCCAGAAGTTTCATGACCACGGACCCCTGAACAGCGCGGAAAATCGATAAAACCTCAAAACCGATACGCCCGGATTGTGCCTGAACCGCATGTCGGTTTTTAGCGAAAAACCGACCGGATTTATGAGGAGGCCATTGAGAGTCACCATGTGAAGTTTCAACTCTGAGCACCCCCCAAACAGAGTGCAAATTGGCAATCGGTTAATCCTTAAAAATGTTTTTTTTTTCCGGTTGGGTATTTTCTACATGCAGATTAATTTAACGTCACGCTATGCGCGGAAAGAAACAGGTCAGTGCGTGCAGTGGAGTGAAAGAAAAACAACATTTGAACTCAAATTCTGGAATGGGTGCAGGGCCATTGAAATTCGGCTTTTTTATCCCTGCTACCAGGTCTGACTTTGAGCCACAAATGACATATTCGACTTTGTCAACACTTTTGCTTTAATCGTCGCATCTTACCAAAATAAGGACTTCCTTTATTCGCGTCTTTACTGAAAAAAAAAAAAACGCATACGTACTGAGTGAAAATGGTTCCGCGCTTTGCTGTCCATTTTCCAATTATTGAAACCTTTTCCCCTAGCCCAGGCCGCATCCCAGACCTGACGAGGAGTTTTTGCGCTAAAACAGCAGGGCTTCCTCCCAAACCATTTCAAAGCTAATGCCGGCAAACGTTTAGCGGCTTTTCGTTGTCGTACAAACCAAACGATCAAACGCTTCATTGCAGCTCCTTGCATTCTCATGGCCGGCATCACGTGCGTTAGAGCCAAGCTGCATATGCAGCAGGCAGCTTGACCCCGTTTTGTTAAATCATGAGCGCGTGCGTGAATACGTGCTAGCATCTTCCATTTTACATGAGCTCATTCATTGGTCAAAGTCATGGCCATTGTCCAGGCTACACCAATCAATGACAAGTCAGGCTCCCTTTAAAAACCTTCAGCGCGGCTGCATCCGCACTCATGTCTTGATTTGATCGCCATTAACGCATCTGTCCTTGAATTAATTGACAGCTTCCTACTACCGCAAGTTATCGATTTGCTTAAACGTTTACATTACCTATTTTATCTCAGCGTTTTGCCTCTACTGCGCAGCTCAGTCCATCTTTGCGTTGCATACCTATTTTCCCTTTTCGTAGTTCAGTTTTGCTATGTCGCAAGTTACATCTCTTCTGTCTTTACTATGCGGTTTAATACTCTGCAGTGTTTCACTGCTTTTTAACCTTCAACGCTTCAACGTTTTGGTTGCGTAACCTCTTCCTACAGCGACGTTTTCGTGTTGCCAGAAAGCACGGCCCATAGCTAGGAAAAGCTTTTTCCATACCGCTCCACTGCATTTTTAGTTTTCGTATACAACGAGATTGCACTGCTTCAGCTTCGGCATCAACTTCTATTCGCATTCTTACACAGCATTTCTACAACCCTTCAAATGGCTCCTACACGACGAACATCCGCACGTCAGCAACTGAAGACCCCTAATACCGTTAACGTTACACATGCAGAACAGGCGGCTGCGGAGGAACACATAATAACTCCGGTTACAAATGATCATATAGCGTCTACTTCAACTTCTGCTTCTGGAAACTGTGCCAGGGGTGTTGCACGTTTACAAATTCATTGACAGAACTCCAGATCCAGCTGAAATGGCTAACATTCCAGTGGAGTTCTTAAACAGCCTCCACTTCGCTGGTCTCCCTCCTCACATTCTGGAAAATAAAGTGGGGATCCCGGTTATGTTGCTTAGAATCCTGCGTCCACCGAAACTCTGTAATGAAACCAGGATGGTTATTCTGGCTCTACACCCAAACATTATTGAGGCCAAAATTATAACTGGCTGCACTGAAGTCCTCAGCCAGTGATATGCAAACTCCATTCCATTTTTCTTTCCATGCAAGAAAATTGAGGTCCCTACACTTTCACATCCGTACTTACTGCAAATGCTATTCTACATGTATGCTAACTTATTGGTTGCAAGAGAAAAATTAACATCGCAGATTGCTGTGTGGATTTCAACAATTGACTGCTTTAAATTCCTATTGAGGAAAACCCAAACAAGTAGTTAATCACATCTTGCAAAGTTGTAACCGATCGTATTCAAAAACTGAAGAGATTCGTTTAATTGTCAGAGAAGTCGAGCACGTCCACGCAAATAAGTACTCATTTTAGCTATTTAGGCATTTGAGAGAGTCAGGTATGGTGTACAATGCATGCTTCAGCTGCACACACCACTGCAGAACTGAAAAAGACCTATTACTCTTCGATTTGAGTGGTGAAACTCAGGAAGCTTCTCGAGGAGAAACTTTACTCGATTACGTTGCAACAACATTTAACTGATCACGCATTGTGATGCTGATTGTGAAAGCGGCAGCGCCGTCTTTTGGGCAAAAGATGCGTCCCTATTTTGCATACGAAAAGATGTCTCAAGATTTGAAATTTTGTGTTCAGCTGTGTCTCTATTCAAAACCACAGATCCAGCATTCAATATGTTTGATTTGTCAAGGACCTCTTTTTCCTTGCATGGAAATGAAAAATGGAATGAAGTTTGCTGAGGGCTTCAGTGTAGACCACATTTTCAGCTTTGTGTGAGGGTGAATAAAGGAAAACATCATCGCGCCTGCCGACTCGAGAGCAGGCAACGTAAAGTTGGCCATATGAGAAGCACTGCTCCTCTAAGTGTACACCAGTGACAGACAGTGTTTGTCCTTGGGCCTTATTAATTGTCATAGCAAAACAAGGTGTGAATGAGAATGGGGATCTTCTGAAAGTGAAGGGTACATCGGCATCTGATGGATACAAATGCATCCTTGGGATAAGCACTTGCTCCCCTTTACCGCATTATTGTGAAGCACTGAACTCATCGTCAACTAATGTATAGTTACAAGCATCAATTGTCTCTCCTCACATCACCATATCATATGTACAGAAATGAATGACCCCGACCAGATTACGGGCCCTTTCAAAAATGCGTGCGAGACTCCTTCGTGCAGCAAAAAATCGATAAAAAGCTCCAGTTCGACCCTGCCATCAGCTGTCAGTTTTTGACATCTTTTCACGCCCAGGCTGCAATTAACGTCAAATGTCGATTCAACTTCCGACATTTGCGGCGTCAATTCGTAACGGAGACAGATTTTCAATTTGGACTCAGGCTTTCAAAAAATTAGTAAATCGGCTGCTACTCCGGTATTTGGGCGGATTATATTCTAAAATTTCGGGCGTTCTTTCCAATTCAACCAAAAATTCAACGCGGCCCAGATAGAGGTGCAATGCATTGAATGCCGTGTGACCCCGTCGTGACTCAAAAATCTATACAAACCTTCGTGTTGACCATGCCCTCAGCAGTCCATTTCTCACTTCATTAAACTTTGTTCTTTCTCCCAGGCTGCATACCAGATCCGATTTTTCAATTTACGTCATTGTGTCATGCCGGAGCCGGATTTTTTATTTGGGACTCAAACTTTGTAAAAAAACCGATTAACTCACATGTGATACTGATTTTGGGGGTTTTAAGTTTAATGACTCGCCTGCACTACGCGGCCCAGTACATCTAAGCTTTTCACCTAATTTTAGACTCAGTGCAGTTGACTCCGCGTTGTTAAACACTTTTGAGATCTTTTTATTTGAACTTAAAATCGGATCAATGTATGGTTTCCAAAGTACCGGCTTAACAAAACAAGGGCAACAACAACCGCGTCCAAGTAGTATGACCAGTCTCAATATTTCAGCAAACTGGGTTGGGTGTGAAAAAGTATTTGTTGTTGACATTCTTTTTTCATTCGGTTTTTCCAGTTACAAGTCCTTTTTTAAAGCTGATCGTTTTGTGTTCATTTTGTTTAGTTCTTTTTTCGTAACAGATTTAATGTTTAGTATAGAGCTTAGAAAAAATTCGAAGTGTGAGATAGGCAAGAAAAAGACATGTAGGAACATCAGCAAGGCAAGGAAGGGCAAAAATATTTTAAGTCAGGTGATAGCGATTGCTGTATGAGTCGAACGATTTTTGAATCAAGCACGGGCAACGCTGCTAGTAGTCGATAAATGCATGCTAGAAGGTGGTAACTCACGTATAAAGACAAGCTAAAGGGTAATTTCTCAGCTGCCAATGTGACTAAAATAACTTTGAGCGATTTTCCCTAACTATTTGAAATATCTGGAGATATTTGTAACAGAATGGTATCAGGAATTTTGAAATCAGTTATATTGAACGTCTAACAGAGGAAAAACAACGGCGAAAAGCGTCAGCAAATCTTCATGTTACTATGTTGCACAAAATCTGCACGTGTTTATAAGTGTCTAGCAAGACTATACGGCACAAGCATAAACACTGGATATTTTGTCGGATTACCATATATAGAAATCGACGGGAGCGCATATATATATATATATATATATATGACATTATATTTGTGTTGTCAACAAGAATGTTACGAATAGGGTCCGGTATGCATCCATGAGTATTTAAATATGACCTAATTGATCTATATTCAGAAAGGTGTAATGTCAGTCTTGACTTTGATATCTTGTGTCTGTTTAGAAAATGAAAACAATATCTAAGTACATACATATAACAAACTTATTATTATTATTATTAATTAGTATATTTTAACCATGAAAATAGCTAAATATTTAGCCGAAAGTGCTCGGATAAAAGGAAAAATTTTTTATATAATTTATCATCCAAAAAGAAAAAAAAAACATTAGATCACATGTGAAATTGTATTATTCAATGAAATGTGCATATATATATATATATATATATATATATATATATATATATATATATATATATTGACGATATGTTGATGGAACGAATGGGCAACGATGCACTCTTATCCAGATAAAGTCTCAAGTAAAAACAACAATACTGACTAATGAAAAACTAAAAGTTCCAAAATCATAGCATATAGTGCTCGAGGCCTATATTACCCAGACAGAACCCAAAATATTTGACAACGTTAAATCCTATGAAATGATGGATTCGTGATCCTAGTTTCACGCGATCTTCGCTGTTTTGATTTCCAGCAAGGTTAAACTTTATTAATATAAATAATAAATTATTGAGTCTAGTGCAGAATTACATTCCAGATTTGGAATATGATGGACCCTGTGAATACGTGCAGCATAAAAGAAAAAAAATATTAAAAGTCATTTTAAATATTTATGTTTCTTTTTATTTTTTTACTATTACCGACCATCTTCAAAGCTTGTTCAAATCCTCAATGGTCTTGCTATTTGATTGACTTCTTCCCCTTTAGGATGGTAGTGTTGATCGGTATATCTTCATTTAATTTTTAAGCTAAGGTTTGAAAGATTTATCCGGTATCTTTTTTTTAGTTTATCTTAGGTTAAAGCGTCAAATGTGCGACTATGTTCTTTTGTCGTGTTGGGTCTTCCACATTTTGAAGGAAAGTTCAGTAGATCACAATTCATTGGTATTTTTTTTTTATTTCATTTGCGAGTAATTGTTCAAGGTTTTCCTATATTTGCCAACTTATTTCTTTCGGCTTGCTGGCTAAGTTGGGTTCTTGAGTTATTCTTTGTATTTTGGAATTCTTTCCACCTTTCATTACAGCATCTCATTTTTGTATTTACTTTATTCCGAGAAAGTTTCTTGTTATTTTCTTTCTACCTCTTTCTATTTTTTTCTTATTACTTTCTACATTCTTTTTAGTGCTTTCTTTCTTTCTTTCTATTACACACACACACACACACACACACACACACACACACACACATATATATATATATATATATATATATATATATATATATATATATATGTTTATTCCCTTTCTTCTTTTGCTTTCACCTACCGTTCTCATATTTTCTTCTACAACATTAATTCTTTATTCCTCTTTTCCATTCTCATTCCAGCCTCTTATTCTTTCATCAATCATACCTTCATTTTTTCTCATTGTACACCTATTCTCCTCTCTGTCTTTATCTGTCTGTCTGTTTGTCTCTCTCTCTTTCTGATGAGTAAAATTAACTATATATATTAACTAAGTAATCGTAAGCTACTAATACGTATGAGCTTTTCAATACGGTTGTTTTAAAAATTCTTGAAAGCAATCGTTTTGAAAAGCTCTAGTAGTAGCAGACGATTGTAAAGACATGAAACTCTGAGCCGTACAATTGACGTAAGTTTTATATATATTTAATTATATACTTTATAGATCTGTTTCGCTCCAGTGAGGACTCTTTTGAATATACCAACTATCAAATAGACATTTATTTGAAAATCTCTATATGAACTTTATTACACGCATATATCCTTGCTCATACTTCTTTAAATATATATATATATATATATATATATATATATATATATATATATATATATGCCCCTGAAAAATTTATTTCAGTTGAGCTCTCTGGGAGGAAGTGTGGGTTTGCAAACAGTGGCTATTACGGCTAATAATGAAAGACTCTACGGTAAATCAAATCGTGTTCTCTCAGTCACTGTGTGTTTATTTAAAATAAATACGCGTAAATTCACTTTCATCCCCGCCGTGCATAGTGTTAGAACCCGCGACTGACGCCAATTCAGTCGGGTTTCGATCCTAGCTAGAGGCAACCGGACATCTAGCCATACTGATGAGCTGTGATACAGCGAAATAGTCTGTCTGTGGATGACTGCACACACACACACACACACACACACACACACGCACACATATATATATATATATATATATATATATATATCAGTGTGTGTGTTCATATCGTACACGTCGTACATATCGTACGGGAACTAGCATTTCAACGCATTGATGGCGTAAGCCATACTATCCGCATATCCAGTTATACAGCATCTGACTCATCTAGATCCTGACCAACATTGCTTAACTTCGATAACTGTATTGGAACCGGTTTTTGAAGTTCTCGTGATTTTTACCATAGAGAGCATTAAATGAAATTTGAGGATAATAATGATAATAATTATATAGACGTGAAAACATAAATCTCTAGACCCGATAGACGACACCGATTGACTATGTAATAAAAGGTACAGGTGGAAGATAAGTCAACATCGAGGACGGCGCCGATTTTACAATTTGATGATTACATGAGAAAGATCGAAGGAGGATTATTTAGAATTACCAAAACCAATGCTAAAACGAACAGAAGATTGAAAAGAAAGAAGAGAAATACAAGAACTATCAGGAAAAAAGAAAACGGATAAGATGAAAAAAAATTGATGGAATAACACATTAACAGACAAGCACAAATCTATGTAGGGAAAAAATCTTAACATAGAAAATGACTGACATTTCATAGGAGTCCAGAACGATGCCATAAAGCCGAAACCTGAAAAGGCATAGACAGATAACATACAGAGCAGTAAAGGAAGACTGTGGGAAAAACATAAGGAAATAGACTAGATGTAGAGTAACTATAGCATAAGTTGACGTATAAATCAGATAAAAGCTTAGATGAGTCGTGAAGTTTTTTGTTTGTTTGTTTGCTTTTCTTTTTAAGTGGAAACTGCAAATTATTGTATTTTGACCATAGCCATTGTTATATTCACCGGTCAGAATCTGTGCTTGATGATGAAATGCATAAAAATCCTTTAAGTCTTTGACATTCACACGATAAGCTGAAAAAAAAGGTTCTAGTTATGATTTTGGTGGATATGCCCTTCTCTGAATGCCTTGTAGCATTATTAGAATATTAGAAAATATATCCTGTGTGTGGCATTGTGACAGAGATGCTTTCATAGTTTCTATCATCGCTAGTTCTGCTTCAAGTAATTAAACAAAATTCTAAATGTTTTCTTTTAAGGCAGTCATGAAAACAACTAGCAATCTGTCGAAATAGTAGTAAGTGATCTATCGATAGAAGCTAGCTAAATAAATTATGGAACATGGAACTGCAAATAGTGACTATTAGAATAGGCGGAGCGGTTGCAAAGACTAACCCCAAACAGTTTAACGAAGTAGGAGGAATGAATGAATGAATGAATGAATGAATGAATGAAGACAAAACTGTAAAATTTACGACAATACTTCGGAGTGTACTGGTGATGAACGAGAGCCTTTTTGTTTTTGGGCTCAATTGACATTTATAAACAATAGACATGCCCTAATAACAATGATGATTTTTAACTTAAGTAAAATGAAAGCATATCAAATATTGTAACAGTAAATAAAATTTAACGGGCAAATAAAAGAGAAAAAATAAAAATAAAACATAAATATGTACAGATAGATTTATAAATGAAAGTGTCGGGTTTGAGTTGGAGGATTTTTCGTCATTTCAAACCTTGTCATGTTATTTCAATTCGAAATATGTTTTATATTGGTCGTGATTAAACTTGACTTTATATATAAACATTGCTCATGATTACATTAGAAGAGATAAGCAAGAAATTGTCTTGTTTGTTAATGAAGCTAAATATTGATCACATTTAAGTTTGATTCTATACATAAACAATGGTCGTGATTATATCTACGTCTGTATGTAAACACTACTGGTTTTTATATTTGAGCCTACGAATAAATAGCTGTCGATTTTATAATATATTATACAATAGCTGAGTCTCAACTGTGGCGTCATGTTTACACTTGAGTAATTTCATAAAGAATGGTCGTGTTTACATTTGAGCCTATAGGTAAATATTAGGAATTGATACAGGAATAGTATCTAGTCAGCGCGTATCCCACCTGTAAACAACCTTAACGTAGATAGAGTCGCTTATTTCCAGGTTCCGCCAACAACGCGAGTAATTGATTCATTTATTTGTTTTTAGAGATTATCAACCGTTTGAGGCCGAAAAGAATTATCTTAGAGTTTTGTTTTTTGTTTTTTTTTTGCGAGTGAATAGTACAATACATTTTTTTTGAGAATTACAGTACTTTTTTTTAGATAGATGGTTTACTATTTACGCGATCCCTGCTAGGGACGAGATGGATTCATACATTTCCCATGAGATTTACGCGTAAGGGAACGTAACTGACCAAATGTGGATCTGAAATTAACTCTTAAATTTCACATTACAAATGCTGACCATTATACTAGCTGCACATCGGTATAACACCGGAGAAGGAAACGACAACAAGAAAATTTGAAGCCGTATGTTTAGTCCTAAAAAAATCTGGTTTTTCACGTATCAAAGCTCAAATAATAATTATAATCAACATAATAAGCTAAAAAATAAAAAAAAAAATTCCCTAAGAAAATATTGTATAAATCAAAACCCTTTGCATGTAGCTAGGGTAAAAACTCATATTAATGATAATAAGCGTAGCAAGAAGGCAGAACGAGTATTTTGTTGCAGATAAGCACGATATTTGATGATCATTATCCAAAATGCAGTCGATTTCTTTCTCCATTTACGATGTGAACCGATCCTTCCTCATTAATGAAGCAAGTTCGCTTATACATGCTTCGATTTTCAATCCAGAGAAAAAATAAATAGAACAAAAAAACATATAAAAATCTAACTAAATAAATAACGAAGGAGTGTCTTGCATTAAAGTCTGCTTGAGTAGCGGGTGAATAAGTGCGTTTCTAGATAGGAAGTCGAAAAAAAGAAAGAGGAAGAGAAAGAATAACTGAGAGAAGTAGAGGGACAAAGAAAAATAAAAAAAAAGAGTGGTTACGAAAATGAAAGATAGCAACAAAAGAAAAAGGGGAAACATAAAAAATATGAAGAGAAACTGTATTTGGAAAGGAAAGGAAAAGAAAGTAGAAAGCTAAAAATGAGCATTTGCACGAACAGATGAACCATGCGCTGACTGTTGAACAAATAGAAAGCCGAGGATGAAAATCTCTTTCAGGCAATCCTCTCTTGTGGTTGATGTTACAGAAAGCGTAGGCTAAACCAAAATGTCAAATCTTACCGTACTACTCAAAATTTAAATGACAAGAACTGAGTCAGGGTGGTCTGAATCCGTGGCCATAGCATCCTGGCAGTAATCGTCTTATTCTTCTTTGTGTTCTATCCATATGCAGTTGGGTGATTATGGCTTTCCATAACATTCTGTCCGTTGTAGCTCTTATTAGAGTTTATTTTTTGCTATCTCTTTTAATCTCCGTTCTGCCAACAGTTTACACAAGCTTGTTACATAGGTTAGGCGCTGCTTCCCTCTGTCCATCTTGTCTTTAATATGTCCTGTGAGTTTAAATTTCTCTAAGCTGTCTTTCTTCATTATATACCCTATAAATATCAACTGTCTCATTCTGATTCTAAGTATACGTATTAAGATAAGTATTTGTTTTCATTTTTTCTAAAACTTCTTCGTTGCTCACATGTTCAGTCTATGGTATTCTCGGCATCCTTCTGGAAGTAATATATTGCCGTTTACTAAGTTTTAACATTGATTGACGATTAACAGTAAGTACTGTTGTGTCAGTAAATAAATCACTAGCTCTGGGGCCCGTCCCAGACTGATGATATCCGTTCTGTTCATTTCCCTGTTCTTCCTGATTTCTCCAAGAATAAATAAATACACATATGAAATAAAGCGAGGAAACTTTCAGTTGTCGATACAATATGTCATGCAGCATTGAGGTTCCCACAGAGGTATTGCCGAAACACACATAAAATCCACACATAATGCAATTTAGAGATAGTTATGTATGTAAGATGGAGGTGGTTAAATCTCCGTAAAACCAGCTTTTGAAACCTGATAGATCAGGCAGTCAAATACTCCATAATTTATGATGATGACTGTCACACACTCTTATTCATCTCTCTTTTCTAAATGCAGTATTATCTTCTGCTGTTAAACTTAATTTAATTTAAAATTTACGTTGTAAATATATTGCGCTGGAAAATCTAACACTTTCAATATTCTAACAATCTCATTGAGGGCAAATGTATCAGGGGGATAGTAACGTTGTTCTGCTAACGAATGCTGAAATCACAAGGGAGAGAAAAATGGACTAACGAGAAACTTTACAGTATAGGAACTACAATAAATTTATACTTGTAATTAAAGCGAGTCCTCTAAAGATTGTTTAAAATGTGACGAAATTGCAGAGCTTAACTGTCACGGGACAGGGTTAGGGGAACAGCTCCGTAAAACTCAGCAATATAAAACATATGTGTTCTGTTAGCCAAGTTCAACAAGAAGCAGTAGCAAAAGAAGCATAACGAAGTGTATTTAAGGACATATTTACTGCTTCAAAAGTGGATACCGTACTATCGTGATATTCCGCGTCGTGTGCGATATTTTAGCATTCTGATTTACATTTTCAGACATATCGAAATCACTTTTCTGGGAATATTCAATCTTGTTTAGATTCGAATAGATTTCCCATGCTGAATCCACTTTGTAACAATTGTATTGACAAAGAAAGAGTCTTTTTCTTCTTATACTTCTTGTTGTTCTTCTATGTTCTACGTCTCTTAAGGATATATGCGATTATCGTTCACCACAACTTTATATACTTTGTGGCGATTGGCAGTGTTGTTTACTCGGTTAATTAACCCCCGCCCGTTTCGCCATATATTTACGCGAGCTCGTCAGGCAAGTGGCTTTTTGGCTTTCAATATATCTCCTCTCCTCACTATACCACGTGAGGATTAGGGGTCACAAGCCGTCCTTCGTCTTTATGTGTGAAAGTATTCCGAATGTCTTTTCCTGATCGGGCCATTTTTTTTTTTTCAAATTTATTTAAATCCTCCTTCTTTACTCGCTCAGTTTATAGGATATTCAGTATCCTTCTTTATAACAACATTTATGATGACCCCAGTTTTATCTTCATCCGTGGGGAGATTGTCCAGATTTCATTGCCTTATAAGATGGTGGATCTCACATAGCAATCCAGCACTTTTTTATTTGTTTCTAATGAAATTTTCGTTTATCAACACGTTTCTCTGCTTTTGGAATGCTAAATTACATTACAAAGTTCACTTTTGAACTAAATATCAATAAGGAATTCCCATTTCTATATATTCCCATTGACTATAACAAGGATAATTGAACCACATCACATTATAAAAAGTCTACTAGTTCTATCTCTTGTCTTCTAAACTGCAGCAGAAATTGTCATGAAAAATATAAAAACGTTTGTCATTAATAACCTAATCCAAAGGCCTAAACACATCTGCTTCTCTAAAATAATATACTTTAAAGAATGAAATAATATAAAACAAACATATCAATAACGATTACCATAATTATTTCGGTTCCGGAGATTATTGGCGGTTCTACAAGAGTGGGTGAACAACAGTAGCCCCTCCTCTATTCAATCAGATAATGTTGAATTCTTTGTTCGGAAATCCTCTTCCAACTCAACCCTCGACTCATTTCGAGTATCCAATCCTGATTTCCCCAATAGGGCAGAGATTCTACTGAGAGATATGCACATAACGGCATCACTGGTTTCAGACATCATTTCTAAATTAGTTTTTCTATAAGGCAAGTGGAGGTGACGGGATCTCCGCCATCATCCTAATCATATGTGCGATCGAGCTGCTTCCTTGCTTTCTAGCTTGCTGGAAGTCATCTTCTGTAGTTCCTGTTTATAAGAACTCTAGAGAATCTTATGGTCCCTCAAACTATTGTCCTATTATTCTCCCACAGGTTTTCGACAAAGTATTCGCGGGTTTTATCAATGCTGAAATGGTTAAACATCTTACTTTGCACGATCTACACGCTGACAAACAATATGGTTTCTCTTTTACCAGGCCTACCACTGATGTGATAACGGCCATCACTGAATATGTATATCAAGCTATTGATAATAACGGTGAAGCTTGAGCTGTGGTTCTAGATATCTCAAAGTCGTTTGACAGGTTTTCGTATGTTGGTCTACTACGTATCCACGGTTTTGATATTACTAGACGACTGCTGGATTTAATCCCATCGTTCTTATCGAATCGTGAATGAAGGTTATCTTGAACGGCTTCGCTTCCACATCCCTTCACTCGAACGCGGGTGTCCCCCAAGGCTTTATGTTGAGTCCTACGCTGTTTCTGATCATAATCAATCATCTTCCTGATGTCATTAATACCCAAGTAGGCGTTTATGCAGAAGACACTACAAATTCCAATACCCTGTACAATGATCAAAGTTCTTTATCAATATACTTTCTCCCACGGATAATGTGTTTTTTTTTTTTGTAAAACGGTTTACATATGATATGCCACAAACACTCTGTCATGGAGTCTCACCTGCCACCAATCGGAACATCAGCCTGCCACCTATCGTGACATCAAGCAGCACATTAATAAGCAGTATAAAGATCATTATATTATTAAACAGCTACCAACAAAGAATACCAAAATAGTAGCAAAATCAAATAGTAAAAACATTTATTATCCATGAAACAAAACTTATAAAACAAAAAGAGCCATCAATAAAACTATTCTTATAACTTAAAAGCCCTTACCGTCGAATGTATATTAAAATACACGCCTTGCCTCATTTACGTTACAGCATTCATTGCTAACATCACATGACTCACACGTTCTACAAAAATAACGATGAGTCTCTACTTGCACTGATACTGACTTGAGAAATTCGAAAGCTTGGATCATATTACGTTTTCTTTTCTTCTGAAATGAAATTCGGACAATTGGTAACGGAATTTTTTCTTTGTCTTGGAAAAGTCAATAATTAAAATTAATCGACACAAAATGTCTATTCTTTCTGGAAGACTATTATTTTGAAGACGTTTGCTCCCAGTAAACGTTAAAATACGTTCACCAGATATCCAACTCACGACACCTTATTCGAAATTTGGAAAAGGATAATAGCTTATTAAATAGACATAACTTTTTGTTTTCTTAAATAGGTATATACCCGTACGTACACACACACACACACACACACACACACACACACACACACACACACACACACACACACACACACACACACACACACACACACACATTAAGATATCTTTTTCTTATTTGAAAATTCTAAATTGTTCTTGTATACGCCATTGAGTTGATGCCAAGCAAATCTGCCTCAGGTTCACTGAATTTACCAAAAAGATGCGTTTTGATTGATAAAAACATGACAACTAGAAATTAAGAAACCCAGTTCTCATTTTAATTTTTGACTCGGGTTTCTTCTTGACTTACTTCATTTCATGAAACTGTCAAACTCACGCACAAATAGAAAAAAAAACAAACTTTGACACACCTCTCCCTCAGTGCGTGAAATTTGACTAACCTGTTACTAACGTCTAAGATATACTTAAACCCTAAGTATCCACTTATCCAGAAACTCACTCGATCTCACTTGTCGATCAAATTTCTCTTTTAGATTAATCTAGAACATACACCGGCGGATTGATTTATTTCTTTACCGATTTTTAACCTTTTGTTTATTATATAAAAACGAGATATATTTTGAAAGAAATTATATTTTGAATGAAAGATTAACGTTTTTTGAGCCATTATAGCATTAACATTTCTAACGTTTAACCCACAACTTGCGTATCAGTTAGATTCATACGTATTCGTATTGGCGAATAAGTGAATGAAATTAACCCAACAGGAATTCGAACTCTGCTTTCCGGCTTCTCACCACAGACCGCTAGCCATTAAACCACCCGAAAATCCATCTCCGATGTTAGTAAAGTTAACATTGACGCTACGGGCATTTTGAAACATTTTAATAATACCACACATATATTTTTGTTAATTTCTAGCCTAGATCTCTGTATATAATAGAAGCTGACTACTGTTAGTAGGATGGAAAATCTGTGTTTGATTCTAATTAACATCTTTTTCTGTTGCGACAATTCGTGGCTTTTATATATTATGCCAGCCTCCTCGGGCGCTTAAACCAGTGAAGTCTGGGAACCAGCGAATATAGCTCCTCGGAGCAATTTCCATGAAAGTATTTGTAGAACAGACAGAGGGAGGCGACGGCGCGTCTGTGAGAAAGTGTCTGTAGGCGAGATGCCAGATCAGGGCCAATTATATTGCATATCCGCCTCTGGAGCCTATCAAGAACCCCGAGGCAAACAGAAGGGACTCCAGACCACATATGGCAGCAATACTCCATGCAAGGGCGAATTGTTTTATAAAGATTTGACCAACATAAAACAAACTCTCAAAAATATAAATTACACCAAACATGTCGTCTATACAACATTAGACTTGACGGACTTTATAAAAAAAATGAAACAAACATTTATATTAAATAAACTAAGATTATAATTAGCTTATTCTACCGTAACAAAATACACACAAACTATAAACAAAGAAGCCATTAAAACTTTAATTTTCAACTTGGATTAATCTTACATAATCCAGATTTAAAACGTTTAACTTAATTCTTACTAAGTAGACATCTTAAGAATTTCCTGCGATAAAAAATAAAATATTATTTAGAAATTCGTATGTCGTATGGCAGATAGCAGTAATATGTAGACATTAGTTTCTAACTTTTGCCAATTCAGTTCAGTTATCTACCTATCTATCGATCTATCTCGTATGTTCGCCTGTCTATGAGAACTACCAACTGATCAAAGCAGGTTTGTTTGGAGTTTGAAATCAGTTCACCGAGTGTGTTTTCAGTACGGGGAAATTACGCTCTTTTGAACCCTCATCTATCTATCTATCTATCTATCTATCTATCTATCTATCTATCTATCTATTTCAGTTTGTTCATATTTAAGTCTATTTATATCACTTTATTTCAGTGTTTTCTTTAATCCAAGTTACTTCCTTCTTTCTATCCTTTTTCCTTCCTTTCTATGTACCTCAAAAGTAAAAACTTTTAAAAGCAGTTGAGTAGAAAATATCTAATAAAATTTTCATTTGATTTCATAAATTACACTGATGTAGTCATAGATTGTATACGTAATGTACGTTTTATTTTTTGGATATATCATTTGTACAAATAAGCAGATTTTTTTCATTGTGTTTTGAACTGGAATCTATATGAAAGTATTTTCAAAAGACATCTGCTTTGAAGATTTGGGGGAAATGTGCCCTTTACATACGTACCATCTCATCCGTTATCATTTTGAATTGGCGCTGATTATTTTATTAATATTAATGCTATTTTTATCTTGAAAAATTATTATTTAGTTCTCTTTCGATATTTACGATGACTTCCATTTTTTATTTGATTTAATATACACATTATCCTATTTTGTCCATGCTGATCATTGTCTCTCGCTCTCTCTCCCACACTCTCTGTCTCACACACTTACACACACACATACATACATACACATACATGTATATTCTCTCTATGTCTCGCTCTCAAACACATACACATATATATGCGTGTGCATGCATATATATATATATATATATATATATATTAAGAAATGGACAAGGTCCGACAATTTATTTATTAAAGACATATTTTTATGTTTAACGTTGTTATTTTATAGATACAAGTATTTAAGCAAATGCTCTGTTTATGATAAACAGTATTAAATAACATTTACCGGCCTGAATGTCCGAGAAATTTTCATAGAAAATTTTCGTTCTTTGACAGGATTCGAACCTGCATCCTATACGGAACCTTCATATACGCTGACGTGCCTTTACCGCTTGAGCTACAAAGAACCAATCGGTAGACAAGGTCGAATTTAGGGTCATGGAAAGTTGGAGTTTATAAGCAGTAAATTCGACCTTGTCTACCGATTGGTTCTTTGTAGCTCAAGCGGTAAAGGCACGTCAGCGTATATGACGGTTCCGTATAGGATGCAGGTTCGAATCCTGTCAAAGAACGAAAATTTTCTATGAAAATTTCTCGACATTCAGGCCGGTAAATGTTATTTAATACTGTTTATCATAAACAGAGCATTTGCTTAAATACTTGTATCTATAAAATAACAACGTTAAACATAAAAATATGTCTTTAATATATATATATATAAATTGCAACTTCGTTTTGGTGCATTTCATTGCACTTCGACTGGTGAGAATTAAAATGATTATGAACAATTCTCTTTGTTTTGAACGTTACAATGTATATATTATTTTCGTTCTCATTTCTTTCGGATATATATTTATATACATAGACTTATAATGTAATTCGTTCATCCTTTCTGATGTGTAACCCACATACATATTTAATCTTCCGTTTCTTCTTCTCGTTTACCTTTGTAACTCCAACCTTACAGGTCATCGGGATTTCTTTCCCTCGTCGTTTGGGTTCGGTGTATCGTCTGAATAGACTTGATTCAGGCTTCTCAAAACCTTGCGATATTGATTTTGTTGGCGAAATCTAGTGACAGACTTTATATGTACGTTGTGTACTAGAGAAAGATTACGTAATTCTTATCTGTGGTCGTTGGAAATATTGTTTACTTGCATCCGAGCACAACGTTGCGAATCAAGACCGAAATAATATTCCTTCAAAATATTTCGCATAACTGTAACAACATGTTTATTTAACATAAAAAATAAAAATAAAAATAAACTGCCGGATAAATTTACTCACCGAAAGATTAAGTTCTCATCTTACTGGATGCTGGTTTGAGAAATCTAGCATAATAGCTATAATACAGGGGAAGCAAAAATGACTTTCATGTGTGTGTCTGTTTGCTCTGGTAACGTAGATGAGTGTGCGTACTTGTGAGAGAGTGGCCAGATTAAATTTCTGGCGACTGTTTTTGGGACCGATCTTCTGTGAGTTTGGTCAGGTCCTTTGCCCCTTCTTTTAAATAGATAACTCCACACTAAATATTGAAATTAATTTCTCCTTCACAACTGTTGTAACCTTAGTGTATCTGTTAATAAACATATTGTCCATTCTTTGTTTTAGTATTTTCTGTCCTTTCTTTCGGTAAATATGAAATTGTTTTGGCAGCATCAATATAATCAAACCCCAAGTTTGTGATTTAGGCATAACCTAGATGGCTTTCTTTGTTAAGCGCATTTGAGTCATTCTTTTCTGTAGGAATATACACGTTTTGGACGGATAGTATGAATATAAACAAACCCTAAGTTTGGGATTTTTGCAATGACCCATATGTCTTTCTTTAAAAGAATTTGTCTCACTGTTTTCTTTCATCATATAAACGTCATGCATGGAGAGCATGAATGTAAACAAAAATTAAATTGAAATTCTCAGGAGCAAAATCACAGGAAAAACATTAATCATGTTTTCTTTTATTGGCGAGAAGTGGATAAGGTGGAAGATCTTGGTTTTGCTCAATTTTCCTGAATCTTGGCTAGTTTATTTTGTGTTCGGTTCTATATAGAAACGTTCTTAAATTTGTTTTATTGTTTAAAATAAAAGTCTTAACTCGTTTAATTTTTCATGTTTTTCTCAAAAAATCAAACTACGCTTCTGCAATTTTTAATAATTATTATCACATTAGTAGTCCCTACAAAACACTATGCGGCAATTTCATTCAATTAAACATCTGAGCAGGGTCAGTTCCCTGTTAAAAATCATAATGCTTTTATTCAGTTTGTAGTTTAGTATATATCTTCTTCTCGTATATCTTCACATTGTTTATTGTTTGGTTTTTAAAGTTTTATTTCATATATATCTATTTTTATTCATGTCAATCTCATGAAAACGTTTTTTCTTATCTTTTTCACATTTTTACATAATCTCCTTCCATCATTTCTTTTCGTTTCATTTGCAATGAGTAAACATTTTTCGATTCTTTCTTTATTCGATCATTTTAACTCCATTAATATTCGCTATATTCCAAATTTCCCAATCTTTCTGTTTCTTTGAATTTCTAAATATTATTTTGTTTCTTTCTTTCTTTCTTTCTTTCTTTCTTGAATTTTTTTTTTATGAATTGTTATGGGACATTTTTTTTAATTTATTTTACTTTTTCCAATAACTTCCTTTCGTTTTCCTCTTTGTTTTTATTTTTCCATAGTTTAATTTGCTATTCATTCTTTATTAATTTTAAATAATGTCTATTGATCTCCAATCCTCATCATTTTTGTCTCTTTCTCCATTTACATAAGTTTCTTTTCACTAACTTTGTAATACGAGAAGATTTTCCTTATTTCTCGTTTCTTTATTTCTTTTTTTATTACTGTCAATCACGCAGCATTTCTTACCTTCTTAGATTTTAAAAAAATCATTCTTTTTTGTTTGATTGTCTATTTTTTCTTTCTTTCTTTCTTTCTTTCTTTCTTTCTTTCTTTCTTTCTTTCTTTCTAGGTATTGATTCTCCTCCCTTTTCTTTTTCAGATCCCTTTATATAATTTATTCCTTCACTCAATCATTTCTTCTTGTTTCATTTCTAATGAGTCCCAAATTCGTTTATTTATTCGTTCATTGTGAAAGCATTAATATTTCATGCATCAAATTTTCTTTCCATTCCGTTTCTTCTAATTCATAAAGATTAAATATTTTTCTTTCTTTCTTTCTTTCTTTCTTTCTTTCTTTTCTTTCTTTTCTTTCTTTTTTCTTTCTTTTTTCTTTTTCTTTCTTTCTTTCTTTCTTTCTTTCTTTTTCTTTCTTTCTTTCTTTCTTTTTCTTTCTTTCTATTTCTTTCTTTCTTTCTTTCTTTTTCTTTCTTTCTTTCTTTTTCTTTCTTTCTTTCTTTCTTTTAAATCATTATAATTTTTTTTCCTTTTATCCATTTACTTAATTGTTTTCTTTCTTTTTATTCACTTTTACATATTAAAATAATTACCGTTCTGTTCGTACTTTTATTCTCACTCTCAATAATTTTTTTATATTCAGCACTTCTTACTTTTTTTCTATTTTTCGAATTCTTAATTATTTTCTTCATTCATTCATCCTTTTTCCTATTGTCTGTGTTTTCATTTTGAGCATAATATTTTATCTGCTATTTTTTCTTTCTTTTTTTCTTTCTTTCTAATTCTTTCTTTCATTCTTTCTTTCTTTCTTCATTTTCTAATTACAGGAGCTTCATTTTTTGCTTGACCAATTCATTTCTTTCTTTAATATGACCAATTTTCCTACTCTGTTGCAATTCTTTATTTTCATTTTTCTATTTCCCTTCATTCCTTTATTTATTTCTTAGCATATTTTACCTGTCTTGTTTTTGAGTCTTTTTCTTCTAACTCCAAATAATATATTCATTTTTTTTTCCTGAGGAGCTCTTCATTCATGCGCTGCGGTCAAAGAGTTCACTCTTTGTCAGTCAGTCGCTAGAATCGACTCTTTCCCAGCATCCATCTGACAATCTGTCCGCTTTGATTTTCGTATTTTTTATCTAAATTCTTACCCAACCTATTATTTCCAATCTCCGACAGTCGGACTCCTTTTGGTACAAACATTGTTCTCCTTTTATTCTCGCTTTGACTTTTTTTTTTATTTTGTCTCTATTTGTTGCATTTTTTTCGTCGTTTCTGTTATTTTACTTCATTTTTTTAACTATTTTCTACCAGAAAGATTTTATGTCTGTCATTTTTAAGATTTCTCTTTTGCGAATTTATTTCACGTTTTTATATTTCTACATTCTCAAAGTATCCTCGGTAATTCCTCTTCTGTTTTACCATTCTGTTTTTCCATTTTCTTAATCGCTTATTAAATATTTCATATTTTTCTTCATTTGCTGTCATAGATTCGTGTATAAAACGAAATTTAATCCTGTAGAATAGCACAATATTATAAATCAACCTTAGTTTCAAATATGATAATTATCCGTGATCTATTAAAAAATTAAAAGGTGTACACAGACTTTACGGAAATCCGTATTCAAATATGATTTGCAGTCAATTTTGCACCAAATAATCTCGTCAAGCTTAAAATAAAACGTTTTTAAAATGTGCGTGGAGACCAAGAATATGATTCATAAAAAATTGCTTGTACTGTACATAACTATTTTAATACAAACACCATACAAATGTTTTAAATGCTGTATTCCGTTATAATTCCATAGTATATATTCCGTAATCGGGGACTTTGTTCTTAAGTAGTCTTAAAAATCTGTATGAAAACTGCATTTAATCATTAATAATGTCTAGTTTTAAACAATTCAAATTGAAGCATTTACAATTAATTTATTATAGGAAATAAGGGAATGAAATACAACATAAGTTTAAGCTATTACATGGTAAAAATAAATGTGTGTAAGATTTAATGTATATTTTTAATTGACCAATCAGGTAATGAGACGTCATTTATTTGTAAAACATTAAAAGTCTATATGCTGGGGTTTGTTTTGGTAAATCATTCCCTTGAACATATATCAAAGATTAGTTTAGACTGTCGATTGGAGCTTGTTAAACTATATTATGGTAGTTACGAGAATGCTACTGCAACTATAAAAGCTTATAAAACAAGGAATAATTTAAAATGAGATCACTTTAAATCAACAATTACTCGTCTGATAGAATGGTTTGAAACGATAAAAACACTGCATGATATTCCTCCAAGTAGGTGAAATTCCTTAGAAGCTGAACGCACGCCTCAAGTTTTGGATAGTCTTTCAATACTTTGATCAAACATGCAACTTTGCTTATAAAACAAAATGGAGGAACAACTGAAAATCTGTTATAATTTCTTAAACCCCATTTCATACCCACTTGTTTAAAAATATGTTTTTGTTTTCATATTTGATTAATTTGCATTATGAAGCTTTTAAAAATTTATGTTCATTAATTTTCAACCAGTTTTTTTGCCTAATCCTGTAATATTTTCCTCCGGCCAAAATAGTTGCAAGAAAACATAGCAATTTCTTTAAGTTGCCTCGACCGATATAGACTTCCATATGGATGTTGCGTGTGGCGTCCCACCTATTTAGAAATGCTTAAAAACGTATGCGTAGACAAACCTTTTGTTAGATCAAGGATTAAAGTATATTCAAAGATCAAATCCTATAAGTTAATTCTTAAATATAAATATTTATTATACGCCATACACTTAAATTACAAAAATCACTAAAAGCTATGCTAAATAACAAAATAAAAAAAAACAATCACATCACGTGAACATTACCGGCAGCATCAACACCATTATCTAACACATGTAACTCGAAGAAAATAATGATATGAATAAGTTGTTTATTTTCGATATTTCAAAAACAGACGGCTTGAGAATAGACTCTCATCAATACTAGAGGATGCGTAATAAAGGAGCGGTAAAATTAAATTTATTTCGCTATCATGATTCATGCACAACTGAAAAATCACTGAAGATGTTCGAAATGTTTGCCGGAATGTTCAACACAAAGTTGTAAACGTGATCACCAGAAGGCAGTAGCTTGGCGGAGAATGGTAAAAAGAATTCCATTCAAATCTTAATTTAATCTCCACTTCAGTTAATCAACATTGATGATGTCACGAGGACGACCTTGCAATTGAGTTAGGAATATATTCGAGATACATTAATCTATGACATCTAGATTTGGGATTTTAGTTGGCCATAAAGATGGACTAATAAGAGCTGGTGTATTTTCTCGAGGAATAAATTTTCCACTTTTTTACTTGTAGAAAAATCTATAAAGGTTGATTTCATTAGCTAAATGTTCTAAAATATTTAAAATAAAAGATGTAATGAATTCCAACCGACAGAAAAATTAAGTGTTTGATTAATGAATACCTAAATTTTTGTTTGTGAAAATTTCATCATTACCATTACCGTCATAAAAGATGGATTCTAGTTATGTCTTCCGGTAGGCTTCATACACTCGAACTTTCTTCAGGCATACGAAGTTGCAGAGAGTTTGAAAAAGCGTTGAAGAGACAAGAGTGAAGAATATATTTCATATGAAAAACGTCTCGATCAAGTACCATTGCCATTAATTTTGCTGCATTTGCCCAAGGACAAGAGATGCCCTGCAGATAAGTAAAAAAAAAATACATGTATCTGAACGCAATCCTGACCCAGCAAAATGTACTCCTGCTGTTTAAATGTCATTCAAACGAAAAAGAGGTTTAATGTAGCTTCCTATTGTAGATTCTTGTCTAAAAAACAGTCAGTCATGATGTAGATACGTAAAATTAAAAGAGGAAAAACTAGGATTACGTTGATACTTTGAAAGCTGTACTGGGTGTAAATCATCTTCTGCATTCTCATCAATTCTGAATCAGTTTCATCGCCATTATATATCTTCTTCGACTTTCATTAATCTTCATTATTTAATTCATATCTAATCCATGTTATTTCGTTCGAAATTTTCATAATACTTTTAAATGACGTACTACGATTAATTAATTGCATATGTAATCCTGAACAACAATATGAAAAAAGTGGTTTTGGTAACTATCAAATCAAACTTATAAAGCTTAGACATTTTCTGTTAAGGGTGGATGTTCCGACAACTTAAATTTTTTAAAAAATAACAGTGTATTGACTTATATTTGCTGTGCCATTAGTAGCATTGTTATATCAGGTATTAAAATGTACCTGAGTAAGGTATATGACTCGTACTTGAAAAATCTTATCTGATTTCGTCAATTGTGTTCAGACGAATAGCCTGACTTGTAATCTCGTGCAATATTATTTAGAATAACATGAAAAATTATGAGTATATTTTTAAAAAGAGCAAAAAAAGAATCCGAAAATACAAAACAGAATCAAAAGACGAAAGAAAAAAGATAATAAAATCCCCACCAAAACAACCAAAAATTCAACAAAGAAATAAAATAAAAACGAAGAATAAAAAAAGTAACATCAAATGCAAAATATCAAATGAAAACAACGAATAAAATGAATGAAAAAAATAATAACCCAGTCGCAACAAACAAAGACAACTCAAAAACGAACAAAATGTAAAGAAAGAAAATTTATTAGAAAAAATATAGAAAACAATCTAAACGATAAAAATAAAAAAAATATGTTGGAATACATTATTATTTCTGAAATATTTCATATTTATCCAGGTTTCATTTGACTTTCTTATTCTATTTATATTCATCTTTTGTTTAAGTCAGTTTTCTTCTCTTTTCTTATATTTACTTTTTCGTTTTATATTTTATTGCTACAACTTTCATTTTCCCTTCTCCATCTATCTTTCATTGCTACTTTTACAATATTTCCTTATGTATTTATTGTATTCGTTTCATATCTTTTTTTAGCTTTATTTTCATTTCTCTTATCCTCCCATTCTTCTTCAACATTTCCCTCTTGTTTTCCCGTTCAGCCAATCTTTTGCTTTATTCAATAGCACCTCAACTCTTCCCCGTACATTTTCTGATTTGCTTGTATCTTTTACTTCTCTCTCAAAGTCACATTCATTGTTTATTTGGTAAGATTTGAACGATGTCTTTAACGGGCTTATGGACACCAAGCCATGGCTTTCGAATTCTCGAAGCTAATTTGAAATATCTCATTTGCACAAATTTAGATTACCATTGTGCCGTTTTTTTACTATTTAACAGTCTCAAGAATAACAAATGGAACGATTTCTTTTTTAAAATTTTGTTGCTACTGAACAAGTATGGAAACAAATAAATAATCATACCTTGAATAAAAAGAATGTTTACGTTTATTAGACACATAAAGAGGAAAGAAAACCTAGACAATTTGACACTTACAGGAAATATCGAAGACAGAAATATTAAAGCAATACTCTACCGGCTATATAGTTATTTTCCAAGGATAGCTAAGATGTGGTACAAGACCGAAAGTGTGAGGTACGAACTCACGTTTCAGTCGTTAATTGATCTAGCGAGAAAGGTTGCTAAACATTACACCACGCCGAAGTATCCAAAGCCCGTTTAAATGGATTAGCGAGCAAGTTTGATGTATAGTAAAAACACAAATAAAACCTGTCATATCTAAAGCAACAGCTGAGGTTCAGTATTCTTATCTAACGCTTAATTGTCTCTGTCAGTTATGATAACTTAGAGAGGTGTAAACTAAAGTTATTTCAACTGGTATTTCTGAGAAGGTACTAAAGAATTGTAACTCAAAAAGAAACGTCTCTTACACAGTTGTCAACAGGAAAGTTATGAATATCATTTGAAAAAGCGTCTCGACTATCGTCACGAAATGAATCTCAATCAATACTTTTGAATAAGAGCTTCTTTTATAATAGACAACCCTAAAGAAATACAACATACATTACAGCGTGATCCTAATTGCCAAGGGGATAGATTTGTGATGCTCAATAAGAATCTGAAGGAAAGTAAAGAACAAATCAAATAAAGAATCATGTTGATCAGTTTTATTAGGGAAACGAGTAGGGAGATCATTTAACTGACTCATAGACTTTGCAAAGGAAATTTTAGTCTGAATAACTTTTACATTAGTAATATTAGAAGGATCAGCCACTTGAGGTGATGACCATTCAAAACAACAAACAAAATCTTTCGCAGATAAATAGAGAGAAATACCCATTTCTAGATTATCGTGTCTAATATAGTTTAGCCTTAAGAAGAGACCGATAAATGAGAAATAGATAGATAACAGAATACAAGAAAGTCGAAAACATGAAAGAATCATCTGAGGCTCAAGAGACAATTTGCTTGCAACTGACAGATTTTCCAGGATATACACATTAAAGGCATGCATATGAGTCATAAAATCTTTTCGACAAAGAGAAAGATAAACTAGAACAGAAGATTCCTTGGTAGCGATAGAAGAATTTAAATTAGTTTCGCAAAGTGCTAAGATATCTGGAGAAAATTTAAAGAGAAAAGATTTTACACAACAGAAAATCGAACGGTTACCATATTGTATAAAGAAGAGTTGGGGTAAGTCATTGCTTGTTTGCTGGTAATTATTTTTATTTTATCTGTCATGAGATGATTGACGCATTAAGTCAAAAAAATATCGCTATTCAACGTCTATGACAAAGCAAACTGACCAGAAGTTTGCTAATACTAAGGCTAAAAATATAGGCATGAAATGAAAATACCCCGATATAGTGAAACTGTTAATCAAAGCCGCGTATTTAAGCTCAACCAATGTATTCAGGCTCCTTACGATCAACCGGCTGCAACAACCAGAAAACTTCCAACTACGGTGCTCTCATGATGACAAGTCGTAGCCTTTTATCAGATAGATGGCGAAAAATTTAAGACAGTTAAATTATTATAACTATGGAAGAAAGTAACCGGTAGACCATATACTGATCAAGAAACAAGGAATAAAACTCCACTCATGTTCAATAAACTTAGAATGCTGAGCGTTATTATGGGAATGCTTGAATACCATACGTCCGTTTGACCCATCCTTTGTAAGAAAACATCTATAGATAAAATGGTTTGAAATACTTCGGTGTTTTTGGTAGTAGGTAGTTACCATTCCTTGTCTAATGGGTAACATGAAAATCACTAGCATTGGTTGGCAGTCTGTTTCGATATCGTTTCTCGATGAATGCACTCACCTCTGGTTAAGCTGGAAAATCCCTAGTGTGGCTGGAAAAACGCACGATATTATTCTCACAACGTATCAACCATTATCCTCAATAGCCTTCATGCGTTTATCCGAAACTTTTAATCTGAACCCATTGTTTAATCTACAGCAACAGATTATTTTTGTTCCAGTGTCCATATGTAGGTTTATCATACATTTTTCTTTTTTAGTACCTCTCATTAATTGCTAGTCTTGTGTCTACTGAAACTGAGTCTGTATTTCCCGGTCCTATGCAGCCAAATTCATGAACTGCTGCTTGAATAATCATTGCTTTCAGCCCTTATCTACTGGCAGGTCTTTTCATAATCTAAAAAAAAAAACTAACGACGTTAGTTTGCAATTAGTTGCAAGCACAGAAATATGACACAATTTAAAAAGTCTTGGATGTTTAATGTAACACCTTTTCCTTCTGACATCTAGCACTGTTGGCTGCATGAGGTCTTATATTATACATACCAAACATCATGGAACTTCTACATTTATTCCACCAATATTATAGTATCTAGCTCTGATATTTCAGGCTGATATTCATTTCAAAATTCTGGTCATCATTAACAGGGTAATAATGTTTAGTAAATCAATATACTCGAAGAAAATTAGATGTCAAACATATGAATAGCTATAAAAGCCATATCGTTCTTGTATCCGGATAGTGACAAAGTAGTAAGAGTGAAGGAAGTATATTTTTTTAGGTTAAATCGTGCTCTTTCTAATATCAATAAGATGTACAAATTGACAATATGCGGATGCAAACTAATATGGGCATTATCCTGAATTTGTAGCTGTGGTAGCAGATGCGGCCATACTCTCGTATCGTTTTCTCAGCACAGATCGAACAATACTAGCTAATCTCGTAAACATTATTATCAAGGACAAAATATATATATATATTGATTATCATGAGCGTATCAAATGATAAAAATATCACTGCTAAGTTCTTTGAGCAAACTTTAACAAACTGGTGATGGGAAAAAAATCTTGCAAATAAAAACTAAGACTGTTCTTGTTGTATTTGGAGTGTTGAATCTGTTGTGTATGATACACCTAATTTACATAAGCGGACTACCGACCATATAAATATGGGTTGGTACCGGAAGACGGGGAAGATAGTAGAGATTAAGAAATTGAATCCAGAGACTCTGCCCGACTGCGATTTAGTCAACCCATTATGCAGGAACAGTCTTCCCAAGAATATACCAAACTAACTGTAAATATTGTGTACCTATTCTTTGTTTCAATACATTTTGTTAACGTACATTTTGTGTTGTATTATTACATGCTTATTTAAGCTTCAACAGAATCTAACAAAGAAATAAACTCAACAACAAATGAATAAAATCCCTTTGCACCATATCTCTAGGACATCCTAGGAATTGTTCCAAAAAGGACAGCCCATATCCCGTAAAGAACCTTCTCTATTTAAGATTATTTTAATGAATTTTTTGTTCAAGTGGAATCAACAAGAGATCACATCATTCGCTTGCCCTAAGTTATTGGTTATGGCCGGCATGGGATTATAAAACAGCAAGAACTCAAGAATATCTCACAGTAATCATAGGAACGGCGGATTTTAAATATTAGGTAATCCCCTCTACTCAGTAGACTCGTTACCAACCAATGCTATAGGATCCAGTCTGTCTCTTATTAAACGAATAACTGACAGAATAAGTCGATTCATACATTTCCCAAGGATATTTGCGCGTAAGTTAATATAACAAACCCGTCTTGAATTCGAACTCAGCTCTCCGTTTTCTCTTTCCGAGCCTATATCCCTTACACTACAATATGATAATTAAGACAACAAATATATGAAATTAATTCATTATTAAATCCATATGGTGGTCCCTAAAGTTTTCGAATTTAGTTCGTACATTACGATACAAAATAAAAATTGCGCTATTTTTATAGAATTAAGTGTATTAGAAGCTGTTAATCTTCGTTATCTTACCCTCAGTGTCTTTTGAATTTAATTCCATGTTTCCCTCACTCTCGCTGTGAATCACTGATATTTCGATCATTTGAATTGCATCTATGTTATAGTCCTTTTTTTATTCTTATGACTTCCTCGCTGCACATATTTTCTGCGTTCGTAATATTCACAAATAGAACCATTTGGTTCCTTTCTTACTCTGCAAAGAAATTAACCAGAATTTCCTGCCATATATAATATTAGACATTGCATGATTGAATCCTTTGTATTTTTTAGTTCCCTATGTATTAATAGTTTCGTGATTTTTTATTTTCCTGTGTATTACATTTCCTAATTTTTTTTTTATTTCCCTATGTATTAATAGTTTCCTGATATATTTTTTTCTCTGTGCAGTAATAGTTTCCTGACTTTTATTTTCCTGTGTATTAATAATATTTCGATTCTCCTATGCACCTTTGGTTATATTTGTCGCATTGCGCTTTTGTCACCCGCTCTAATATGCTAGTTTTGAATCGATACATCAGGATGTATGCACTTCAAGATTTATGCATCGGTTCGATCGTTTCACGCGTGCTTAAATACTCTCTTCAAAAGAGGTGTACTCAGGCGTCATTTAACTTCTTCAACAATAGCGTCAAATTTATGGAATCGCATTCTGGAGAAATATCTTTTGAGAGAGGAATCAGATAGTCTGGAAACGTCAAGTGTGATTCCATAATCCAGAAGAATCCTTTATACCTAACACTCAAAACAAATTCAAAGTCATATAATTGAATGTAACCATGTTCTGAATGCAGACTCTTTGTTGTTCGTAGAGAGTTAACTGTTCTGCTATTGGTCAGAGAATTCGCTCAATCAGATACTTAGAAATAATAAACTGACTGAGGGATTTTTTTCTTTTCGAAAGTGACAAGGACATCTGCGTAAGCGTGTAATTCTATTTCAATGATAGTGCCACCCAACACATGCTCTAGGTGACAAAAGAATAGAGCCGTTTAAATGAATGCTATCTGTTGTGGAGTGATTTCGCAATGGAGGCTTGTATTTGTACTAAGTCGGTCCTAAAATAGCTTCGACGTACAAAACGTTAGGAACTTGATATAATAGGAATGACGCAGAGTAATCTAGTTGTGGTCGCTGATACTTTGGTATTCGACTAACTGTCGTCCAACTGACTGACGATATTCAGTCACCCGCCACGAGGGTGTCATGTGGCACAAGGCCTTTTTAACGTGGGATCTCCGAGCACATGGGATCTCCGAACCTGTGGGATCTCCGAGCCCCTGGGCTCGGCTAAAAATATGCCCATTGAACCCGTATAAACGGGTTCAGGGTCGGTTTACGTCCCCGAAAGAGAATGCGCCCTTCGGCGTAGCCTCCTTCGGGTTCCTCTCCGCCCGAAGGCAGTGAGTTCAACCGAACAGTCGGTTCAGAAGTGAACGACTGACTGACTGACCGACCCCTTACTCTTACTACTCCTACTTATTATAGTTTGGAGAGTCTATTAACTATAGAATAGGTGTGTTCCACCATAACACTATCTTAGTTGGCCAGTAAATATTAAATTCTGCTTTTCCTACTGGAATGATTGGTGTAGAAACAATTTTGATCTTTCAGTCCGGTACATTAAAATAGGATTTTCTTTAAATCCTTGTATACTTTAAGAATTGTCTTAAAATAAATATGGAAGTGATCAATCATAAAGGATTCACACTTAAAAAAAAAAAATCGGTGTCCCGTAAAGTAGCTGTTAATTTATAAAGTTTTATCAAAATGCGCTAAATAAAAAAGAAACGTTCAAATTCGAATTACAAAGTTATAAAGAGAAGACATGAAATGGTAGATATATTTCCTTTAGTTTTCTAAACAATATATAAGTATCTTATAGTGTTAAAATATATGAGTATTACATAAGTTATGCATCGATCGTGACAGAGAGCGGCCTAAAACATTTACTCGAGCAGTGTGAATTTGCATTTTCCTACAAGTTGAGCTTATATTAATACAATGACAATTTTGATTTACATCTGTATACACTTATAAATGTAGTTATATAATCGACTACTCCTAAAAAATAATGTGTTTTTTTTTCATCTCAGAGAAATAATCAATATTTAATATATGCGCTGATAATGGCAGTATTAATAGATAAATGATATATGGGGTCTGATAAAAAATTATGAGAACTAGTGTTAGAAAAAGTAAACTACAACACATATCAATTTTAATATCTTTCGAAGCCAGCTTTTTTGTGGGGGGAATAGTGAGTAGCTATGACGTCGTATTCTTTTGGATTGCCACGACGTCTTGAAATATTGGCCCTTTCGATGTGGGGGTTAAATTTTTGAATAGAAAGAAGTCGCAAGGTGTGAGATTAGAAGAATATTTTGTTTGTCGGACCTGTGGAATGTTGTGCTTGCCCAAACGCTGCACAAGCCATAGACACTGATAGAACATCGTTGCTTTAGTGAGAGGACCACACTCTACACACTTTCCTGCCATACACACCGAAAGTGAGCAAGAACGTTACATATGCATATGCCAGACCGATTAAAATATCAGTTTGTGCCTTACTGCTTCAGTCTGCGTACTTTAGCTACGTTACCATAGCAGCAGTCCTGATAATTTTTTTTTCATATCTCATATGTAAAAAGCATTAGGGGAAGATTGACATTGATGTGCATATGTCCATGAATAAACATCAACCGTTATCTATTTGTTAAAAATAGAACGATTTCGGCTACATTATATATACTACACAGAGTCAACGACGAAAGTATTGGTGCACTCATCAATTTTGAATATTTTTATCCATTTGTCAGAACGTAATATCCGTATGATGCCGTTTATATATATATATATATATATATATATATATGGTCGCCATAGACAACTCTTTCCTAGCATCTGTCTTCCAATATTTCTGTTTTGATTCTTGTTATTTCTTTAAATTCTTAGGCAAACCATCCTTTATATTTTCCAACAGAGTCAAATCGCATTTTATACCCGTGGATAATAAGCAATATGATCTAGATGAAATAATGAAATGTTATAATAATGACAATGAATATGAAGATAACATTTTAGCTTAGAAAGTTGAATCGGTGGGACGTATTGCAATTCCGGCCTAATAAGTTATTCCTACTTTCCTACTGTTACCCTCGGAAAAGGTATGCACCGGTCTTTTCGCCTAGGTCTTGTTATAGTCTAAATAACAGAGCATACTTGGATATCTATCTTTGTGTTTTCGCCCAATTTGGAAAATGACGTCTCTGAATTCAGTACCGTGAAGAGGAGAACGGGAAACGGCTACCCCATATTGACCAAGAAGCTATGGCGGTTCATAGATAAAGAACAAAAGTGTCTATAGAGAGTTATGCTCGCCTCTCTCTTGAAATGATATGGCATTTAAAAAATTACCCTGTCTAAATACAAACACATAAATGGAAAGACAAACACGTGTTTTGTTTAGACTTTTGTTAAATTTATATCTTGTTCTTTCTTAACATGGCGTTTTTCTGTACTCACCTCTCAATCAATTTTAGTCGAGTTACTTCTCTCAATTATTTATTCTTTCATTTCTTTTTCTTTTACAGTTTCCTTCAATAGGATTTTTCTTCTCCGTTTCATCCTTAATATGCCCCTTTACTTACCGGTCATTTATTTTATCCCCCGCCCCGCATTCAATCCATACTTTTTCGAATAAACTAAATCTTGAGCACATTTTTCTTCCGTTTTCTGAGTACTGTTTTGTTTTGGTTTCGTCCTTTTTTTTTTTTTCATTATCTGGTCTTTGTAATCCTAGGTCCCATCAAACTAAAATTTGCTTCAGCGAATATATTTTATTTTTTTCTATTTCATTTGCCCTTCGTTTATATTTTTCTTCATTTGTGACGCTTCCATTACGTAAAAATCTTTCTATCTTATTTCTTTTGCTTTTTAGTCCATTCATTATCTCTTTCTTTCTTTTTTTTAATTTTGTTCATATTTTATTTGTTTGCAACGAGGAATTTTACTTATCCATCCCACTTTTCATTTTCCTTTTCTCCATTGGTTCGTTCTTTTTGGTTCATCTCTCGTTTCCCCTACATTTTTTTTTGTTTCTATTTACTTTTACTTCACTCCATTTTATTTTTCCTTCTTTCCTTTCTTCTCTCACTCTTTATTTATTTCTTTTCCCTCTTACATTTCCATTCTTCAATTTACGTTTTCTTTTTATCTCTCATTTCCTTGCATAATTTATCCTTTTTTTTCTCGTTCTGTCTATTTCTTGTGTCCAGTACTCAGTTCATTTTCTTTTCCCTTTCTCTAAAAAAGAAAAAAAAACATTCATTTATTTTGCATTTCTCATTGTTAAAAAAACACACACTAGAATGACTTAGGAAAATAAAATAAAATGAAGGGAGGTTCATATAACTAAGACCAGACCAATGGCCTAATCAAAACTGCCAGTGTACCGACAGAAAAAAACGTACAACGGCGACTAGAGAACATTGAATACATGAATCAGATGATGGCAACAGATACTCGACAAAATAAGTGCGCTTTCGAGTGGACTGTTTTGAAAAAAAACCATAGATGAATGATCTTTTTTTTTTTCATTTTTCTATTCGATAACCCATTATATATGTCATTATTTCTATTTAAGAGATAGCGGCACCAAATGAGACAACGGAGAGACGAGTTCGATTTCCAGTCCTTCTCTGTTTGGTTTAAATAATAGCACATTTATCTGGAAGAAAATTCTCCATTCTTTTTAATCGAAAATTCAGTCACGAAACAATTCTTACAATGTAAAGTATGTTCCGGTTTTAAGTAACCAAAAAAGCGTTGGTAAGACCTAAAAATCAAATGTATTAATATCTCTCTACACACACACACACACATATAGATATATTCTTATGTGCTCCGGATAATGATTTCTAAAATGCAGGAATAAATTTCATTTTATGCACACTAGGAAACACCAGAGATATGAATGTTAGCTTCATGGGAGAATCAGCGTAATGAGCTACTTAATATCGGAATTCTCATGACTAGAGTGCGCAACTGTATTAGACCAGAAATGAGAAAAGAAGAGGATCATTTCATTAAATACTCCGGCAAAAGGATATTTATGTCCAGAATGATACCAGAAAGAGCATTACATACGTAGACGGGTGTATACCTAGTGTTTTATAGATTATGCAAAAGCGTTTGATAAGGTATGTTACAAAGATTTCTTTGAACTGCTATGAAAGCTGGAACTATTTGCGAAATATATTAGAATAATTCAGAAATAATACTGCATACAGATATTAATAGAAAATGAATACAGAAGAGAGTCAAAAATTGAAAGGATCGTATGATAAGGATGATTGCTATCAATGGACTTATTAAAGCTTTACAGTGAGGCAATCGAGGTAGAACTTCAAAATCTTAAAGAATTCATTATTGGCAGCCACAGTGAGAAATAACGCGAGAAATATAGATGACACAGTATTGTCGACAAATACAAGAAAATATATAAATACCTAAAGAATGTATTAAAGGAAAACTAGAAAAAAGATTAAATACAAATTGAAAGAACACGGAATATATCGTTAGCAATAAAATAAACAACCCAACGCGCAAACTTCGAATCAGGGACACCATAATATCTGAAGTAGAGAAAGAGTAGATAACTGAGGGTGAAATATTACGACACTGAAATCCGAAGATGCAATCAATTATTTCTGTGCCATGCGTGCACATCGTCGATCATGTATCTATCGATACATGACTGACGATGCAGATTTTTATTCCGCAGTAGGTTGCCATTTTTCATTCGGTAAACAGTTGCAATCCATGGCTATAGAACCCGGTCTGTTCTATTACTTACCCATATCTGGAGGGAGAAGAATAGGATTCACATAGCAAGTAGTTGTTTCAATTCAATTCAATTGAAAATGTGAGGCAAATATGGCCTAATGATACGCTCTCCGGGAAACGAGTATTAGCCATGATGGCGACCGACCCAGAATAGAGGCTTGGGGGACAATCCCGCTCGTACGAAAGGATCTGGAAGTGAGCCTGTTCAAAACGGACTCCATTTCAAGATATGATAGAAATTAATGGATTAAATCAAACAATCATCCTGTAATACAGTAGCCATGGAAGTTACGTAGAAGACCAACATGACAACGCCTGTCAAACTCCTTTCTGAGTTCTTACCACAGCACGAACTTCGCCGTTATTATCAAGAGATTGATATACATATTCAGTGATGGCCGTAAAAGCATATTAGCTGTGGACCGAGAAAAATGGAATCCATATTTTTTTCATAGAGTAGGTCATAAGAAGTAATTTACTTAACCATTTCAGCATTGATTAAAACCCCGAATACATTACCGAAAAGAGGTAAGAGAATATTAGGGTGATAGTTAAGGGGTCAGAATGTTGTCCAGAATTCTTAAAAACAGCAACTACAGAACAATATTTCTTACAAGCTGGAAATCATGAAGCAGCCAGGCAATAGTTGTAAATTTTGGAGCGAACTAGATCCCGAGCGGACGACAGCTGGGATCCCGTCACCTCATCTTGCCTAATGGGAGTCTAATTTAGACATGATATCCGAGACTATTGACGGATCTTTGCGAATATAACTCAGTAGAGCCTCAGTTCTAGGGGAAAATCAGGTAAGTCGAGTATTGAGTTGGAAGAGAATTTGCGTGCAAAGTATTCAACCTTCTCTACTGTAGATGTCAAGACTTAGAATTGATTGATTGGAA